>JAUIMM010000456.1:0-527500 GCA_031769625.1 Taudactylus pleione | reverse complement strand
GAGATTTAGATTTGGGAGGGACGTGTCCAAACTGATATCTAAATTGTAGAGTAATAATAAAGCTGTGCAATATTTGTGGGCTACATGCAAAAGCAGCCAGTATTTACCCTACATGCAAAAAAAATGATGTATTTGCACCATACTTGCCTACTCTTCAAAATTAGAAGATTACAGTCGGTTGTAGCATGTGCCATCGAGGGAGGTGTGCTATGCTCCGCCCAAGGGGGCGTGTCTAGCTTTACCAATGGGCATATCCTTTTGGTAGTGGATATATCCCCTTCAGTAGATGTACCCTGACGTCATCACTCACTGTCCAATGTCATTAGTTACTATCCATGTGCACATGGAGGGGAAATATAAACCTATGGCGAGTGAACAGATTTCAACTTTTGGTGTCCTTTATGGCCATGGAACGTCTCTTCCGCCCCCACTCTACTTCACTTCCAGGTACATCTACTGAAAGGGATCTATACACTACCATATCTATATCTACTCAGGGGTGAGACGCCGGCAATAACGGGAGATCAGGGTTGTATACGCAAAATGCAGGTGCTGGGGAATACAGGCAAGAGTAATGGCTGTCCAGTTGCTGTGTGTGGGCTGGTGTCTCAATGCTGTTGCAGCAGTGCAGGATGTGTCATATATCATTTAACAGTCCCCTCTCCTCTATATAATACCACAATAGTGTGTGCTGGGAGCTGTGCTATTCCCCCTCATATATCACTGTACAGTCCCCTCCCCCTATATAGTAATACCACATAATGTGTGCTGGGAGCTTTGCTATCCCACATCATAAATCACTGTACAGTCCCCCCTCTCCTATGTTATAATAATAATACCACATATCAGCGTGTACAGACAGCTGTGTCCCCTCCCCTCATATACCACTGTACAGTCCCCTCTCCCCTATATAATAATAATACCACATAATCAGTGTGTACTGTGAGCTGTGTCCCCTCATATATCACTGTACAGTCCCCTTTTCCCTATATAATACCACATATCAGTGTGTACAGGAAGCTGTGTCCCCTCCCATCATATATCACTGTACAGTCCACTCTCCCCTATATAATATTACCACATATCCGTGTACTGTGAGCAGTGTCCCCTCCCCTCGTATATCACTGTACAGTCCCTTCTCCCTTATACAATAATAATACCACATATCAGTGTTTACTGGAAGCTGTGTCCCCTCCCCAGGCCAGTGTGCAGTCTCCAGTTACCTGGTACACATGACTCTGCTGCTGCTCAGTTCTTGTAGCACTGGCTGCCACGGAGGAGGAAGCGGGTCCCGCCTCATTGTGGAGAGGAGGTAAGGGCACTGTGGCCGTAAAGGCAGTGCTGCCGCAGCACAACACTGCCAACCACCCACGCACGTTCTCTCATACAGCCACACTGGGTCGGGCTGGGTTAGGCGGCTGGCCACCACTACTCACTCCCAACCCCGCGGTGGTTGGCTTATAGTAAGCATGACGTCCACACAAGCGTGTCGTACAATCTCAAACCCCACGCCTGTCACATCCGGACCGAGTCGCGCATGCGCAGTCCGGATTTCTGACAGGGCAGTGGGGAAAGCGGGGGATTCCCTTTATATTGTGGGGAAGCGGGAGCTCCCACCTAAAAGCGGGAGGGTAAGCAAGTATGATTTACACCCCTTGCATTGCAACATGGTTTGTCCAGGTTCACAGTTAAGTGCTAATTCTCACTCTATTCCCAAAGCTGAATCAGGCCCTTAGATTGTAAACTCCACTGGGGCAGGGACTGATGTGAGTGGCCAAATATTCTCTGTAAAGCGCTGCAAAAGATCTGTTCGCTATATAAATAACTGGTAATAAATAAATAAGAAAGCAGGTTTTGTGTCTATAACCCTTGCAGATGCGTTTCTCATTCATTCAAACATGTGCCTAAAAATATAAATTGTAGCTTAAAATTTTCTTTTTTTTTTTTTTTAATTAAATGTGATCCTAGAACATCACCCATTCTGCAGTTTAGCAGTGCTCCTCATAGTGATTATAGATACAAGCACCTGGTGATCTTGTCTGTGTGAGACCTAGTCACTGAGAAACCTATAGTTTAGGTAGTGGTATTTGTGGCTTGCAGATCAGATTTGATAAAATAAGGATTACATTATTACTAAATTGTGAAAAGAGTTTTTGTGTCCTTTTGGCGACGTGGGTGCTTGGTTTGTGTGCCGACACTTTCCATGTAGTGTTTTACCTTTAGCAATATCTGATGGTGTAATCTCGCATTGAGCATTTATGCCTGCCATGTTTCATCTCCTCCTGCTTACAGAGTGAAGCCTGTAACTAGCTATTGATTGGTATGTTACCTTCCGACCTCGTGTCTGCAGCTGCCGTATCTGCCTCTGCGGCTGTCATGTTCAAGTGCGCAATCCGACTAATCTTGGCAGCAGGGGAATGTGTTCTGAACCCCTCAACAACGCATTGAGATATCCATCGGACCACGACAGAAGAAAGTCCAGCTACTTAGACGTGTGGCACAATGCATTAGGTTAATGCCCAAGTCATCAAAATCACAGTTTCAAATAAAATTAAAATAAAATTAATTCGAAACTGAAGAAAAGCTAAATTTATGTGGTGATCAATAACCTTTGTGCACTGCACATCTTTGTGTGTTAAGTTGTCAGCACAGGCTCGTTTTCACTTTGGTACCATAGCCTAAAGCCGCCCATACATTGTATGCACCTTGTGACGCGATGGGGGATCTGACGCCCAACATGAGGTGCGATCGGGTGGCCGACCGCCCGATATGCCAGCACCCCCCAACGGCATAGCTCTGCATGGGATTGTACATTGCATCCCCAGATCAAATGAACCTGCAGTAAGATTTGGAGGTGCATTGTACGACCCCACGGGAGAGCGCTCTGTCCGATATCATGCCCAAACACGGTACGATATTGCAGCGATATCGTACCAATCCGTTGGACCGGCTGCTATATCACACCGTGTATGGGCACCTTTAGCGCTTAACTAATATTATCCTCTATTACAGTGATGGGCATTTCTCGAAGTGTGCCAGTATGAAACGGTATGTCATACCGGCACTTCACTTCGGCACCTGACTGGTGCTGGGACTGTCACTGTCTTAGCTCCAGTCAACAGTTTGGCTCCGGCCGCAAGTAAATGCACGCGAACCGGCAGCCAATCAGGGTAGCTGGCAGCATATTCACTTTGGCTCCGGCCATGAGCCAATCACAGCTCGCGGACCGGCAGCCAATCAGGGGCGGCCACGTGGCTGCCTCTAATTGGCTGATCTGCAGGTCCGCGAGCTGTCATTGGTTCACGGCCAGCACTGAATTAAAAATGCTCCGAGGAGTATGGGGAAGCACGGGAGGGAAGCCTAGGAGCACCGCTGTCACTGGGCTGAGCAGTTCATCGCCGCAGTCACCGGACTGAGCAGAGCACAGCACATCAAGGTGAGGTGTGGAGCGGCTCTATGCTGTGCAGTCCTGTGAGGTGTAGTATGTTGTGTGGTGTGGTGGGGCGTGTGCTGTGTTTTGAGGTGTGCTGTTTGTACAACTGTGAGGGGAGGAAGTGGGGGTATGGAAATATCAGGGGGGCTTAGGATTTGGGACTGCCTAAGTAAAGCCCCCCCTGATATTTCCATACACCCACTTTAAAATTTCCACTTCGACCACTGGTGATAGGCAACCTGAGACACTTCAGGGGCAACATATGTGGTCAAAATTGCTGCACGTTGCCCTTAATCTCAGTAATAAGTTAAAACAATAATTTGAATCAATGTAAGTGACACATATATGCAATAAGGTCTCAGCAGGCATGTTAAGAAGTGTTATAAGCTATAACAAACAAATATGTCCATAAAGCAGGGAGGAATTGGGGGCTGCAGGTGAAGACTCAGAGCCCCGTTCAGCCCTAGTGCAGTTTATTGGCCATCGCGGTTGGATTTGCTTTTTGTTTAGAGATTGATGGGGATCTAAACTTTTAAACAAGATATAGACGAAGTGGAGACAGGTACAGATGTGTCCTCATACATCTATCCTCAATACGCCATGCAGCGTAAGTAAGTGAGTAAGTGAGCCGGCAGGTCCCGCGCAACTCTGCTAGCGTTGGGTGTCTCTTTTTTTTTTGCTGAAAATGTATCTAACTCGCAATGTGACATGACTAGTGCTGGGCATACACGGCCAGATATAATGTCTGTCAGACCGACAGACATTTTATCTGGCAGCCTGCCAGCCGCAGATGTCGCCGGCATACACTGTGAGATTTCTCTCACAGTGTATCAGCCCGACATCCGCGCTCCGCCCCCGGGGGAGGAGACATTTCCCTGTTCCTTGCGTAGGAAGGAACACAGGAAATGTCTGTCTGTCAGCCGTGGCTGGGCATACACAGCCCTATGTGGCCGACAGTTTACCGGTAAATATCGCATCGGATGGACATGCTGGAAAATCCGGCATGTCCGACCGAGCAATATTTAACCCTCGGTCGCCCCCCCCACACTCTACAATTATCGGGGCGATCCGCCGATAACAGGCGGATCGCCCCGATAATTGTAGCGTGTATGGCCAACTTAGGACGCACCAGCAGACTGTGCTGATTAATTTGTTATGCAACACTTTTATTACTGTGCCCCTGAGTATGTATATGAAGCACAGCGGAACTTTGGATGAAGAAAGCCGCGCCCGCTGCATGGTAGCACTCAGTATACAGATTCAGGGACTCAGTCACACACATATTCAAGTGTCATATTAAATTAATCTGCACAGCATTGCGGCTTAGACGCAGTTTCTGCAGAAAGAGCAGCAATAAAGAAGCCCGGCGATAGCAGAGTCTCACGGGACCTGGTTCACCAAGCGGGGCTTTTTAGTGCGACTGCAGCTAAGATGTGTAAGGACACTTCTGTATACTGCTGCCTGCTTTAAGGATTGGACAATACCCAATGTTTGCTTAATAACATAACTGTACTTTCTCAGTCGAAAGTTAACAGTCAAGAAATAATAATGCTGGCCACAAGCTGCTATGGGCGGTATGCTCCAAAGCCGAAAATGCGGTCAAACCCCTGAAAATGCCATTTCCGGGAGTTTGACCGTAATTCTCATATGCACCAAGCCCCGGAATGGTATCGCTTGGATGCGGTGGGCAATGCAGATGGCAATGCCCAATAGAAGCCTTAGGACTTCTATTCTGACTGAAATGGGATCCCTCCCAGCACCCCGCGCAGCAGAGGCGTCCTTCTGCATGCGCAGAAGGACACCAGAGGGACTTCCAGAGCTATGATCCAAAGGATAGCTCTTACCAGGAGAGCTGTCTTTTTGCGTTTTTCTTCATGCGTACCGGCGTAATTAACACCGGCATGCATGCGATGAGTGGTGGGATGCATCACATGCAAATTGCAATGCGTCATGCATCCCAGATCATCATATTCAGGTAGATTCTTCAATAGGTATATGCAGTCAGAAGTTGACCACCATGTTCACTAACTTTATTAACAGGCCGCACCAATAGCAGGAGTAATATGGCCCAAGAATATGAAAGGCTGAATCTTGCCAGTTTGTTAACACGTGTGTATAACTAAATTAGACACTGCTCATGTCCCTCAGCACTAGCATCAAGCAGCAAAATGTGGCCGCCTTCACCAGCTGACCAGGCTGTATGTGAGCCATCATGAGGAACCTGCACACGGTGCAATTGTTATCTGCTAATTTTGTGAATAAATTACGAGATTGGATCACCAGATTTGCAATTGTGTGGCTATCTTTCAGTAGCCAAGCCAGGCTAATTAGATGAATAATAGGCTAATTAGATGAATGATGCTTACAGTAGCACCAGCTGATACCGAGCTGCTGTACAAATTCTCTATAGTTTCATCATGAACCTGACTGTTCTGATTTTTTTTTCTAAAATTAATAAAATACAAAATTTTAATGATAACACACTGTAGCAACTTTGATTCCAGGGCGCTATACTTTCTCTACAATCACAAACCTACAATAACCTTCCCTCCAGTTATTTTCTTTTTTTAAATACTTTAGTTTTATGGCCACCAACCCTACCTGTCGTCCCCTAGAAAACTGAGGCTAAACTTTAAAGACTCATCACAATGGTTAATTTAGGGCAGACAGTGACATATTGGTTTCTGTAAAATTATTCATTTACTGACCTTGCCTTGAAGATGTTTGCACACCTTGTAATAAGTAAGGTTGGACTTTACTTCCCTTATCTATTTTTTTTTAAGTGGGCAACTGCCCTTCCCTTAACAGAAACTGAAGTTAAAGAAATGAATCAGTTTTTTTTCTTCTTCGTTTGTAATCGTGAATTTTAAGCATGGCGGAGCGAGCATCTCGCAAACCTCTGTTGTCATACCCATGGTTCAGTTCTGCAAGTTTGGGGTTTATTGGACGGGGGCTTATCCTTGTAATAGATAATAAATTGTGGGAAAGAAAGTCCTAAACCATTCGTAAATAGAATACAAAATAGTTTCTGTTTGTATGCGACTTTTGCTGCAGGTAAGTTAAATTGCTAATCTTAGGCTGGGTACACATCAGAATAATGTGTATCTGTGCCGACGGCACGACCGATGGTACGAGTTGTCGGTCTGTCGTACATACTGAACAAAATAGCGCATGTTCATGGCCGCAGTGAGCTGTATGTTGTCGGCCACCGTGTTATCCCATCTGCCATGCAGCACAGCAGATGGGATTACCCTGCTGGCAGGCGGGATGTGTATGACATATCGTACACATCTGATATGTACGATATGTCGCTCCAATCAGCAGAATCGAACGACATATCGTTTGATGTGTGCCCACCCTTATTCTCTTCTCTCTGGAAGACATGAATAGACTTGCCGTAATATTTGGCATGTTAATACTGGATGCTGACCACAACCTGCAATACTGTATTAGATATTGCACAATTGGCTGGATATTGCATCATACACAACTCCAATACTAGCCGGATTAATCTTCAGAAAATTGATTGGCTCATTATATGACATGTTGGTAAATCTAATCAGAAATTTAGTCACCCTGTTCCAGCTGCACTCATATGCCCAGAATTATACTTCGTGATCCATTATGTGTGTAGCCTAATTGGGCATTGATCTCGTTGCAGTTGAGGAGCAGAATCGGCCCATGTGTGGCCGGTGTAGCAAAGGCAACGATAGACTGTGTCGGGGTAGTAGTTAAGTTATCATGAAAAAAAGCAAATGTCTTCAGGACGTGTTATATAGATTTACAGTCAGTAAGGACAATACCAATGAAAAGAACCAAACCACATTGCCTGCCCTACGTCTATTACAGTGACCAATAGATTCATCAGCAGTAGGGCACACAATTTTAATTATGTGGTCTTCATAAACAGTAACATTAACCTAAATCCTGTGCTGTGGCTCACTAATATGCTGCAACCCATCTATTCAAAACCAATAAGTATCCAATATTTATTTCTGTAGACATCACATAAATACAACTTTACCTATTGTAATCGTCTGGGACCCTTAGCATTTAATAGTACAAATATAGGTACTAGCTACACTTTGTTCCCGGTCTCTTTATCCCGCCGATTGGGATCGGTATGGAATACAGCCGGACGCATGTCCGACGGTTCTAAACCTGACAGCGGAAGACTGGCAGTGAAGATCCCGACACGTAAGTAAGTTACTAACCTAACCCCCCCTCCCTAACCCTAACCCTCCCTTAGGGGTGCCTAACCCTAACCAACCCCCTTCCCCGCACCCTAAACCCAAGTGTCCCGGGTGGTGCCTAACCCTGACCCCCCTTTACACTAGCCTAACCCTCCCGGTGGGGTGTGCCTAACCCTAACTTCCCCCCCGGGAGCCCCTAACCTAACCCTCGAAGCCCCCCCCCCCGCGCAGCTATCTGCGCCCGGCTTACCTTCGGTCGGTATGACGGGCATGGGGCTCCCGGCGTAGGTAAAATGACAGGCGTCGGGATTTCAACGCCTGTTATTAGACCCCTGCGATAGTGATACATCACGTCTAAAAATTTACCCTTCAAAATTAAAATATGCCCTCCTCACTGATCAGCACCCTGCACCTAGAGTGAACACGACGTTGACGGTTTACAGTGTATTCTGTCTGTACTATTTGTACTTGCTGTATAGTATTGTAGAAGATTTAGACACATAATTAATAATGCAATTTTAAATATTTTTATAGTAGTTAAAACATTTGTTGTAAAATTGTCGTTTTCATATATGTTCACAATAAAATTGCTGTGGGAAAGTAAATCCCTTTTTTGTATATATGTAAGCATTAATGCAAAGTTGAATGTAATTCCATTTGCGGAGCATATCTTGCGCAAATTCACTCTGTGCATGATACGTAGGGTGATACAGAGCAATATGCACTTTTATTTTATCTATACTTTAGACCAGGGATGGGGTCCCTCGGGCTCGGGGGCTTTAGAAAGGCCCCGGAGTCATTTGGTCTGGCCCTCAGAGCTTTTTTCTGCTAGCCTAATTTGGCTAGCAAGGTGCCTAGAATGGTGCCCTGCAGCCAGATTCTATGCAGCAGTGCCACCTGGAGCGTCCTTAGGAAGCTTCAGATGGTCACACCGCTACCTTTACAGCTCCCCGGAGCATCCTCAGGATGCTCCGGGCATTGCTGTAATCATCAGCGATTGTGACCCCGTCCCTGTGTGACATCACACGGAGGAGGCGTAGCCTGCACCGGCCCGAGAATATTGTTATATATATATATATAAAAATGGCCCTCGGCAGAAAAAAGGTTCCCCACCCCTGCTTTAGACCAAAGAGTTGTAATGTTCTCACTTAGACACAGTTCAGTGACGGTAATGTGGGCTGTGCAGAAATTAATGTAAACGTAAGTACACCTGTTGGGGATTTACCTTTTGCACTTAGTATGGGTCAGGTGTGAGTGCACGCGGATGATGACTAGTTGCAAATCCAGCACTAAGAAGATGAATACTACTGTCAATAAAATGCGTCCGAATTACTTATAACTAACTCTTCATCCGGCCCACTGTCTGTAAACGATCACAAACTTTCCATATTTAACATAATACTACATGTACATCATTTTGAATCTGCAATTACGTCTAAATGCTGCTTTCGTTGCATTGTTGTTTTTGATGTTTATTTCAGTAACACTTTGCAAATTAAAGCCATTTCCTAAATCATTAGTGTTCTCTGATGGTTTCTCCATGGGGTGTCCTAGATCCTAATCCATGATTCTTATTCATGGCTCTGCTGCAATTGCAGATAGATCAGTCAAATCTGTCAGTGTAATCCATGAGTTTTATCAGTTAATTGAGACACATAGATCCTGTTATTTGTTTCTTTTTATTGTAGAGATAAAGTTCTTTGTCTTTTTGTGAAAACCGTTTTGCCTGCTTCAATTACCTGTTATAGGAACAGATTTAAGGGGAGATGTATCAAACCTTTAGAGAGAGATAAAGTGGAGAAGTTGCCCCATAGCATCCAATCCACTTCTAGCTATCATTTCTCTAACAGTGTGTAAAATGACAGTTAAGGTGTCCATACACTGTGCGATTGGCACCTTGTGCCCCGACGGCCGACATATTGGGCGGTCCCCACACACGGAGCGATCGAATGCCCGATATGCCGGCACCCTCCTCCCCCACCCGCATAGCGCTGCATGGGATCGTACATCACATAACAAATCTGCAGTTAAAATTACCGTATAATCAGGTGTCGATGGTAAATACATATACATAAAGTGTGTAATCATGTATGTATGCATGTGTATGCCATGACAGGCACATGTGGTTATCAGGGAAAGTCCATTGTTAGGAAATCTGACTGTTACCTTTTATTTTTGTATTTGAAATCTTAGACATAAAAATAAAAGATGTGAAATGATAATACTGAAATAAAATGTAACAAATTACACTGTAAATTCTTTTTTTTTTTTTTTTTTTTTTTAGATTAAGTTCTCTGAATTGTTCTTTACAACATTCATGATTTAGAAAAAGGACATAAATTGGACCACACCCTTATCTGCCAATGTCGCACCCATTTCTCATGAGGCCAAGGGCCTAATTCAGGGTTGTACCCCTTTGAACGCAGCTACTATGCAAAAAAATTATAATGCTGCAGGGCGCGCCTGAAGGGAAAAGACTCCTCCTACCGGCATCTCAGATCCGATGACATCGGTGGCGATGTTTGCAGTATCGGCCATCTGGGTAAGCCTAACTATACTCAGAATGGCTACCTCACGCGAGGCCAGTAAATCTGCGTTGTGTTGCAGACACTTGTCTCAGCTCTCCCAGAAAATTGTCCCTCCCCGTCCCCCTCCCCGTCCCCCTGTTTTCTGGGAAGAAGGGCAGTGTTGCCCTATCTCCGCCCCCAAATAGCTTAGGGGAACTATGTCTGAGCACGCAGGACTCATTTTGTACATGCGCAGAACGATTATACTCATGTGTAGTCCCCCTGCATTCGGCGATGTAAGCAAACCATCGGGTTTGCGTGCATCTCTGATTCAGGCCCCAGGTTCCTTTGCGGGCAGCCGCGTCACTTGTCACATCTGCAAATCAGAACGAGGACAAAAGGAGGAATCCTAAATCTAGACAGCAGGGTTTAAACAGTAAAAACTAAGCAAATCTGGAGGAAAGCGAGCATTGCATTTCCACTCTTTGCAGATTCTGAGGGAAACTTAATCAGCACAAAGTACCCTTCACTCTAAAGCCGGCCCAACATGTGGCGATATGCACTGTGCGACGGGGGGTCCGACATATCGGATGGTCCCCACACACGGAACGATTGGGTAGCCGCCCGCCCGATATGCCGGCTCCCCCCTCCCCCACCCGCATAGGGCTGCATGGGATCACACATCGCATCCCCATATCTACTGTACCTGCAGTAAGACCTAGGGGTGCGACTTACAACCCCACGGGTGCGCGCACTGGCCGATATCATGCCCATACACTGTACGATATAGCAGCCAAATCATAGCATCCGTCGGATTGGCTGCTTTATCGCACCGTGTATGGGGGCCTTAAGGGACATCTGTAAATTGCTACTTGTACAGTTACAATTAGCTAGTTACCAAAAATAATCTATAGATTGGTCATGCTAATGCTGGGCATACACTGCCAGATAAAATGTCTGTCAGACCGACAGACATTTTATCTGGCTGCATGCCAGCCGCAGATGTCGCCGGCATACACTGTGAGAGAAATCTCACAGTGTATAGCCCGACATCCGCGCTCCGCCCCCGGGGGAGGAGACATTTCCCTGTTCCTTCCGTAGGAAGGAACACAGGAAATGTCTGTCTGTCGGCCGCGCTGGGCATACACTGCCCGATGCGGCTGACAGTTTCCCGGGTAAATATCACATCGGACGGGCATGCTGGACAATCCAGCATGCCCGACCGAGCAATATTTAACCCTCGGTCGCCCGCATACACACTGCAATTATCACGGCGATCCGCCGATATCGGGCGGATCGTCCCGATAATTGCAGAGTGTATGGCCAGCATAAGGAGTGTTGTTCTTGTTGGTTGTTTTATTATTAAGTAAAAAAAATACATACCGTATTTACACTGCACAATGTGAACTTGTTTTACTTATCAGTGGATTTTGGTGGTTGCTTGTACCTTAAATCAGTTCTTTGAACATATTTGGGATGGTTTATAACAGAGGAAGAATAGAAGTTTTGCCGTAATCTGTCTTTTAGTATCGTTCTTTGTACTCCATATTTATAACCTATGGCCATTGTATTACCCCTTTTAAAAGTGGATCTGGTTTTGAGACCACATCAATAAAACGTCACTTTTATAGAAGGCATATAATGATTGAGTTTTACATATTTTCTCTGTCTGTATGAGCTCACCCCCCCTTTCTATTTGTTGTTTGAAAATGGCGGAAACAATGTGCCAGTGATATTGTTCCTGTACAGTTTGTGAAATGCAAGCAAACGTCTGGTAACTTACAGAAGTGTCCTCACTTGTCTTTGCTGCAATCGCGCCAAACAGACGTTCTCGGTGCGCCTGGTCCCATGAAAGACTGCTAGCGCCTAGTGACTTTTTTGCTGAAAAATGCATCTATGCTGCAATGTAATGCGACTAGGATGCACCAGGAGAACGTGCTGATTAATATGACGTGCAATACTTGTATATCTGTGTGTGACTCTCTGAATCAGCATGCGAAGTGCTATGATGCAGTGGCTGCATCTTTTTTCCACGCCAAGTTCCGTTTACAGACTCAGCCGCACACAGGTATACATGTGACACATATCAAATTTATCAGCACAGTCTCCTGGTGCATCCGAGTCACATCGCATTGCGACTAGGGCCCATATTCAATTCTAGGCGAAAAGTCCAAATCCGCGGTAAAGCATCGCGAGTGACATCATTTTGCCAGGTGGAATGTTTCCGCCGTATTCAATTCTTGCGTCTTTTCACCAGTGCGGAAAGTCAGTACAATGTACCCGGCGTAAAACTTTGGCCTCTGAATAGCCGGCGGAAAAAAGTGCAGAATTGCGGTTTTGGGGTGCAAACGTGCGGAAAGCACTCTGCACCCTTTGGACAGACCCCCAAAGGATAACTGCGTCAAAAAAAGCAACAAGAGAAGAGAACACCCTGTAAAAGTACAAAGTGGGGGTACAAACGCAAAAACTAGCGAAATAGACTTTTGGGGGGTGTGATAGTATGGGGGAGGTGTTTTTTTATTGCAGGTGCTTGCTGAAGGTGCTTTTAAAAAAAAAAAAAAATTTGCAGGACTACTTATTTTCACCAAAAAAAACCCCATCTTAATGCTATTCTTCACCACTTGTGCAAAGCTGCTATGTGGGACCAATTGACAACACTTAAGTACCCCAAATAGCTTCAGTAGGGCTAATCTGGAACATCTACATTGATCCCCAATGTTAGTGCATCTTTTGGGGGGTGTCAGGCTGATTTCCCCAATTCGGCCAACACTTTTCGCCTGTTAGAGTTTCACCGGGACGCGTTTTCGTGTCCTTTGGAATTTAGGGCCTGATTCAGAGCCGCTCGTAAGCGGCCGCTCGTTCGTTCCGAGCGATGTTCGCACAACTGCGCATGCGTATGGGTCGTAATGCGCATGCACCAACCAGTCAGTGCGATCGGAAATCGAGCGCTCACCAAATAGCGAGTGCCTGCTAATTTGAGTGACAGGATGAGGCGTTTGTGGGTGGTAACAGGGGAAGGTGCTTGATAACGGGGAGTGGAGATCTGAACGCAGGCGTGCCAAACGGTCAAAACGGGCGTTTTAAGGGTGTGCATAATTAACAAAGCAGCGTCATCGACCATGTCACTTGGTTGTCTCTTAGCCTGAACTGTTCGCATGATTGCGGTAGGATAAACCTACCACAAGCACTGCCAGCAGTTCAGACGCCTTTCGATGTACTCGATTAATCTAATAAATAGAGGAGATGACGTAGGATGCAAGCGGCCAGGGGGCGTCTTTACAAAATAGCGAGCTCATGTTTCGTTCGCTCGCTCAGACATAGAGGCGTCAACAGACCGCAAAGAGCGAGCGCTCAATTTAAATAGCCGGACCCTTTTTCTGACCGAGCGAGCGCAAATAGCGTCCGGCTCTGAATCAGGCCCTTAATATGGCAAATAGCAGGGGGGCGCACAATAAGTTTCTGCGGCTAAAACACGCGAAGTCGGCGAAAAGTGTGGCAGGCGAAAAAGTATAACGGGTGCAAAACTAATTGAATACGGCTCTTAGATGCATTTTTAGAAAAAGACCCCCCGACGCTATCAGAGTTGCGCGGGACCTGACTGCTCACTCACGCCAGGCATAACGCACTGCATGGCATATTGAGGCTAGATTAGCAAGGACATACTGTATGGTGGATTACAGATACTTTCATTTGTTTTTTGTTTTTTTGTTTTTATTAGTGCCTCTCCTTAGATTTATCAGATACTTTTTTGAATCCCTTTGCTGTATCCATCCATCCATTCCACAACTATTGGCAATTTCAAGAATTCCTGAACCAGTATTATTTGTGATCAAAATCAGTGGCGGCTCCAGAAGTGGGGCTACAGCGCAGTCCAAAATTCAAGTCGAGGAATCACACCAACTGCCAGTCAGTCCTGGCTGGCGATGTTTAGCAGTGTTTGGGGTGGCAGTTGGTGTGACTCCTCTATTTGAATTTTGGGCTGCGCTGCTGCTGCACCTCTGGAGCCGCCACTGATCAAGAGCATATTTATCTTAATAAGTTACTGTGTTTCACAGCCGATTATTCGAGGATGGACGAGACAGACTGTGACACTCCAACTTCTGCTAAACTATGCCTAACCCTCCACTCGATTGCAAAAGTAGCAGTTTAATTACAGCGCAACCAATCAGTGGTTACATGAACTTTGTAGCTAGTTTAGTAACCATGTAAATACCAAAGGTCATCCGTCTCTCATTAAGAAGTTGTTGTAGTAATGGTTAGCCACAAGTTTGTAGCAGGATGCAAATATTATCTTAATGATAGGCATCCTCTAGCCATGAAAAGGGCCAGCATTACCAGTAATCTTGGTAATAACGTTAAAACAATACAAATCAAATAATTAGATACTTATCTGCATTAATATATCAGCAGGCATTTAAGACAACAATCTATAGCAAAGAAATTATAATTAGACGTGCGGACTCGGGGCTGCAGGTGAAAGCTCGGAGGGATGTTGATCTAGCCAACGTGGAAAGGCTAATCCCCCCATTTTTCCCATATAAAATCTTTTTAACTGCAAGTAGTGCAATGCAAACCAATTTTGATCGTAAGCTAAATACTACATGCTGCCCACACAAACGCCATAACTTTAACAACCCCTCAGGGGATCCGGTCAGAATGTCAACAGGTTTTGAATGTCGACAGTCACAATGCCAGTATGGACAAGCAATATGTTGAAATTCAAAAATGTCTACATGGTTAAAATTTCGACAGGTTTATAATGTCGACATACAGGTTTTTTGCTTATTGTTAGGGTCAGGCTAAGATAAGCAAATTAATATGTTGACAACAGAATGTAAATATAGTAAAAGTCAACACAAACATATTGACATTTTGACCATGTCGACATTTTTTAATTGCTCATCGACCTAAAGGCATGTCGACATTCTGCTGTCGAACTTCTGAATGCCAACTTACGCGCACCACTTCCGCCCGCGGCGATTGTATTCCCATCATTTAGAATCCTCATGCACACAAATGAAGAGGAGCAGCAGGAATTGGTTCATATTACGTGTTGACTTTATTTGGAATCTAGAACCCTCCGACATGTCTAATTTGATGGTCTGAGCAAAGCACAGGTCACATGGCTATCTTGTTTTTTATTATTTCAAAATATTGGGGAGCACCTTCTTCACTTTCAAACTTTGGGAGTTTTCGAGATCTCCGGCAAAGAGGTAGGAATTTCTACCATCCGCTGACAGCACTTTCTCAAGAATAGTACGCCGCGTTTGTCACACACATTACAGCTGCTAGCATACTTCTCTTCTCGGTTTAAATGAAAACCCTTTGCACTTGTTTTTTTTCCCAAGATACTGGCGAAAAACATAGAAATTGATTTTAAATCATGGTCTAAGTCATAGTTATTATAATAGATTTTTTTCCCTTAAATCTAACTTCAGCTTTGCAACTTTTTATTTTCTCTTAATAAGAATTCTCCCATCTATGTAACTACTTTGTTGATGAGCTCTGACTGTCCATGTAAAAAGTTTCTCACGCTGGTAGTTTTAGTGGTTGTGATTATTAGGAACATGTTACCATGTAGTGCGATAAATGATAATAATAATCTATTATTACCAGTACTAATAACAAGACACAGAAGGTTTTATCAAGCTGAAGACAAAAAGGATGTTGCTTTGGGTTGTCTTTGTCTGTCTTATCGCATTCAACCAGTGTGTAGCTTCCATATATGCCTTCAGGAATGATATAAAACTGATTTGAAAATGTATACTAGGATATGAGTAGTATATCTTGTATGCTAAGTGATGATACAGTTCATTCTCAATGTAAATTTTGTTTTATGATTATCACATTGAATGGTTTAGTTCATCATAGGAAGAATTTGAGTTATTGACATTTACGTTCATTTATAGGCATTGTTTAATTAATCTACTGTTTTTATTTTAATCCACATGTTGCTGGCATTTGAGTAGACATTGTATGATTGCTTAAATGGCCAAATTCACTTTCGGAGGACATGTACCAGTACATTATCAGTGGATATAAGAGATGCTAAACCTTTTTATGCAAATACTCGGACAGGGACAGCACAGTTTTAGGGAAAATTCTATACATTTTCTAGACCTCTTCTCATTATGGTTTCTTTGTATTTCCTCTAGGAAGCTGCACAGTGGTATGAAGACATATGGCTGCGAGCTTTGTGGAAAGAGATTTCTGGACAGTTTGAGACTTCGTATGCACTTGCTAGCTCATTCAGGTGAGGATGACATGTCCATCCTACTTTCTATCTATAACCAATGTGTAGTGGAAGAAACCCTCCCAGTCCCAACAGAACAGTGTTGGTGCATTGCATTCACGCTGCCTTCAAAGATCATAAGATATAGACTTTGTGAAATATACAGGCTGCGATCCATTTAAATATTTTGAGGTCCACATCTGTCAGCCGGGCAGCAGTAGCCTGTCCTACACAGGAAACTATGCCTCACTGACAAAATTGATATGGTAAATTGCATAGTGCGAGTTTAAAATTTGCATGTAAGGCAGCCAATTTTCCTCACAAAGAACTGCTTAGATCTTCATGGGTCCAATAATGATTCACAATTCATGTCCGGTGTTTATCTGTTCTCTCCGTTAGATTGCTGGTCATATGCTAATACCAGTTTTTTTACAAAGCCAAACAATATGTTCTGTGTTTCCTATTAAACTCCCTTTTTCAAGTGGACCTCTCAAGACATTGAATCTAAATATGTGCCCCTTTAGTTATATTTGTTTTATTTAATTAAAGATATGTTTACATAACCTTCATGAACTGCATCCCAACAATTCCCCCGGCCCCCAGCTGCAATGCTTTGCACTGTATTGATAATGGGAGATGGGAGCATGTAAATTAACGTTAACCTGGCATCAACAAAAATCTTTGTGCAAAGTCCCATTCTGTGCTGAGGTACGCAAAGTCTATGAACACACTGTTATAGGAGACTGCTCTAAGTAGACTCTTCTGGTAGGAGACATGTCACTTTTGCATGAAAGATGTTTCCAGAGCTTGTAGGGGAAACAAATACAAAACTAGTTAAGACAAGATGAGCAGTTTGGTTTTGCTGAAAACCAAACACACCCGAACTTCGGGGTACCGAGTAAAACTGAGTCCTGGCTCATATCAATTTGGGGTTCTGAGTACAACAGAGTCCGGACTCGAGTCTTCTTGCCAAGTTCAGATCTCTGATCTAAAAACCGGATCTCGTGTATTTTGGATTGTAGGTGCTGTGAGGTGGTCAAAATTGACATGAAATGACTGGAAATTAATGCTATTCATGTTAATAATCAAAAACAAGACCAAGTTACATGATTTTAGCTGTTTTTTTTTTTTTTAATTTTTAAGGAAAATAAAAAAAACAAACCATAACACTAAACTGTGTTTTTTTTTTTCAAAACAAAAACATTTGAGGGTGGTTTTTCCAAAACCAAAACACAAGAGTCAGCGAACATCTCTAGTTAAGACAGCACAACAATGAATTATTATAGGTATAATAAGAAGGCAAGTCCTCTAGATCAAGACAGCAGCCAGGCAGGTCTAATATGAAGGTATGTTTTATCTATTTATTAACGGCTATTTATATAGCACACACATATTATACAGTGCTTTACAGAGGATATTTCAGCCAGTCACATTAGTCCTTGTTTTGATCAGGTCTACCTTATTTTTTTATTATATCATATATTTTGTATTTCCATTTTTTTTGTTTATTCAATCATTATTGTTTTGTTAAATCGCGGAAGGGGATTCTGAGACTTCTGGCGACACGTGTAGAGCAGAAAGGGTCCTTTTACAATGACCAGTCCTTCCATAATTGTTGATGTGGCAGCTGAGTATCATTTTGCTTCCATAGCAGCAAAATAACGGTAAAAAAAATCGATAAGTGGCTGAAGGTATAAAATAACTCACCTGCCACAATAATCACTGATGATAAATATACTGTAGCCCAATAGTCTCTATAGATTGTGAGTTGATTATAGGTTTTTGTGGGAGGCTGATGACAGATCTCTACTCTTCCACTACACCTCTCCAGCCAGGAAAGCCTCTCCTTACCTGTACATGTAGAGTGCCTTCTGGGGGGGTACGCCAACTCTGTCCAGTCACTTCTGAGCTCCCAAGGAGATGACTACTGTGATCTCTCAAAGGGGGAGATGTATCAAACCTTCGAGAGCGATTTGCTGGTGAAGTTATCTATACCAACCAATCTGCTTCTAAATGTCATTTATCTAGCATTGCCTGTAAAATGACAGCTCTCCGCCTTATCTCTCTCGAAGGTTTGATACATCTCCCCCAGACACTGTGTATGCGCAGTCACAATTCAGTGACTTCAGCTGTGTAAATCTTACATATCACCCCACAGATGTGTCCACATACATCTATCCTCCATGCACTACAAGTCGCGTTTGAGTGCCGTATGACTCTGGAGTTCTAAGCACATTTTCGTGCAACTTTTCCCCTTAAAATGCATCTTACTCGCAAAATGTTGTAAATAGGACACACAAGGGGCTTATGCTGATTAGAATGATATGCGGCATGCCTATACTCTGTGTGCGCCTGCAGTTATATGTGCATGTAAAATGCTACGTTGCAGTATCAGCAGCTGTGACACTAATGGAGCGTACACACGGTCAGATTTGTCAGACTTGTCAGATTTGTCAGATGAACGACTGAACGATTAAACGATTTGAACGATTTGGACGATTTGACCAAAGTTTTGAACGATTTGAACGATTGAACGATTTTTAACTGCATTAAAATGAATGGAATCGTCCAAGTCTGACTGCAAACCCATCAGATGTCAGATATCGTTATCTGACAAACGGGAACGCGCATCGTTGATCGTCCATCGTTCAGGCATGTCAGATATGAACGATTTTTCATCAGATATGAACGACTGAACGATTTTTAAATCGTTATCGTCCATATCTGAAGAAAAAATCTGATCGTGTGTATGCACCATTACTCAGCATTTCACATGCAGATACAGCAGCTTGTACCTTCTATTTGCATCACTTTGCGAATAGGATGCATTGTAAGGGAAAAGCCGCACGAAAAGACGGTCAGCGCTACAGAGTCGCGCCACGGCATGGCATGACTGGAAGGGCTGTTTAACGCACAAGGAGGCTAGATGTGTATAGACACATCTGTACATAAATGCATAGGTATGCTGGCATTAATCAATGATCATGGGCACCGAGAGGGGGGGGGGGGGCGGGTACAGTTTGCCCGGGCTCGCTAGAGGGGCCCGGCAGGGCCCAGGTCCGGCGTCTCCCCCCCCCCTCCCCCCTCCTCACAGCAGCTCAGCACACAGCTTGTGCTGGGCTGCATTGCGAGACTGCTCGCAGCTGCTGCAGCATCCGGAGCAGGCTCCTATGGCTGTGGGGGGGCTGCAAAAGTGATTTATTTATTTACTTTTAAGTCAGGGGGCGTGGTCACACCTCCATCAATTAGGCCACGCCCCTCCTTTACCGGAGCTCGTCCGGGCTCTCTATGGCCCTGTCAATGATAATCCAATCCTGAAGCACTATTCGTACATAGACTATTGGATGCAGTCTGTCTTATACTCCTGTCAATCATTTATGGCTCTTTCCGCAAACACAGACTGAGAGAGTACACTGGCTATACAAACTGTTGCAGGGAGGATCTAAATGCACATTTCCCCAATAACTCCATATCCTCCTTTCACCAGTAGGGTTCAAGGGTCCTATGCTGCAATATCCCTGGCTGATAGCTCCATACACAACATTCTGTGTTGTTGTCTGGACAGTCACTGCTGTGGTTGTGCTCAGTCACCAATAGCCAGTGGCCGCAGTTTACTCTCACACTGCTCCTGCTTGGCAGTCAGGAGCGTGTGGCCATTACAGAAGCTGGAGGGCTCATTGTGTGGTAGACTGTGCAGTTATCCCAGCATGGTGCCCTTGTGGCTGTATAACTACAAGATGGGAGGATATTGAAGAAATATTGCTCTATAGGAGTGATTGGTTTTATTCTCTGATACATTTGTAATTTACAGTGCAACAGGGCATTGAGTTTCTCACAGTATAATATTATTACATCTCTACTGTCTGAGCTAGACGTGACTGGGGATGTTGGGATCTGTAGTCCTGCAGCATTGATCACCAGCTATCTAGTTGTTTCAAGGGAAACTGGAAAATACTAACTGAAACTGTATATAGTTTTGTATCCCTGATCGCAGCTGGTCACACAATTTTACAGCTGAATAGAATGGGAGTGCTTATTATAAATGCCATTTTATACTTTCTTCCTTTGTTCTGTCCATTTTTTTTTTTTTTGCAATGTCTTTCTCTCTGTCTGACTATTGCATGCTTTCTCCCCTCGTCAGTCCCGTCTCTTGCACTCTCTCCCTGGAATGCTTTCTTTCCCATCTCTCTCTTTTCTCTTACGTTGGTTTGGTTTGTTATTGTGCAGCTGGCACTCTGCCCACTCTGGGACTCTGCCAGAGCTCTGGTACAGTATGTACAGTGCTTAGAGCCAAGTGTATCATCATGCAAGATTACAGATACATGCTTTTTCTATTTTCCTCCCTGCTCTAATGTAATCAGGGGGTGGAGCAGAGAGTGCATAACCAGGGCAGCGGTTTAGAGCTCCCATTCTCTTCACAAACAGGCTCAAACTTCCCAACTATAGTAGAAAATAATGCAAATCCTGTATTTGTAGAATTATAATTTTTTTTTATTCTTTTATGATTTTTTTCATTTAACTCATTACATGCCAGAGAGGTCTCCTTCGATGATCAAATCCGCTTTATGGACTTGACAGATTAACATTTATGGTTACGAGAGCAAAGTCCCAAAGGTGTTCTGTGCAGGTTAGGAGATAGGGGGACACATAGGTCCTCTTTGATGGATTACTTAACAATAACAGTTTGTATAGAAAAACTTTCGAAGAATATTTTAAATTAGAACCTGGAAATGAAAATAGTGTAGTAGCTGCAAAATTCATCCTTCATATACTTTGTCACATTTGTTTTATTATAATTACTATTATTTATTTTTTGATTTATTTTTTTGTTATTTTTTTTAGTATTATTTATTATTATTATTTATTTTATTTGTTTATAGACCACTTAATTTTTTTTACTGCATATTTAGTGGATCGTCATATTTTCATGTGGCATCACGGTCAATGTTTTAATGTATAACTTTTCTGAAATGTGTGTCACTTACTCATAAGTAAGTGTCGTCTTACATCAGTAATTTTTTTTCATTCCTTTTACAGAGGAAAGGTTATCTGGGTTCAAGGGTCTGATACAGCCCATTGTCCCTAACTGTTCATTTGTAATCTATAAAATGCCATAGGAACCAGACAGCTTCACCTACTATCCAAGAGGTACATATCAGGCGCATGGAAGAACCAATCAGATGCTGAATATGTGTATTCAGCTGCGCGTTATATGTTTGTATGACCACTAAAGAAACAATCAGAACTGGATGCAGAGGATTGCGATCCACAGCTCAGAAGTAAACAAATTAATGGGAGCTCTGTGTATTCTTCTCACCCCTACCTCCCCCCCTCCCCTTGCCATTGCTTTTCACCACACACTCGGTACGCTGTGTTACTCTTCCTTGGCACCCACATGCTCCAAGTATAATGTCCTGATTGTCCCTGTGTCGTTCCAGCACAACACTAAGTACATGATATTCCTCTGAGTGGAATGACACAATGTGTGTATATTTGTGCATTACGCACAAACCTCTTGCAATCACAAGACCATCTAGAATGCGTTTACCACTATGTATGTCACAGCCAAGGTCATCAGAAAGTAGAAAGTATCCTGGCTTTTGTGACCTCCCAATTGTAGAATGGGTTTAGAAGCTTTTGCTCAATGATAAAAGCAGAATCATTTTTCAAACTCTTGTTAATAATAATAGGAATAACAATAATATAAAATAGATTCAGAACTATCTTATTTACTTTGAGACTTTCAAAATCCCTGTGAAAGTAATGGTCTGTCTGGTCTTTCTTTCGGTCTATTTCAGCAGCTGCAATTTTTTTATTTTCAACCATTTGCTGGCTCTTTTTAATAGTAGACAATGTATCTCTTTTATATGTTAGATAATAAATGTGATAAATATTATTGATATTCTAGTTCAGCGCACAAATATGACATCTATTATGTAGATTACTCTAGTTTTACCGGATAAGTATTTTTTTCCCCCAATAATTAGCCACCTGCATTTCAAAATAAATAAAGTGAGATCTTTGGGTTTCCTCCATACAGTCTGTCTGTTTAGTATTAGTTTGGACAATCCGTGATAAAAATGTGTCTATAATAGGCTTTAAGAATGAATGACTTAAGGTACACATCTACTACCCGATTAAAATTAGCGATTGAACCTTATCGTTCATTAATCGTTTGCAAACTGGACATGAAAATGACCAGCAATGCGCGCTCCCGCTGGCCGTTTTTGACATCTATCATCACCTGAACATGCTGGTCTATCTGTCGATAACGACAGATTGGCCATTTTCGGGGATGAGGGATGGTGCCTGCGCTGAACGACTGATCGTTCAGTGTAGGCACAGCACAGGCTGTAATCGTGCAGTCCTTTCACAGTGTGCTAGTGGATGTGCCCCTTTACTTAAAAATAGAACAGTTTGGACTATGCCACCTATACCAAATTGTTTTAAAGTGTGGGAAGAAACCAGAGCTGCTGGAGGAAACACACACAAATGTGGGGAGAACATACAAACTCCACACATGTTTTCCTCCCTATGCAAACAAGTAGTCGATTTAGTGACTGTCCTCAATCAGAGGACCTGGGGGTGTAAATCATCAGCCGCTCTAGTTATTTGCTCCTACATAGTAGACTGTCTGTGACACATGTTTACATTAACAAGAGATTAAGGTGGAAATGCAGGGATGGTTACTCACAAGATAGCAGCCCTGCCCCTTGCTGGGTAATCCTGACTCTAATTTCTTTTCCTGAAACCTTTTGTGGCATTCTGCCATGTAACTACTAATACTGACCATTGAGACTTACACAGCTGCATAGGTGCAGTATGCATTGTCTGCGCACTGCTTGCAGCACTATACTATATAAATGGCAGTAGCCGCCCTCCTCTCTGTGCCAGACATCATTTGTAAACACAAAAGTGGCCCACAAGTCAGGTGTTCTGCCAGCCCTACCCAGCTTGCTGCAGATATGTCACTTCATTACTCTCTACATGGTTGTAAACTGCTCATATTAATCCCCAATACACCAATATCAACCTTTGCAGGACAGAAAACTTATAATTCTTGTATTTTGCATGCCATTATTCTCTGTATCGCTTTTTTGCAGTGTTAGTGCATATTCTATGAATGTGCCCAGAAGTGTCCTTATAATGCACTTGCCTGGCATCCAGCTTTGTGTGTAAATACATAGTATAGTGTACATATATATTTTTATAATGGCCATAAATGTTGATGTGACTGCTTGCCGTTTGTAAACAGCCCAAGGCCAGATCCTGGCCCTGGGCCGGCACCCCATCCTTTTCCCAGAGTGATGTCATGGGCGCACTGGCAGGTCTCGATGTTCTGCCAGCATTCCACAGCGTTTATGATCACTCGCAGATGTGAATCCAAGAACACACTGTACCCAGAGACGAAATTAATGCAGGCTTGAGTGCTGTCCAACCCCGAAACAGAGGAGGGACTCGCTTGAGGAGAAGGAGGGGGTGACAGCGTAAACTATTTAATGCTGTTTATAAATTATACACCGTCTGATGAAAAATACATCCCCCTTCCTTCCTCCTCCCTGCCTTTATTTTATCCATGCCCTGACAGCAGGAGAGAGGCTCAGAGTGGTTTCAGCTCCTGTTTTGGCAGAGCTCATAGAAGACATATTTAATAAACTAATCTAGATGGTGACAATTTAACCTGATAAAAGGTGGGGGAGCTAGCCTGGGGATATCGGTTCTCCATGATTTCTTAATTCATATCTTTCTAATATATAGGTTATTTTTACTTTTAATCTCCCTTTTGACCCAATCTGATGCTTTTCTTAATACTTTTCTGCTAATGTTCAATAAGCAACAAACTTTTTTTTTTCACAGCACAGTTTAAGATCTGTGTGACAGGGTGTAAGCCTAATGAATTCCTATCTACTTTACATTCCTTATATTCTCTCTCTCTCTCTCTCGCCCCTATACCTGTGGCATTCTCTCTTTTGCCCATCTGTCTCACCCCTCTTCTTTGTCTAGATCTCTTGCTCTCTCTCTCTCTCTCTCTCTCTCTCTCTCTCAATAATGCGCTCTCTCTCTCTCAATAATGCGCTCTCTCTCTCTCAATAATGCGCTCTCTCTCTCAATATCGCTCTCTCTCTCTCAATATCACGCTCTCTTGCGCTCTCTCTCAATATCGCGCTCTCTCTCTCAATATTGCGCTCTCAATATCGCTCTCTCTCTCTCTCAATATCGCTTTCTCTCTCTCTCTCCTCTGCCCCTATACCTGTGGCATTTTCTTTTGCCCATCTGTCTCTCTCTTCTTCTTTGTCTCGCGCTCTCTCTCTCTCTCTCTCTCTCTCTCTCTCTGCCTCTGGCCATCATATCTCTATCTCTCTCTCTCTCTGCTTCTGCCCATCATATCTCTATCTCTCTCTCTCTGTCTCTCTCCCCCACTGTCCCTGTACTGTATGTCCTGTCGCGCTGTTTTGTATTTTTCTATATTAACCCTTTCCTCACAGTATGAATGAAGGTACTATAGTATATTAAGCAACTTGTGCTGAACTACAACTTCCAGCTGTTAAACTAAAACACCAGTTAGATGACCCTTGTAAAAACTGGTGCAGAGGAAAAAGGTGATTGCTGCCATTGTAACCAGATTGTAACTTCCCCTGCCCCTTCCCTTCCTTTTCTGCTCAACTTTTATTTATGCTTAGCACCTAAAATGTTAGATTGGACATACATTGCATCCTATGTGTGTATGTTTTACTCATATCCATTCAGCCATCACTACTGAATTTTAAAAAAGTGGTTCGGGGGCTAATAAAAAGCCGCTGTTGGCGGTCAGCATGTCGACCTCCTTCTTCTTGGCAATTCTATGAATATGCCCAGTTAGACAGTTTTTGTGTCATTCTAGTTAAGTTCCTAGGTGGGGGTTTGGCCATAAACAATAGGGGAGTCTGTGGGGGCTGCTTCAGGTTCTCCATTAAATTAAACTGTTTTTTTTTTTTTAAATAAAATTTTCAGTTGACAGTGAATTACTGGGCACGTCTTCTTTAAATGTTTCATTTTTTACTCCCAATAATCCTCCCCACCTGCACTGTCATATGAAGAGATATTGGTTCATTGTATTTGTAGGTCACGTAGGGACGTCTGTAGTCGCCAGTCTGTTGAGCAGGTCATGGCAGGAAAAGGGTTAACCCATCCATAGTCCTAGGTATGGCAAAAGCATCTCCGCTACTAATGTTTATCGCATGCCCAACAGGCAGCTAGGTTTAAAGCTCTGCGTTGTTGCTAAGTAGCAGCTCTTCTCCCCCCTTCTCCTCCCTCCCATACTGTAATGGGCTTATTTTGTATTCCATACAGCTCTGGGTCTTATTTTTGTATGCAAGACAAAGTGTTTTGATGGCGGATGGAAGCAGCCTGTGTCTAGAGGCTGCTTGGAGTTTTTATGCTATGTACAGTACACACTGTGCTTTTTGAGTAGAACACTGGCTGTTCAATCCTGCATTGTTTCTTCACCTTGCATTGCGAACATCTAGCAGTTAGGACTAGTCTACCCTGAAATAGTACAGTACTATTGCTTGTTGTACATTCATTAATGCAGGGTCACATGCATATTCTGAATAGTTGGCATTATCACCTATTGATAAGAATAGAAAATGTGTTCTTAATACAATGGGAAGTACTCAACTGTAAAAATAAAACCCTTTTTGTGTACAGTAAAACATTATAGCCTCTTCTATAAATGAGTGGCACAATTAAAAATAAGTACCTGTATTTCATAAGACAAACACTGATGGATTTAAAATATAGAATAATTATATTTTAAAACAAATAACCCACTTTTGTGGCTGGCAATCCAGCACTGTGGGAGCATTAGTACAATGCAGTGTTAGAGCTTGAATGATGTGTTGATATACTATTATTTCTGCTGTAATGTAGTCTGTAACCCACTTATCTTTGCACATAATAGTGTGTGTTTTTGAACCGTTATATAAATTCCTGGATATTGCAAATATATATATGACAAACAATTTTTTCACAAAGGTTGCTGACTGCTATTTGTCAGAGCAATTTTAATTGTACCCATTGCCTAGTCACAGGGGGGAATTAGCATTCATCGGTTATACGTTAACTACTAACCATTGGCCTTAATAAGGAATAAGGCACTTCGTCCCTCAGAGATGTCATTGGCACCTAGACAATAGATAGGATAAATGTTATTTTAGCCCACAGCATGGCCACCTTGGTGAAGGAGGCAAAGGGTGTACTGTAAAACTAATTTACTGAATAGATTTTATTAGACCCTTTTAAAAAAAAAAAAAAACTTTCAGGCAGAAATAATCTGTATAGAAAGGCTTCTGTCCAGACATTGGTCAGAAAAAGAAAATATTTAGTAAATTCATTGCTTCTGTACAAGTCAGATATTAGCTTTCATTGTCTAAGGTGGGGTACACAGATGATACATTGGACGATTTGTCATTTTGAGGCGAGTTGGAATAACATATCGTCTAATGTGTATGTACAATCGCCCGTTCACGTGTGTCCATCGCATTTCCTCATCTGCTGTGCTGCACGACAGATAAGAAGATCTCTTTAACGAAGTTGAGCAGTGTGTACGCCCAACTGGAAGACCACAGGATAAATTGGTCCAACCTTTCATCTGAAGACATCGCCTGAACTGCCAGTGATCAAGAGAAGAGATTAATTGGATACAATCCTCCGTCATGATATATCGTGCAGTCGTTCGTGAGATTGCTTAGTGTGTATGCTGTTTATCGTTTGTTCTGGGATGAAGGGAAAGCGGAATGACCATTGCTCCGATTGCACTTCGTTCTCATGAGTACACAGCCTAACTTGCACTAAGCAGATGTAAAGTGATTGTTGTTTGGCTGAAGATTTGTAACTTTTGAAAGAAACTGTGTATTTGTTGCTCTGCCAGGATCAAATAGGATGGTGCCACCTAGTGGCCACGTTACCATTGTGAAATATACAACATTTCCATGGAATAATAAGCAATTAGTTTTGAATGAACTAGCTGTTTAGATGTTTCTGTTGCATAAATGATCCAAAATGAGAATGAAAAGTAGCAAAATTAACCCTCCTGTGACCTATTTTTGTCATACAGTGATCAAATGTATAAGAGAAGTTCATGCAAGGCCAGGCCGAGTGGTTCCATTTCTTCAATGGTAATGAATGTGAAAGCTGATTAGACAAGAGCCACAGTCATCCAATTCGCTGCTGCATTCATTTTCATATTGCCATATATCAAATTGAATACATTAGACCAGTGGTTCTCAAACTGGTCTAACCCCATCTCCCCCAATCCATTGAGGACGATAACACAAACACGGAAAATATTTCAATGCATCTTTTCCCAAATTAAAACGTAAAAGCATTTATAACCTAGTTGCCCACTGGATACTCCTATAAATACTGCTCGCAGTGTACTGTAAATTCTGCTGACAGCTGAAAAGAAAGTCTTACAACTTAGATTTCAAGAAAGTTTCAGTATAGCTGCTACAACCGTTATGACGAATGGGGTCTTTAGGTGAGCCCCTACTGAAATGTTGTAATGTGGGGACCATTATTAAAGAGATGGGTCAGACAAGGCGGAAAAACCCTTTGAATTGTTTTTCTTTACCTTGTTACAGTGTGTGAGCGTCTGCAGAGCATTATGTAGGAGCTGCATCTACGGTACTTAAATCTATAAATATATATTTTGCTTGGATGTCCTTACGTTCATAGGGGTAATCTATACCTGCAGAACATTTCTGACTGACTCTTTGTTCTGCTTACTTGCACAACTACGTATTGGAAACCGTATTAGTACTTCTCTTGTACCATGACAAAAAACATACCCTTTACTTTGAAGACTAAAATAAGCAAGGTGCTTGATGGTTCTATATACTTATGATATCCCATTACCAGGAATAAAGTGATACTTCTATTTCATTACCTTTAGTAACTTGGTGACATCCAGACTTCCAGCAGTCTACAATTTAGAACACCAGTATGGTTTTATGGGGCCAATGGAGATAGACTGGTAGCCAATAATTGCGGCTGGGTGTGTCTGTGTGATGGATATTATTTTTTTTTTTTTTTTTTTTTATGATATGATTTTCTTTTGTTTTTTTTGTATGTTTGTATTTATTATCGATCACAAATAGATTGATTTCTGCAATGCAATTTGAGAGTCAACATAATTCTTAGTAATTCATGTGCACAAACTGTACTTTTATGAATTATAAATATTTTTATGAATTTTTTCTTATACTTTATTTTATTATTCTCTCCATAACCACACCCATTTATTGCATGTATATTTTTCTTCACACAATCCAAGCTTCCGATCTTGGTTTTTTGCCATTGCAATGGCAGCAAAATGGTTAACTAGCAGACACCCCTAATGTGGTTTCTGTGTACACATTTTATTTGGGGAGTGCAGTGACTTTGCAGGGAGGGGTAGCTGAGCTCTGTCTGAAACCCCAAAGAACAAGATAAATTTGAAATTGTAATTGGCTGACTTCCACAGGCTTGCGGCTCTTTTAATGAGTCATAATAACTTCATTTAAAGCCAGCTGAGCAGAAAATAGATTGGAAAGAAGCTGGGGGCCATTATGGATTTCTGTGTGCGCGCGTTTGACAGCTTCTGTTGTAGACAGTCGTGTAAGGGAGACATATTTATTAAAGCTTGTGGACTTGAATATAGGTGTGATTTAGTAAGCATGGATTCCAAAACTAGGTCTGCGTCTACATTGAGCCAAGTAATGATTTTGTCTGTGTATCTTAGAGTTGTTAGGTACTACCAGCATGAAAAGTTATGCAGATGTTTGGATCATGTTGTACAATTTTTACAGAATGAATCAAACTCTTAACTATATAGTTACACAGGAGAACTATTATATTGTTGGTATTCTTACCTAACCTGCTAATCTTATCAGTCTGTCTGTCTGTCTGTGTGTGTATAATATTTAAAAACCGGTTGGGAACGGGATTCCGACGTTCAAAATCCTGATGCCAGCATCTCAACAGGGTTAATATGCCGACAGATGTCGGTAGGTATCCTAACCCTTCTCCTAACCCTCCCCTCCCCCCCAGTGCCTAAACCAAACATTCTACCCCCAGTGCTTAACCGCCAACCCTCTCCCTATCCCAGCTACTTACCTTTGGGATGCCAGTGCTGGGATTCAGACAGGTTTTAGGATTCCGGCACTCTAAGCGCCATCATCCCCTTTGGTGAGATATTGACCAGACCCCTTCAAAACATCACATATTTTGAACATTCTACAGTGTACACATGTGTCCTCATATATGTATCCTTTTTGCGCCATGTGGCACGGATTAGATGCTCAGGACCTCATTCAGAGACGGTCGTTGCGGCCGCACGGTCGTACGCCACCGATGTTCGCTAAACTGCTCATGCGTAAATATCGCAATGCTATTACGATCAGAAATTGCTCTCTCCTTCAACTTGGCCAGGTCGTTAGTTTGAGTGACAGGATGAGGCGTTTGTGAGTGGTAACAGGGGAAGCTGCTTGTGAACGGGGGAGTGGAGATCCGAACGCAGGCGTGCCTGACTATGCAAACGGTGTTTTATGGGAGTGCATAATTAACTAAGTAATGTCATGGCACATGTGACATGGGTGGTTTTTACACTGACTTGATCGTAGTGCTTAAGAGAGGGTATGGTCAACCTTAAGGTCTACGAACAGCTCCGATGGTTCCCAATGGTCTCGATTAATCCATATATGCCTGGAGATGACGTGCAATGGGAACGAGAAGGGGGCGTATTTTTAGTCTTACGGCTGCATCCTCCCCTCGCTCGTCCAGCTAACGATCCCATCTTAACGACGCAACTTGCGAGCGCTTCATTTGCATATCCGGCCTCTTTTACCTTACGACCATGCGGCCGCAACGACCGACTCTGAATGAGGTCCCCAGTCACGGTTAGTGCTACCTGGAATTTCTTACTTTCGTCTGTGTCGCATCATAGCTGCATCCAAAGTCACTTTTATTGCCCTGGGTACTTAGGATTCGTATTATTGTTGCACAGCAGTTGGTACAAAGTCACAGATTAAGCACAACGCTCAGTGGCGTGATGCATGGCTCATTTGTATCAGCCCTCAGTCTTTTGCCTTTTTACCCAGGCTAGCACCTGAGTCTCACACAGCAGCTGCCTGCAGTGTCCTTGGTACCTGCACATTTGTATTTTGGTCTCAGCAGTGATGCCAATAAGATGCATATTTGAGGATAGGAGTATCTGGACACATCTGTGTATACAGTATAAGCTGTTTTGAAATGAAACCACAACCTTTGGTATCCTGGCAGCTGGTTGACATTGAGAATGTTGGCAGGTTCTGAATGTCGACATTGGCTTTAGGTGCAAAATTGTCAACATGGTTAAAATATTGACCTGTTACTAATATCGACGTTTAACATGTCGACACCAGAATGTTGACATGCTTTTGTTAGGGTTAGGATTAAAGAAGCATGTTGACATGTTAAAATTCGACATTATAGACTGTTGACATACAGAACCTGTTGACCTTCTGGATGTCAACTATTCATACCTCACCCGGTATTATTTAATCGTCTCACATAAATTATATTGCACAGTATTTTACTTGGAATTGCCGGGAAACTGGCAAATTTCATTGAGTTCTCCCAGAATAGTAGACGAGACATCAGGACATAACTTCCTCCGGTTCTCCAGGAGGCCAGCATATGAAAGCAGAAAGACTGGTAAGTATGCATACTTATAGCATCCAGTTAGGTGGTGTAGCTACTCACATGGGTACCTACCTCTGTATTAGAGATGAGCGGTTTGGTTCTACTCCTGTTCTTTTTGCCAAATTAGCACAAAGTTTGGATTTATCATATTGGCTATCGAAAGCATGAGAGCCGGATAGTCAATAAGATGCTTTCAAGATCGGAACGTGACCGAGTAGAAAACCGCTCGTGTCTATTGAACATGCAGTCTACTCCCTTCCCTGTGGAATCGGCTTTGTGAAACGATCTTTCCCAAGATAACTCCCCAACTTTCTGGAACTGCTACTTCTCACACTGAAATCCAGAGCCTATCTCTTAAAGGGTTGGGTACGGGATCCTGACTATCAGAATCCCAACAGATTTTTCTAAGCATTATAACCCTTATCCTAACCCCCCCCCCCTAGTGCCTAATGCTAACCCTCCCCTTAACCCTGAGTCTCCCCCTAACCCTAATACTTGCCTCCGCAATTTGTCGATATTCTGATAGTCGAGATGCCACTGTCGGTATTGTGGCCGTCGGCATGCTGACTACTCCTGAAGCTCTGTTACAAAACAGCAGCTTTACATTATCATGTGCACACCCTGTGGGGTAATTATTCAGCCCTGATCTGACACTTCCCCAGTGGCCTCAGAAGTTTACAACCCCAAACTCTTCAAGCTCCCACTCTGGTGCTGATTCTCGGTGCTGCCACTAGGACCTCCCCATAAACCACTCACATACTTCCCTACATTTCTAAAAGCAAAATAACCTTTAGATATAGCCCAACCAATGACCGATCACACTGGCCAGAGCACGTCCACTCAGGAGTACTGTATCATAATACACACATTTTGTGAGTTGGCAGAGTCTCCTGCATGTGCCTTTCTGGCCACAACATCATGTGACTCATTACTCCGTTTGTCTCAAGCTTACTGGCACTTACATTAAACAGTAGGGATAAAAATCCTAATGTTCTAAGGGATGAGCAACCATAGCCTGTAATACGTTTGGATGTCCCTATTCCTAATCTTGGAAATAGCAACCTTTTGCTTAATGCTTGCTAAGAACAAAAATATGTTTTGGAACATAAAATTCACAGACATGGAAGCTGCTGTGGAAGTTATTACTCTGTTCGTGTGTTGATGGGAGTAGTTAATGGTACAGTTTCCTCACAGGTCTTTCTCTGTAAAATGGCTTTTTACATATTTACACTCTGATGGGAGAGCAGGAGAGAATTTCAGGATGTTTGCTGATGTCACTAGACAATAGTTTTGCCAGTGACTGATGTCACATTGCTGATATCCTCTTCACAAAAAGAAAGCACAGTCTTCAGCCTACCCCCAATATACCCAGTTTGACCTCCCTCTGCGTCTAACTGGCTGGCACTGTGTTACAGTTGGGGACAGTTTGTACCAGGTTACTGGCTCCGGTCCCAGCAATAAATCTTCCTGTTAGTATATTTAGAGACTCTAGTGACATCGTAAGGCGTAAGACATACTCTTAAATAGCCAGTGCTTGGCAGGACACTTCAGTTTAGCCTGCAATGTGCTAAATAAATAAATACTTAACTGCTTCACAGCCAGATATAATGACAATATGCAAGTCTGAAATGAAAGACGACACGGTTTCACATATGTAATATGTAAGATATAAGCCATAATGTATCTAAGATACCACTTTTAGAACTTTAACCTTTTGGATGATTTGGAGCACAACATCTAAATACAATTTTGGGAAGATGTGTTTTGTGGATTGTAAGTGTTTAAGATGGCATATCCAGTTATTTTCCCTTATGCTCTGTATATACGGATCAACTTAACAATCAGACAACGATCAGACGATCGTTGTCTGATAGTCCTGCATGTGCTGGATGTTTGATCCCCCAACTACTATAACGACCCGCGATGAATGATCGCGGGTCCCTATAGTAAACAGGCTAACATGGTCGATATCGACCATGTTGGCCTGCATGCTCGGGCGATGGTTGATATCTATATCGACCATTCGTGCCCACGCATTGACCATCGTTTGGTCGTTTCAGGGGGCCAGAAACAGGACAATATACAAACGATAACGTTATCGTTCATATCGTCCTGTTTAATTGTACCGTGTGTACGCAGCATTAGTGTTATCCTCAGATCCCCGTACTGAAGTTCACAGGTTTCTCAGTTTTGGTACCATAACGCCTGAAATTTTATGTCCACCATTGTATAATAGCTGTGGAGGCGTGAGCAGAAGGACCAATAAGAAACTGCCGTCTTCGTGTTTCAGCATCTTATTGGTCCTTGTATTCATATTTCCCTGTAAGTAAGTAAGTCACTAAACATTGCACGGAGATGACCAGTCTTATGGGAGTGTTGCTGTCATGTCGCTGAAGTGTTTGGCACACAGACGCTCAGTCGCTCACTTTGGAGACCATACACGGATGGAAAATCTGCACATGCTGCATGGCTGGTGCAAGTTTCGATGGTGTGACCGATGCTGGTGTCTAAGGATGCACAAAGCGGTATTACGGCGTCCACAGACACTCATAGTGGGGCTCCTCAGGGAAGGGCGTTCTAGCAGCATTTACATAAAGTTACAGATGGCAAACCACCAATAGATGCAGCCGGTACTGCGTTCACCACTGATTCAGGCCCCTAATCTGCATTTCACCTGTATTTCCTTAGTGCCGACACGTCATAAGACACTGAAAAACTTGAATTCATATGCTCATTATCTCCCACATTGACTATTATAATTCCCTACTTACTGCTCTTCTGCTGGGGTTACTCTTGGCCCTGGCTTGTTAGAGTGGACGCAGCCTCTCTCCCCAGTCTTGCACATGCTGCATAGGGTCCAGCCAAGCAGCTGCCATGGAACAGCAGCAGCCTCCGCTGTTCCCCTGTCAGATGTGCCCAATTCCATTAGACTGCTATACAGTGGCCAGTGGTAATGGGCAGGGAAGAAGTGTTACGCCCCTAAGTTACACATAGCGACCACCGTCTGGGGCACATGGTACCAGGACACTTTACATTCGTTTTGGTAGCCATGACATACCCCCCCCCCCAATTTGTGGCCCTGTCCTTTAAAATACTTGTACTTACAACAAAACTGCACCAACATACATCTCTTCACATGTTCCATAATCCTCCCAATCTGCACAATATCTGTGTCAGTGAGTGTGGTATGTTTTCCGGAGGTAGCTTCTCCAGCAATGTCTTACACGTCCCTGCAGTAATGTGACCAGCAGTTTCAACGCAGATGTGTGACTGACCCCCCCCCCCCACTAGTGTCTAACTCTAACCCCCCCTCCTTCCCCCTCCTGACCCTTACCTCTCCCCGCAGCCTAATCCTAATTTTCCCTGTGGCACCTAACCCTAAACGTTGGCATTCTAAGAATGACATTTCACATGGCAACATTTCAGCGATCAACTTTTTGAACTTGTCGACATGTTGAACAATGTCGACATTCTAATGTTGACATTATGAATGTCAAAATGTTGACTGTCGACCATATGATTGGATCCCTTATCAATTCCATATTTAGTCTCAGCACCTATTCCTGGATACAGGACTTTTTTTTAGAGGCTCCCGCTCAGACGAATGGCCTTCTGCCTTGGTGTCATCCTTGACTCCCCTCAGTCAGTTGTTACCTGTATTTTACGAATTCACTATAAAAACTTCTACTTACAGATAAAGCTGTTAATCAAACCTCACCAACATACATCTCTTTGCTTTTCTCAAAATATCTCCCAGCTGTACCTCTCCACTCTGCACAAGGTCTGCTTCTCATATACACTCATTACCTGCTCCCATTCACAGTTACAGTACGTTTCTCGGGCTGCACCCATTCTGTGGAAGGCCCTCCCACACACGACATTACTTTCTTCTAGCCTCTAAACCAGTGGTTGGGGAACAGGGGTAAAACTGAAATTCCTGGGGGTAATGGATGCAGGGCTGGAAATGCATATGAACCGGGTGCGCCGCTGCACCTGGCGCCAGTGACCTCCGGGTGCGCCGCTGCACCCGGCGCCGCAGGGAGGCTCTAAGCCGAACGCCCACTGAGTTATTACCTGCGGGCGCCCAGCTCCTTCCCTGCAGCGTCGCATTAGCCGGAGGCTGGAGTTCTCTTCTGAACTCCAGCTTCCGGCTCTCCACATGCGCACTATGGGAGAGACATCATGATGTCTCTCTCATAGCTCCGAGGAGCAGCCAGGCGGACAGGATGGCGGCAGATGCAGGAGCGGGGATTAAGGTAAGTGGTTTTGTTTTTTTGTACAAGTGGCACTACAGGGGCATAACCATGGGGGCACTGCTACAGGGGCATAATTATGGGGGCACTGCTACAGGGGCATAACTATGGGGGCACTGCTACAGGGGCATTATATGGGAGCACTTCTACAGGGGCATAACTATGGGGGCACTGCTACAGGGGCATTATATGGGAGCACTGCTACAGGGGCATAACTATGGGGGCACTACTACAGGGGGATTATATGGGGGCATTACTATAGGATTTCCTTCCTTTCAAATCAAGGGGGTAACGTCGGCGTATCTAAATATATTTTGGGGTCAAAGGTAAAAAAGTTCCCTGACCCCTGCTCTAAACTTTCAAGCATTCCCTGAAAATCAAATTCCCGAACCACCCACACAACCTCCATACACTACCCAACTAGCTCTTTTTATAGTACTCACAGAATTTTACATATGTGGTCAGTGTGTGACTGGATCATGCAGCTCACCTAGAACCTCTGCAATCTGCCTGGAACAGTTTACAATATGTAGCACTTATCCTTGTGTATTCATGCCTATTTCCATATAGATTGCAAGTTTGCAAGCAGGGCCCTTTTACCTCTTTGTCTGTCTCTTATTATCAAGTCTTGTTTTATTACTGCTTTTTTTCCCAATTATATAGTGCAACAGAATATGCTGGCGCTATATACGTAATGCTGGCCATACACAATTATCTGGGCTATCCACCTCATATTAGCGGCTCGCCCAGATAATTGTACTGTGTATGTGCGCGACCGATTTGAAAATATCGATGAGTCAGGTATGCCGAATTGTCCATCATGGCTGTTCCGACACAATATTTTGAAGTTACAAGTTCCTGCATGTGTAGGCACCTCCACAGCTGACCGAAGGATGTTTCCCCTGTTCCTTTACAGAGGAGGAAGCCAGTTATTGTGGTCAAGACACTGACACATCTCACTAGGGGCGGGATGTACTAAAGGGTGAAATGCGGTTAAAACTCAGAAAGCCTCAGTTTTCTGCATTTTGGCTGTATTTCCATATGTACCAATCTCCAGAATCTGATACGTCTCGGAGCTTGGACCCGGTGGGTAACATCATCTTTATATGGCGTTATCCAATAGAAGCTTATGGGCTTCTATTCGGAACTTCACCTGAGAGGGATCCAATCGATCCCCCCCAGCACCCCCAGGAAGTCCCTCTATCAGTAAGGACAGCTCTTACCGGGCGACTCTGTCCTTTTCGATTTTTTTTAGGTACATATCGGCGATGTTATGTTCCCGATAAGTGGTGGAATATACAGTATTGCGGATGCAATGCTTGGTACATCCTGCCCAATGTATGGCCATGATATCTGCTGCCACATAAAATATCTGTCTGACACATATTTTATCTGTCTGTGTATGCCTAGCATGGGATGTAGTCAGCATCCCGGTGGGCGGGATGCCGACGGGCGAAATACCGGTGCAGAAATGCCGACAGCATTGGGATCCCAGCACCAGAATCCTGACCGCCAGCATCACGAAAGTAAGTATCGGGCGTTAGGGGGTGGGTTAGGGTGCGGGGTTAGAGTTAGGCATTAAGGGGAGTTTAGGTTTAGGCACTAGGGGGGAGGTTAGGTTTAGGGTGCGGGGAGGGGGAGGTTAGGTTTAGGCACTATGCTGTCTGCATCCTATGTTGTCTGTTTGATTGTGATCTCCAAGCTGCATGGTCACAGAGTTCTCAGGTGCTGTGGAGGAGAGGGGTTACCGGAGGCTGCCTGTACAGACCACAGAGGATCCGGGTAACATCTACAGCCCTCTGGTGCACCTCAGAGCCGTGCACGCTGACTTCCATTCAGGCGCATAGGCTTTGTGGAGGAGAGCGGTGACCGGCAGTCACTTTCAGACAGCATAGGACGCATCACGACCAGAACTTCGCTGTGCCAACGAACCATATCCATGCCATGTAAGAAATATTACTTCGAATGACAACAAGTGTACCCACTATAGACATTTTCCTAATGAGGAGAGTCAGATGGACACGCCCACCGAGGATCTGATTGGAGGATCCATGGTTATATACCATATTGAGACTAGCAAATATCAACTTGAAAAAGGCCATTAGACTGAAACGCATTGTTGTTGATACACGTGCACAACGCAGTTATCCAGCAGATAGCCCATGTCCGGGCACCAGTAGCAGACCATCAGCTCCATCTGTCTGCGCGCCTGCCTGCCCACCCGCCTGCCTGCCCACATCCCTTCCGACAACAGGTGCTGTGGAGGAGAGGGGTTACCGGAGGCTGCCTGTACAGACCACAGAGGATCCGGGTAACATCTACAGCCTGCCGGCGCACCTCAGAACCGTGCACACTGACTTCCATTCAGGTGCATAGGCTTTGTGGAGGAGAGCGGTGACTGGCAGTCACTTTCAGACAGCATAGGGTGCATCACGACCAGAACTTCGCTGTACCAACGGTAAGGACAGAAGTGCGGGACGCTGCCCCTGTGTCTATTGTACTAATTTGAACATTTTGCACAACTGCACATTATTCATCTGCATCTTACCCATTAATGAAGGCACGGATGATCACTCGTACGGAAGGTAAGCCCTATAATAGGGACCATTGCAGTTTGGCCTAGGAACACGTAGACACCCATTGGTGGCCTACGGAAAGAGGCACCCTAGAGGAGCTCTCTTATTCATCCACTAGAGCCACTGCTCAGGAACTTTAATCCTCACTGCATTGTACCATATTTGGATACTGTTCTAAATATTGAACATTTTACTATGTATACAGGAGTATCAACAACTCCTTGAAATACATAAGATTTATTTTAATAAGTACCATTACTACATAACTATCTGACATTCTTGTGTTCACTTCTGCATTACTGGACATAAACTTCTCTATAGGTCAATAGACTAGGTTAGCGCTGGACACTACTATTTAACCCATTACCTTATCTTTGAGTCTGGACAACTCTGTGCCCAGCAGCTTCTGATAACATTGGTAGGCATACTGTAGCGCTGGTATCCACATCCAGTATAACATAAGTGTCCATTCATCAAAAAGGTAATGCAGGAGATATCACAGACATCTCCTGCTTACCTTTCACTTCTGATGTGGCCCGCTGTTCCCATACACTGGTATGGGGACAGAAATCCATCAAGCTCTGAAAATATAATATTTTTGGCGCTTGACTGCTGGAGCATTTGCCATCTGCAGATGGCGTTTGTTCCTGCTCACAGTGCACACCCCGTTCCTTCTCTATGGGAAGGAGTCCTGGGTTGCGAAGAGGGATCATTTCGGATCCCTCCGCCCCACGTCACGCAGGCGTACTAGCACTTCCGAGTCGACTCAGCAGTGCTAAGTTTCACTGCTCCGAAAGGAGCATTGAAGCCGTTCGGGGAGACAGCTGATTTTCGGATCAGCTGTCTCTGCACTGGAACAATGATGAAATGCTCGCGGTGAGTCAGTATGTTAATTATCTGGATCCGCTCAGACCTAAATAATTAACATAATGAATAGAACCCTAAGCAAGCTTATCAAAGTCCCAAACTACCTTTATCTACCTTGCCTATTCTACCCAGTTACCACCCGTTTGCACAGTTCACTCAAAACTTACATGTGTTCCTTTTCTATACCCTCTGACCCACAGTTCAACAGTGCTTTGTTACTGGATCACACAAAGCACTTCTTACTTCACTTCTTACCTCTGCAATCTGTTGTTGTACCCATATGCCAAATGTACCATACATTTGTGAGCAGGGTTTTCTTTGTCTTGTAATATCTAGTCTCATTTTATTAGTATGCTTGTTCCCAATTGCATACCTCCTTACAGTGGTAGGTTACAAAATCATGGGGGATCACGTCCCCCAGCAGACATATTTTCTAAAGTGTGCAGCTATTTTTCCACAGGGTGCAGCACTTGGCATACCTCCTATAAAATCATGACTGTGTAAGATAATCGGGATATTTGAGAGGTATGCAATTGTAAAGGCCTTCGGAATTAGCTGGCTATATATGAATGTTAATAAATAATGTTGCTCGATACTATCTTGGTAAACCCTGGCACACTAAAATTCCCAAAATTTCATGTTTACTGAATTCGATGTAGGATACTTTCATTCAGAGTCTTAGCGACAATTGGCAACTCTGTACCTGAATTGTTCAAAGCTGACTGGTTCTTTTAAAATAAACATTACCCTGAACGAAAAGGTTTTCTGTGTTAAACCCTAGGGGGCGACTGAACTTGTCTGTCTTTTCAATGTTTGTACATCTTCATTGCTGATTGCGAAAAGCAGAGACGGGAACCCATGGAGGAAGCTCACAATGGGCCTGATTCAGAGCCGGACGCTATTTGCGCTCGCTCGTTCAGAAAAAGGGTCTGGATATTTAAATAGAGCGCTCGCTCTTTGCGGTCTATTGACGCCTATATGTCTGAACGAGCGAACGAAACATGCGCTCGCTATTTTTTTAAAAACGCCCCCTGGCCGCTCGCATCCTACGTCATCTCCGCTATTTATTAGATTAATCGAGTACATCGAAATGCGTATGAACTGCTGGCAGTGCTTGTGGTAGGTTTATGCTACCGCAATCATGCGAACAGTTCAGGCTAAGAGACAACCAAGTGACATGGTCGATGACGCTGCTTTGTTAATTATGCACACCCTTAAAACGCCCGTTTTGACCGTTTGGCACGCCTGCGTTCGGATCTCCACTCCCCATTTTCAAGCAACTTCCCCTGTTACCACCCACAAACGACTCATTCTGTCACTCAAATTAGCAGGCATTCGCTATTTTGCGAGCACACAATTCCGACCGCAATTACTGGTTCGCGCATGCGTATTACAACCCATATGCATGCGCAGTTGTGCGAACATCGCTCGGAGCGAACGAGTGGCCGCTTACGAGCGGCTCTGAATCAGGCCCAATGTTCCTAAATGTTAAATTAGTGGCTTTATCATTTATAAAACATTATATACAACAAATCAGAATGTCTGTCAGGGTAATGGAAAGTCCATCTCGAGACGTAAAATAAAAAAAAAATTAATATGGCAGATTTTGAGAAGACGACACTATCCCAATTAGACTGCAAGCTCTTGCAAGCAAACATGTTGTTCCTGCCTGCAACCTGTAATTTAAAACATAAAAAATAACCTTGAAGCAATTTATATATCCACTCATTCTCTCTTCTTGTGAAGTTTTTTTTTTTCTTTTTTGTTTTGTTGACAGTGATATAAAAAAAGAGGCTCAGGGAACACTCCGTACTAGCTATTTGAATTTGGCAGGCAGGGGCTGTTCCTGTACTGATAAGGAGTACTGTAAATAAGACTGTACAAAGAGCATGCCATAAAGCGAGCTCTGTCTGTACTCATTGTTCTCTTTTCACTGGTTTTGTGTGTGTGTGTGTGTCTTGTATGTGTGGCTTTTTTTATTTTTTTATTTATTTATTTTTTTGGAAGTCTGTTTTGGAACACAATGTTCTTCCTAGTCATACCGAACATGCTGGCAATTTGCTAACGAGATCTGCATGTTTATTTCTAAAATCCTCAGGAATTCTTATGACACAATTATTATTAGTATTTTTTTTAATTTTTATTTTTGCTATGCTTAGTAGTTTTATCTTTAGGGGAGATATCTTTTAGTTGTTAAACTTAAATAATTTAACGGTATTAATTTTTTTTTTTTTTTTTTGCACAAAGCATTTTATTCTTTGGTTAATTTTGAAAATGTTTGAATCTCAGATTGGTTATTTTTTTAGTTTATGCATAACGTTATCTCTCTTACTGCTAATAATATACTTATGTGATTAAAGGACATTTTCTCTTCACAGTGCACATTATGATACTGCGATTTCAGAGGCGTAGTTTATAAATAGAGCAGCGGCATAATAATAATAATAAGACAGTGGTTTGTTAGACGATGCTAAAGCTGCGCTTAGCTCTTCACATGATCCTTCTTGGAGGCCCTTTTAAGGGTTTTTTATTTTTCTTGAAATAACCTCCGATATAGATGAAAAGATCCCCTAATAGGGACCTCTATGAAATAAAGTGTAACTGTTGCCTTCTTTAAATATGTATTGCCCAACTGCTCTGATACTGTTTATTCACTAGCCCCGCTACGCCTGTAGTTAAGACTCTTAATATGTGGCCATCAAAAGACCCTACAGGCCATATGATGGTCACTAACACCGCACATAATTAGTTGTGCCTTAAACTCTGGTATTACCTTCCTCTCTGAGCAGGAAGTACTTTACAGAGAATGGTACTAAAATACCGGCAGCTCTTCTTCAGCCGCCAGTTCAAATCCCGACTGCGGAAGCCCGAAAGGAGGAGATCCCGATGAGGGTAGGTAAGTACCCTAAACATCCTTTAGTGGTGCCTAACCTCCCCGGGGGTGACTAACCCTAACGTCCCCCATTGGTCCCTAAGCCCCCTCCCGGCACCCTAACCCTAAGTCTCCCGGGGGGGTGCCTAACCCCCTCCTTCTCCACAGCCTAACACTCCCGGGAAGGGGGGGGTTCCTAACCATAATTTTCCACCAGGGGTACCTAAACCTAACCCTCCCTTCCCCATGGATATGAGAATTCGTATCCAGCTGTGGACGTTCGGGATTCCAGCGGCGGTATCCTTATCTCATTCGGGATATCGGCGTCTGCATTATGCCGGGCGGTGGGATTCCAGTGTCGGTATATCGATGGCCAGCATCCCGTCCACCTGCAATATTACTGCATCCCCTTTAGGGAGCTGATGCAGTGCAGAGGGTTGGGTGGATTGCCCATTCAGCGAAGTGAGAAGAATGGTGGTGAGGTTAGGGAGGGATGAGCCCTAGAAATCTTGGTGGACCCCCTCATAATGCTGCTATGGGGTCCCAAGTTGGCCCCAAATCATCACCTGTAGGCGCCAACACTGACAGAATATTTTAAATCTGTACTTATTTTATGTGTTAGTCAGCCGACTGTAATAATGGGGCTTTGCTGGATTTGGATTGACCTTCTGGCCACACAGAGATCAGGCTAAGCATCATATGTATTGTGTGATCACACATGCTCTGATTAGCCCCTACAGAAAATTAGGTTACTGGAGGAATTCTGCAAATATGTCAATTTGAAAATCTGGTTGTTTAAGTGACTGGTCAGACTAGATCACAATGCAAAATATGTGCTGTCATTTTGGTTGCTCCTGTGCCCGCTAACTGGGGGTTCAGACTGAGTGGATCTAGCTTCAAGCTTGGGCAAATTGTTAATATGATTATTCTTCCATCATTACATTGTGTTGAGGCCTGAATAGCCGAGTAGGTAGAGCATTATCAACTTGTATTTTCATTGGTTATGTTATTGGAAAAACTTTTGGTCCTCAGACCTGGTAAGTAAATACAACTGTCAGACATTGTCCCAGTCTGTGGCATACAGTTTGGGATTGTCACAGATTCATTCACCGAGTAAGCTCATAAAATAGAAAGCTTGTAAGTATTATTTTATTAAGCTCAGCACTACACAATGTACAGCAATGAGCATAACTAGATATGCCAGATAGGGACCACACACACACACACACACACGCACACACAGCTCTGCAGTTTAACTACAACGTGCATTTGTTTGCAGGTTAGGTAGAAATGTTATTTAAGGATTAGGCACTTTGATACCCAAGCCTAAAGTGCCCTATTATTTTCCGCCTCTCTGTTCTGTATTACAGACTCTAAAGTTTAGGTGTCTGACGACATGTGCGTTACTGCAGCCAAAGCATCTTAAAACTGCTTGTAAACTGTAGTGGTTATATTTACTAAAGTGCGGGTTTTTAGAAGTGGAGTTGCTGCCTATAGCAACCAATCACATTCTACTTCTTTTTCTAGCACCTTCTAGGAGATAATAGCTAGAATCTGATTCGTAGCTATGGGCAACAACTCCACTTCTAAAAACCCGCACTTTAGTAAATCTATCCCCAGGTGTCCTGCTGATCATTGATCCCTATGATAACATCCCTACCTATACACAACTTAGCATTTCTGAGGCATTGAAATTATCTCATGAGGTGATTTAGAGCTGCTGAATAATGTGAGCATCATAGAATTTAATAATCACTGAAATACTATGCTGTGATAATATTGTTACACCATTAGAATATTAGAAGGCAGTTTCCAGGCGTTGCCTTTACTCTATGGAGAGGGTTCTGGAGCCACATTACATGTATGGGAAAGTACATGAGGCCAATGTGAAGTGAAATTGGGGGTGCACAGAGTGAACTAGGGTAACAATTGGCAGATTATACGTCTTTCCCATTTGTTATTGGAACTTTGTCTACCGGCGGTAACTGGTGTCTTTTAAGTTCAGTTGTAAAATGAGAACCAGAAACGTTGGGGTCCTGTTTGACAGTATTCACCTTTTGGAAAGTCAAACAATGATGAACACTCTATACCTCCCAGCCCACACATTGTATCAACAGCATCCACATTTAATAAATAGGACGCTTTCCCCAAGCAGACATTAAATTAATAGTATTTATGTTTGATGACTACGCCTATTTCCCTCCTGCCCAACATTTAATTTTACAACTAATACCCCCCCCTTGATCAATCCCTCACTAATACCACTCTTAGGTGCATGTCCACTACACAATTCGCTCCATGAGCAATATCGTGTAGTGTGTCCCCGGCAGTAGTGTGCTAAATGTCATTAATGACATTGAGCACCCACACTGAACGATATATCGTTCAGTGACGTCACCCTCCCTCATCCCCGTACTTGCAGAACCTGACAATAATGTCAGGTTGCCTTGCAAGTACGGGCGATGAGCGACGTAGTCAGTGATCATCGGGAGTGCTCATCGCTGGTCGTTGACGGCATATCCACTGGCCAATATAATGAACGATATTGTTATCGTTCATTTTATCGGCTAGTGGATACGCAGCTTTACACTAAAATCTCCTGTCTGACCCGTGAATAAATCGGAAAAAAAACAACAAAATTAAATGAGTTGTCATTTTAAATTCTGAATTCTTAACTGCCTATAATGTAGACCCCTTTATTACCCCTTTTATACTGTCCAAATAACGTGGGTTATTGCTGTGTCAACCCGGGCCACTGTCCGGTGTTAAAGAGGCCAGGGTTGAATTCCTGGGTTGAGTGACCTGGCAATCCAACCTGTGTAGCGAGCAGGGTTGATGGGAATGACCCGTATGAACAGGTGACCCATCATAACCCCTTTCTGTGTCTCTATTTTGCCGCTTTTTCTTATTCAGCAACAGGGATACTGCAAATAAACCACTAATTTCTCTTGCAGTTGCTCTAACTTTGCAGGGTACTATGTTCCCATAGTTTCCTAAGAGGATTGCAGTGTCTGAGTAACGTCACAAAATTCTGTAACATTACCTATACCCGGCAATGGGTCCCTGTGAAACCATAAAGGCTTTGCTTGGTCCCTGTTGGGTCAGTCTAGAGTGCAATGCACATTTTACTGTGACACTTTGTCTGCAGCTAGGCCGCCGGTGAAGTAGAGAGAACCCTTGCAGAGGGGCCCGCTTTGCTTATAGCGATGCTGCTGAAAACCTCTAATGCCATGATGTGCAGCATTACAGCTTTTCAGTTGGTATAGGAGCTACATGAAAAGACCCCTCAAGCCCCAATCCCACCTAGAAGTAGGATCTTTTATCATCCCTTATTGCAATGTGCTGTTGAGCCCTATCACATCACTAGGGCTTTTTGCTGTTGATAAATAGGTATTTTAGAAATCAATACAGTATTTTATTACCCAGTGTTCATTCTAGCACCTTGCACCTGTTAAAACCCATGCAGTTTCCTCTTTCTTGCCAGGGGTGTCACACTCTGCTCTGGTGCTTCTAGCACACAAACGGCTGAATCCACAGTTTGTTGAATCAGCTAGAAGCACCAGTGCAGGGAGCGACACCCCAGGCAGAAGAGAGAAACTGCACGGGTTGTGACATGTGCATGGTGCTAGAATGAAGACTATTATCCCCAACAACTTGTCTTAAGAATGTGTATTAAAGATGTTTTTTTAACAAAACGATTCGTTCTTCTCCAGAAGTCAATAGTATTTATGGCCTGAAACTTTAGAATTCAAAATGTTGCTTTTACTTTGTGTTCTCCTATTGCTTTATATGACGTTTTATCCTTTAAAGGGACTTTACACTTCCATTTTAAGTAACTTTCCTTAGCCGTAATAGAGTATCTCCCCTGGAAACCTCTATTATTTGGTGTCATTTACAGGGTCCAGCACTGCCGTTCGCATCCGGCGGTGTTCTACTCGCTCACTAGCAGGGCAGATCAGACACTGCTGTTCTAAGGGATTCATTTATAATATGGACTGTCTTGAGCAACAGTCCCAGTTTTATGCAAGTTCTGTGACCATGCTATTGGGGGGGGGGGGGGGGGGAGAACAACCGAGACACAGTGTGCTTCCAAGCAAAAGTACTATTATTGGGAATGAGAACTATTTTTAGTAAAATCCACTCCTGACCTGTACTCCTTTGATTCCAGTTTCTTGTTGTCTTCTATTAAACAAAGGATGACTTAGAATACAAAGTATATACTACATTATTCTAATTGTAGGGTTCCATGATGGATTTTTTACTATGTCTAAGTCTGGAATGAGTAAAATATTTGAAAACATATTTTTTTTCCTTCAACAGCTGGAGCCAAAGCATTTGTATGTGAGCAGTGTGGAGCACAATTCTCTAAGGAAGACGCATACGAAGCTCACCGGCGGACTCACAGCGGTACGTGACCTATTTACAAACCGTTGGACTCCTTACGGTTCTTAAGGGTCTGTTAAACAAATAATAGTTCTTATATCTGCATATTGTGACGAGATGGAATCTTTTTAGGGCAATTTATTAATGTGCAGTTGCTAGGACACAGGCTCTGATAAACGCTTGTTCCAGCGATAAGAAAAAAACGTAAAGTGACCGCTAATGCTATCACTTTACTTCCGAGTTCAGATCCAGCCAAACAATGCTAAATTGAACTTGTTTCTATGGCCTGGCTAACGCAGGCAAGCTTAGCTTTTCAGAGCTCATTAAATAGCCCCATTAATGCCATCCCTTTCCCTATAGAAAACTATGGAGATGGCTCCTGTAAGTGCTGTTACTCACAAAGCTGCTTTTTTAGTTTTTTTGAAATGGGGTGAAACTTAATTCCCCCTTTTAAACATCAATTTATTTTTATTGCCCCCAAGGACACTGAAATGAAAATGAAAAAAATTATTTAAAATATTTGCTGCCTACATTGGGCTACATTGGGCGCAGCTATTTTGTGGGGTGATCCAATTTATACAAGATTGCAGCTTGAGCGTCTGATATCACTAAGTATGAGAGGCAGAGTTCTGCTATGTTTGTAGGCAATGGTAAATATGCTCCAGTCATATTTGTATAAATCAAAACTTTGCTTCATGCACAAAAACAATTCACACTAAAAATAGCTTCTCACAGGTGATTGTGACGAGGACGATGTAAACATTTCTTGACCAACCTTTTTTAAGCTGTGTCTTTCAGACTTCCCACTTTAGCTGTGTACACACTGGGTAATATATATCGGCCGATAGGTCTGTGAACGACGTTGTTCACAGACTGGGCGATATATCTGCAGATATATTGGCAGGGCCGTAGCTAGGGTAGTGCTGCCGGTGCCATCGCACAGGGCACCACAGGTCGGGGGCGCTGTTTGGATCTGTCAAATTTCTGTTTATTATTATTCTTGCTTGTAGCTTCCTCTAATTTCATCCCCAGCATCCCTGGCCCTTCCCCATGAAGCTATGACCCTTTTTTGGGTGCATTATGTCCCTTTGAAAAATGAGGGGGGCGCCAATGCTCTTTCTGGCACAGGGCACCAAAAAGTCTACGGCTCTGTATATTGGTGCATCTGCTGGTGTGTACGGGTGATCTGCCGATCGCTCGTGCTCCTGCAAGGACCCAGCGGTGAGTGACAACTCAACCGAACGGGCAAATTTAAATGCTGCCCAGTTATGACATCAGGCCCAACACATCAGCTGGACGATTGGTAAGTGTATATGCACTTGGTCAGATAGGTCAGCGGTAGTATGTAACCAGTATTAAACTGGCTAAAGACTTAAAAAAATAAATTTTGAAGATCACATTGTTCTTTAATTGAATTGTAAGAAGCTCAAAATGTGCTGGATATAGTAGATTAAATACAGTGGGATGGAGATATTTTAATCAAAATGTGGAAAATTGCATTAAGAAGTGTTGCATTTGGGACAAGTGTGTGTATGTGTATATATGTGTGTGTGTGTATATATATATATATATATATATATATATATATATATATATATATATATATATATATATATATATATGGCCGGTGAAGTGCTAAGATTGCTCCATTTTTTTTTTCTTAAGTTGAAAATAAATATTTTCCATTGCTGTGATAAGCGATGAATATCTTTCTCTTCAACCAATATAAACTCCTTAATCGGATATTGTTTTTGTTTCTCTTTAAGCCATGTAATTGCAGAACATAACCTAATAGAACATGTACGTAATTTATCTTAAAGCCAGTTGTTCATTTTGAAACCTGGAACATGCTGTGTCTCTTGCCGACCTTAGTAGTGTGTTCTTGTATCAGTAATTGGGAGCCATTTATGTTTAACCAAATTTTTACAGATGATGGTAATACATAAAAATTTTATAAAATGTGGGTGACCAGCCCACATTAATCTACATAGTATTTGTACTTCTTACACACACTAGGTGGCAGTATTGGTAGAATGCTGGAACATACAGAGTTGATGCAGTTAAACATAACTGTCTAGCAGCTACTTTACACTGTGTGCCAATTCTCAAGTTACAGAGAGGATTACAGATTTATTACACTGTATCCTAGAGTTAAATGGTACATATCATACTGGTGGGGGAAGAGGGCGAGGGTGATTATGTAACAAACACTAGGACTATAGAGAGAGAGCGATAGATATTATATAGATATATATATGATATATATATATATATATATATATATATATTGTATTTTTAGTCTTCTCATACCAGAATTATTTAGAGCACTGTACTGTGCCTAAGAGTTACAAGGGGTGATTCAATTGTATTTTCACGCATGTCTTGCTCAATTAGAACGAGTTTAGCTGCGTAAAGCGGCTAAACCCATCTAAAGTCCTGGCTAGTGCGCCCAAAACCACGGCTTTTCAGCGATTTCTGTTCGCCATCTTAGACGGGTGCAAGCAGAAATCCGTGCTTCTGCAGCATTCGCACCCGAACAGAATAACAATTGTACTGCTCCGTCGGGCGCCCATTAGTTGCAGCTGCGGGCGCAAACAATAAAATTCCCCCTTAGAGTTCACCCGATATCTGAAAACCTGGAAGCCTAGTTTTGCAGGTCTGTAGTTTGCTAAAAGCTGATTACATTGTTTCTAAAATGTAGAATCACTGATTAGGATAACATTTGTTATTTTATAACATTATTGATACAATATAAATAAAATAATAATAATTAAAAAAACATTGAAAAAATTTTGTTTAGCTAAAACAAATTTACAACTTAAATACTAAAATAAAAGCATAGACATTCTTTGAGGCCAGGATGACTGAAGAGAATGAAAACCAGCTTAATACTGTACTCCTTATGTTTTGTAATATCCTTCAAGAAGCTTTTTCTGTCGTTTGTCTGCACAATATTCACCAAAATATTGGTTGCTATAGGATGCATAGTTTTTACTGTTTTACAATATCATTAGGGCAATAAATGTATCTTAAATAAACAGATAACCAAGGCGTCTAACATTAGTCAGATTATAGTTTACAAGAAAGAGGTCCACATAGTAGAGATCAAGGAAATAGCGAGGCCATTGTCTATATAGAGTGGCAGTATTTTCTTTTTTCTTACACAGCGGAACCAAAATGTATGTACTGGGAATATTAAATAAATAACTGTTTCCTTAATTATAAATAAATACTGGAATTGATTAAATGAGTATTCATCCCCTTATTTTAATGTTTGTTAGATCTTTTGGCTGCTATTTCACCTGTGACTTTACTTGGGTAAATTTCCACCAGCTTTGTACATCTGGAACTTGTCATGTTGCTCGGCAATACTGGTCACACTTCACCTTGTCGGTGAACAACAATTTTCAATTCATTTCATAGATTGCTTGTAGCTTTAACTGGGCCTATTTAGAACCTCACTTATTTGAGGGGGGGGGATTTGGCTTTTAGCTATATGTTTTGTTTGTCATTGTCGTGATGGAATGCAAATTTCCCTAGATCTCTTACAGGTTGCTGCTGGTTTTATTCCAATATTTGTCTTTATCTTAATTCATCTGTTTCCCTTTTTTATTTTCCTGGCCATGAAGCAAAGGATATAGCCCCTATAGCAGTGGTGGTGAACCCGGGCACTCTAGCTGCTGTAGGACTACATATCCCAGCATGCCCTGCCACAATTTTAGCATTCCCTAATTTCAAAACTCTGGCAGTGCATGCTGGGATATGTAGTCCCACAGCAGCTGGAGTGCCAGGGTTCGCCACCACTGCCCTATAGCAGTATGGTCTTGCCACCATACTCCATGGTAGGAGTATTGTTCTTTGGATGATCGTCAGTGTTGCACATGTGCCAGAATTAGTGCATAACTTTGAGATCAGAAATTTTGCTCATGTGTGCAGTTGCGATATTTGGGTGCGCAAATTCACGATAATTACAGTGCTGGCATTGCATCTGTTTCTTCAACACTTTGCGCCCATCGCTCTGAATCACCACATTTGAAGAGATTATTTTTTTAGACTGGTTTACTTTCAGCCACCCTCTGATAAAGTGTTACATTTCCTTGGGCCCTGACAATGTTCTCATGTGCCATGTATTTATTTCTGCCACAGAAGCCTCAAAGGCAGGGATTTAAAAAAACTTCTAAAATGCAAAAGTAGAGGTGGTGCCCATAACAACCAGATTCTGAAGGTCGGGTTTGGCTTTTTGACAGATCTTCTGTTGGATAACAGACTAAGAAGCCGAATTTAGAACATAGGACCAACAATCGATTTTTTTTTTTTTTTTTTTTTTTTTACATAGACAGGAATAGGATCCGCAGATTTACTAATAGTCTGTTTTAATACTGACCGCCAAACAATAGACCTGCTTGGGGTAGGTGAGTTTGCTGTAGTTTTTTAAACTTTTTTTTACCGTCGGTTTTTAACTGAAAGTTGGAAACCGATGGACTTTAGAGCATTATTGTTATGACAATGTAGTCCACTTATCAGGAGTATTGTTTGCTGTTTACCCTCATAGACACAGAGGTTTTCAGACTAAGCATCCAGTATCTCGTATTACTTTTGAGATCCCTTAGTCCTGACCTTGCTGCACCAGTGTCTGATTTTAGCAGCTTGTGGTTTCATCAGGAGCCACCAGCTTTCTATAAGGCTCTGCTTAGACATTCCAATATAGGTCAGAAGAGGTCAGCAGAACAAGACCACAACTGCTGAACCATGTAAACTCTGGTATCTTTATCCATGTTTTACTTTCTGAAATATACAGTACTTTACTATACATTCTCCATATACCTAGCATGGTGATGTATGAAGGTTCCCATATAGCATTGAATATGGATTAAAAAAAAATCAAAAACGTAAAAGTTTTTTTCTTTTAGAAAGTTATACAAACGTTGTTATGCCTCATATCAGTCACTGACGACATGACGTCACTGAGAACGAGGCACAATTTGCTTAGTGATGTCTGTAGCTCCTAGTGAGTTGTTAGGGTGGTCATTTAGAAATTGTAAAATGGACAAGGCTCAGCGCAGTGTTGACTGTGGTTCGACTGTGGGCCTAAGATGTTTGCCAAAATGCATAGGTTTACAGAGCAAGATGTTGTCAAATTTGGGGAAACAGATGATAACACAGGGCAAGTGGAGGCGGATTTATTCCATTCATTGTTTCATATCGAGCAGACACCCCACTATGCTGAGGGCTTCCAAGAGTTTGGCCATGTCCGGGTGCTGTGGGAAGGTGAGGGCATGTGTTTTATGTATTACTAGGGTGCGTGCATTGGAGTCTTTGATCATAGCAATCTCCATGTCCCCTACAGATGCCTGGGTAATCTTTACAAGCTGCCCCTTCTCTTGGCACCCCTGACAGTACTTTTGTGGAGAAATGCAAAAATTAGATCTAAAGAGTTTGACTGGGGCGGTACACCTGTCCAACCATAATGCAGGTGTCCTAAAGCGAGCTCAGGGAGGATAGAACCCTGCTGTGGAGCAGAAGGGCATAAGCTTGGCTCGAGGGATAACTTTCAATAGATGACAGTAATAAATGCTGCCTTTTCCGGGTCATTCCTTGTTGTGCTTGATATTTGCGCCAGCGCTGAGCTGACATTCTTTATCACCATTCCAATGTCCCATCAAAGTCCTGATCAATTTACAGCCACAAACTAGGCTCAGCCAAGCAGTGTCTTAGCAGAATTGCAGAGAAGTCTAACTTAATGTATGTGGGGATCTAATGGTAAGAAGTTGGGCTTTTCTGGCATGTTTACAGGTTTGCACACTTCCCATTTGAGATTCTCCTGCCCCTCCTGAGAGCAGAGAATAGCCGTGCACCTTGAGGTGCTCTGGGCAAACCATCTGGGGGCACTGGTGCAAAACCAAGGCGTTTGGTGGTCTGTCTGTAATTATAACTTCCTGTTCTGCTTGTCCTGTCCCCTTCCCAACCCTTTGTAATCCCCCACCACAAACCCAGACATTTTCCCATGACAATGCCATTGGTTGGGGATTAGCAGTAAGGCAGATTTGACCTTTCACCTCTAGTTCACAAAAGCAACATGATTATGGAATGGGAACAGGTTTTCCCTGTACTGTGCCATTGTACGTTGCATTAACCCCTTCCCAGGAGGACGAATGACCAGCTCGAAGACGTACTTTGCAAGTCCACATAATTCAGTGATTATTCTTGCAATGTGTTTGACTCTGGTTAACGTTTCCAATTAAAGGGGACTGTGATCACCATTGTGACAGGGATTCTTGTGTGACTGTAATTTATTGTAGAGATGGAATGCCACACTACTTACAGCTTGCCCTCTGCTTTGTCTGGATCACATCTTTCAATCTGTTCACATTTATTCAGTAAGAGCAGCGTTGTGTTTTCGGAAGCTCTAGAACGGGGCGATAAATAAAATACCATAACGATCGATCTTGTCCCTAGCAACAATTTTTTTAAGCACTGAGTTATAGAATAGTTCTTCTTGGAGCTTCAGCAGTGATGAAAAGCTTTGTCCAGTCACAGGGTCATTTCGTGCGTTGACCTAAAGCCCCACTTCATTGTATATAGAGGGTCTGATCAGTATGCAGACACAAAGCACTCCCTCCCCTTCTCTTTATCCCACATTTATTTTTCTTTAGGAAATGACTGAGGAAGATGAGAGGGAACAGAAGGGGATGCCCTCCTTTCCCTCCATTTCTAAACTCTGGTGGGTGGGGGGACCATTCAGACTGTAAGCTCCCATGGGGCACGGACTTACGTGAACGATTAAATATTCTCCGTATAGCACAGTGTAATAGGGTGCCTCAGTGGAGCTTACAATCTATGTTCCCTATCGCATGCTCACACACATACATACACACTAGGGTTAAATTAAATTTTTTTTTTTTTTTGGGAGCCAATTATCCTACCAGTGTGTATGTGTGTATAGGGCCGTAGCTATGGCAGTGCGGCCAGTGCCATCGAACAGGGCACCACAGGTCAGGGGGTGCTGTTTGGGCCTGTCATATTTCTGTTTATTATCATTCTTGCTTGTAGCTTCCTATTATTTCGTCCCCAGTATCTCCTGGCCTCTCCTATCTCTTCCCTGGCCCTTCCCCATGAGGCCATGGCCTTTTTGGGGTGCATTATGTCCCTTTGAAAAATGAGGGGGGCGCCAATGCTCTTTCTGGCACAGGGCACCAAAAAGTCTAGTTACGGCTCTGTGTGTGTATGTATGTGTGTGTGTGTGTGTGTGTGTGTGTGTATGTGTATATATATATATATATATATATATATATATATATATATATATATATACACACATATATGTATATGTCTTTGCCATCCTCACCTTGGAACTGTATTTCTTAGTTTCAATAAATTTTGCCACATTCTTATATGAAGATTTTTAGTTGTATTTGCCGGTAAGTGTCATTAGCAGCCCTGGAAGTAATGGTAGAGTTTATGATCTTACTTTGGTGGTAGTATATGTCCTTCACTTAGTAACTGTTCATCAGACAATGAGAAAATGGGGAGAATTACTACCTGCCTCATGTAGTGAAGGGTTATATACTTATTTGTTGTTGTGTTTTTTTTTTTTTGTTTGTTTTTTTAAGAGTTGAAAAATATTACACCAAGTTTTCTCAAAATGTAAATCCCACTTATACCAACTATTGCTTCAATCTCTTGTCTCACAGAATGTAATAAGGGAGACTCCTGTATTTCTGCGAGTTCTCCCACACTTCTAGGAAGTAAACAAGCCTCCCAGATCCCATTCCCCGCCCTCTTCCACAGTAAAATGGGAGGTCCGGGCACTGAAAGAGTGATTCACCACACCCTGCACCTCCCACCGGGACTGTTGTAGTTTGCTTACGACTAAACTGACGATATCATCCCTTTAAACCGGGACACTCATGGATTATGCAGGTTCTGTGGCTCATTAAAACCAGGTGAAATCCAGGCTTGAAGTCAGCCAGCCACAGAACCTGTATATTTCATGAGTGTCCTGGTTTAAAGGGATAGTATGGTAAGCCTACTTATGTCTCTAGCTCAATTGAGACCTAGAGCTTTGCCTTAAGCTGGCTACTGTGTATGCGCATCTATCTTTTACAACCCTGATGTCCCCTTTCTGTTTCAGAACATATATTTATAATTTTGGTAATGGAACTATATTTTTTTTTGTAATTGTAACCCATTTAATTGTGACTTGTAAATAAGCAGCTTACTTATGAGTTTGACAGGTACCTGAAGTGTGGTGAGAGAGACTGTGATATTTAGAAACAATTCTGACATGAATCAAAAAATAAAGCGCAATAAATCTATCTGGACTGCAGTGTAGGAAAGCTGGGCAGGCTGGCACCTATCTGGACTGCAGTGTAGCAAAGGTGGGCAGGCTGGCACCTATCTGGACTGCAGTGTAGCAAAACTGGGCAGGCTGGCACATTTGGATCCAGAGTTAAGGTAAAGTGATATATCGGACGATATATTGTTCCTCCGTGGATATATCGCCCACATCGCATCTTCTGATCTGCTGTGCATGCATGGAAGAGCAAAAGATCCAGCGGCTGACACGATACCTCCTGGATGAGGCAGAGGAACGATATGTCGGGTGGTCGTACACAAAGTTGTGCAGTGTGTACGGGCCGCCCTATATATTGTGCGGTCGCTGGGTACACACATCATCAGTCTGTACCCAGCTTTACTGTATTGCTACGTCAGACAAGCTGGCAGCAGATCTAAGACAGACCAACTCCTGGCTACATGTCCTGCAAGGCTGTGTAGTATAAAAATATCTGACAAATGCACACTAGGATCAGCTTCACCTGATGTCTAGCAACCTACCTGTATGTTTTTGGACTGTGGGCCTGACACAGTTATGTACGCTAATGCAGTCACAGCAGATGTATTGAGATGCCCATATCCAACCAACTGATTACACCTATGCAGCCGCCATTACAGATCATTTGATAATCGTCCACCTGAGTAGTCCTAATGGTCACACAGAACGGCCGCCTGAGACATCGGAACCACTTTATCTGAAGTTGTCGGCTGTGACACGCCTGTGCTTTTGCCAGCACTCCCCATAACCACCCCAAACGGTTCCTGAATGTCAATCAAAATAAATCCTCCATAGCAAATAAATCACCACTCGAGTGGCATCGCTAAGGCACCTTGGCGCGTGCGTAGTGTGACCCTGACGCATGCGCAGTCAGCCAATAATCTGTAAACTGCGTAAATGTCGGCATTGCGTACATATCTGCTTCAGACTCTGTGTGAGGAAACCTACACGAACATGGGGAGAACATGCAGACTCCACACCCTGGTGAAAATTGAACACATATTTTTTCAATGTTACAAGGTAGCTATAGTAATCACTGTGCCACTCCCTACTACTAATGCACAGAGCTTTTGTCTGTCTCTTGGTTTTTTTTACACCCTGTCTGTGCTCCTCTTCTGTTTTAGAACAAAACCTTAAAAAAAAAGATGCATTACTAATAATAACACCAAGTAAAAGTGCTGGAATCTTTCCGATAATTCGCTTCGGTCCCAGGTTTTCCACAGTAAGAATTGTCCCTTTAACCCCTTAGAAGACAAGGAGTTAAATGTGTTTGTTACAGTAGGATGGCAGCCTTGATGTCAAAGGCTTTAACGTCTCTCTGTCGCTGGCTTCATTCAGCCTTCCATGGGGACGTCCCTAGCACGATTGTTAGCGGCGGCCCCTCTTTTCGGAACCCATTGGGGATGCAGACAATGGACAGGAGAAGAAGAATGAACCTTGGCTTGTCCCTGCTTGAAAAGACTAGGGACAGAGGGGTCAGGGTGAAGGGGGTGTGATAAATATGGCCTCTCATTCACAAGGGACAGGTCTTTGTGCTCACGCTGGCCAGATGGCCTCAGGAATAAATTAAATCCCGTCTAGCACTGGGATGCTGCCTGAGAATATGGGTTATTACTTAATTTTGAGGTCTAGAGAGACTGCTCATTTCCTCCTCATACTGTCATCTTTACTCATCCTTTTTATCTCCTCCTTCATCACTCAATTATAAACTGCAATCACATGTCTAAGACCATAGGCTCGGTTAGCAACTAACAATATATAAGACTATACTTAAATCGGTCAGAATAAAGTTTGATGCAAATTACACATCACTATACCTCAGCATGTATGTGGTTACAGGAGCATTGTGTTATTGTGAGTGTGCAGTAATACTAAATGAAATTCTGAGTAAAGTGCAGTACCTGTATACCTATAGAGGGTTGTTATATGGCGTGCAGGCTTAAGATGTGTGCAGTAGAGGAATGAACTCGCATAAGCATGTATGTATGATTACAAATTACTCCCCCTCCTAATAAAGTAACCAGCCATTAGTGCTTATAGCGAGGGCTGGTTATTGGTAATGTAGGACACCAAGCTTAGGGTGGAGTCCCTAGAAGAATTGTGCCCACCAAAAAATATACATTTGGACAACGCTACAAGGTAAGGAGATTTCGTATCAACTTTTTAATGTTTATAATCCTCATTACAAAGATGGGATCAATGATCCAATAGAAAAATACTTATACAGAACACACAGTGTTTAATCTGGGGCCTGCATGTGTGTGTGTGTTAAATATACACAAGAACAATGGCTTGTCAGACAAGGGTTTGACTCTGAAATTGCATTCCCTTTTCTTGCAACTCAGACGCCCACTGCGAACAACTTGCTAATAAAACTATATGCACGTACACATCTATTTGATCGCACTACCCAAATCCTACATCTCTGAGAGCAGCTGTTATCACTCTCATAGGCTGTATTACCTACTCCGTGTTAGGTGCAAGACTTGCAACTGAAGTTACTGAAACAGAGCTTGCCGTTTAACTTCCCTATTATAGACACACACACCATGGTCAGGTTTAATCAGAAGCCAGTTGTCTATGGACCATGACAGGAAACTTGAATCCCTGGAGAAAACTGATATTGACCAAAGGGAGGAGTACACAGATATTTCACATAGTTGGCTTGCAGTGAAACCCGTGATTGTCATTAGGCATGCTAGAAAATCTTGTTGCACAATGACTGCACTCTCCTTGTTTACCCCTATGAGCCCAACATCATTCAGGATTAACCTGTGACAGTTTGAGACTGCAGACCGGTGTGGTTTTTTTCTTTTTTTAAATAGTGAGGGACTAGTACTCTGTAGGCCACACCCAAGTCTCTTTCTGTACCATACTGGTTATTGGTGGCTTGCGTTCAGGGATTACAATGTTTGGTTTAAACCTTCCCTATTTTTACTATAGATGTTCAGAAGCCAGCAGTGATGTGCGGTCAGGTGAGGCAGGGTCTTTCCTTTCATACCTGGGTATATTCCAGAGTTTTGACTATAAACATTATAAGAAAAAATTTAAGAAAATGGAAGAAAATATTATAAATATCTTCTTTGTATCATTCTAATAATTTTTATAGTCAAACCTCTGCAGTAAAAAGTGTTTGGCAGGTGAGGCACTGCCTCCCCTGTCTACCTTTTCCGCACATCCATTATCAAAAACACACCAAATTCCCAGCACTATATACTGCTGCACCTTTGTATAAGGCCCACATGAACCCTCAGGTTCATATGTGTGTGCAAATCTGACTCTGTTACTAGCCAGTGCCCCCCCTGCCATTTACCTCACCTCACGTCACTGGGCATTGCTATATATTGTTGGGCAGTTCCTGCTATAGTGCTCATACAATCTTTTTTTTCTTTATGAGTTTTTCCACTTTCTTCAGATTAGTTAATATTAAATATTAATGTTAACACTCTGCATAGAACTTGTTCACCCCTCAACTTACTAATTAACAACATGCTGTGCTTCAGAAGATGGTAGACTGCATTTTAACATTATTGAACTCCTGTTTTGTTAAACCCCTTAACTGATGTCAAACTGCCCCTTTCCAGTTTCTGTAATACTATAGAATGCATGCCTGGCTATCTCGCATTGGCTGAGATGTATCAAACCTTGGAGAGAGAGAAAGTGTCAACCAATCCGCTTCTAAAACACTCATTTTGCAAACCAAGCTTGTAAAATGTCACTTAGAAGCTGATTGGTTTGTACTTTATCTCTCTCCACTATATCTCTCTCCAAGGTTTGATACATCTACCCCTTAGTCTTGGTTTTATTTCCAATCTTTCTGTATAACGTCATGGTGTTTGCAGTGTGCTCCTCACTGAGCTTTGCTATTTTATCATGGCAGGCACACAGCAAGATTGTGAGCAACAAGTGAGTCACATAGATTTCTAGGTAGCTGAACCCCATTTTTGGACCATGGCCCTGATTCAGACACGCTCGCTGCCGCAGGCAGCTCGCAGGGTTTGTGGGCGTGTTTTTTTTCTTTTTTGTCTGGCCGCTCGCAAAGCTATGGGACACCTCCCACAGCTTGTGCAGGAGGCTGTCGCGATAATCGCGACCATCAGCCTTGCGACAAGACCCTGTGGTAGGGTCTCGGCTACCGCAAGGCTGAGTGGACTTCCTAATAGAGCAGAAAGTCCACTACTGACATCAGTAGTGATGTCAGTAGGGCCTCCCACGAACGCCAGGCGTTCCTAAGGGAATGCCTGCATTTGTGCAGCCACCCCCCCTCCCCGCCTACAAAACGGGGCGAGCTGTCACTCACCATTGACAGCCGCCCGTCTTGTAGCGAGCCCCGTAGCGACTGAGCTGCAGTCGCTGGATGGGGCTTGCGCATAAGCGCGCCAGGCGCGGTGCATGCGCAGTGGGGTAACATCGAGCCGCTTGCGAGTGGCTCTGAATCAGGCCCCATGTGTGTTAGATTGCATGGACACCGGCAGTCCTGCCCGGACAATGGGCCTGATTCAGACCCGCTCACATGTTGCGGCCGCGCACATCGTGGGTATGCTAATTTTTAAAATTGGCGTCATGGGATGCGATCACTCGCCAAGACAAGAGCACACCCCCTTTGGCTGTGCAGGCGATCGCTCTGCATAGCAGCTGCCCTTCAGAGTATGCAGAGCTGCCCACTAGCGCATTTCATCTCCTGGAAGTGTCTTAAAACATTGGTACATCGAGCATCATCGGAAGCAAATGCAGCACTTGCGGTTGTCTTACCCTACCGCAATCACTGCGAGGACTTCAGTGTAAAAAACAGCCAAGTGGCGTGAACTATGACGCTGCCTGTTAATTATGTATGCCTTAAAAACAGCATTGAAACACTCAGGCACGCCTGCGTTCACACCTCCGTTTTTAATACCCTGCCCCTGTTACCACCCACAAACTGCCTCTCCTGTCACTCACTCTGCTGGGCTGTCTTTGCTGTGCGAGCGGGCGGTATGCGATCGCAATGTGTAGTTCGCGCACTGCGTGTACGCCGACCATCGGGCCGTTTGCGAGAGCAAGCGTATAGCGACCGGGTCTGAATCAGGCCCCCTGTCCTCAACAATTGCTTTTCACTCCATGACCATACTTATGAGTTCCTTTGCTTTCACCCTGGAGATAAATTTGTCATAGAATTCCTATAATGCAGTAATAAGAGCTGCACCACTCAAGGCATCTATCCAGACGGACATGGTGCTGCTGGGTTCCATTCACACCAAATTGTGTAAACGGAGACATGTACCTCCTCTTAGGTATCCAGAGTCAAAATCATCATACAGGACTTGAAACTTCGAGATGAGAAATAGAGCCCCCCTATCCCTAGGGGGATAGAGACAGGGTGTAAAGCTAAAAAAAAATCCCCAAAAAGATATTGGGTTTTTATGACCCAAACGATCTTTCTTGAGTGGACATCCTGTTAGTATTTTGCCATGAATCAGTATTGTTTGACCTAGTACTAATGACCATCTGACCCCATCCAGGTCTCTCCTCCTGCTGTGTAAGTAGTCAGGGCATGCCACACACAAGTAAAGTTCTCATATCACTTGGACACATTAGGGGCTGATGCCGAATGACTACAAGGCAGTTTGCAAAGCATCATCCAGCCCCATCCAGGCACCAGCAACTTATGCTTTTTACATGGGGGGACAGGGGTCTGAGAACGGAATCAGTATGAAATACAGTTCGATTCCCGGCAGCAGCAGCCCGACAGCGCTGGGAATCACGATCGTCCTCAAGTAAGTAATAACTAACCTAAACTAACCCTAACCCTCCTTAGGGGGTGCCTAACCCTAACCTCCCCCCCCAAGTGCATAACCCTAATCCCCCCCTTCCACACTGCCTAAACCTAAGTCCCCCGGGGGGGTGCCTTACTCTAAGTCCCCCCCGAGGGTGCCTAACCCTCCCTCCCGGGGGGGGTGCCTAACCCAAAGTCCCCCCCGGGTGTGCTAAACCTAACCCCCCCCCACGCGGCTGTCCGCTAGCGGCACCCGGCGTCGGGAAAATGGCAGGCGTCTAGATATAGACGCCTGTCATTTAACCCACACCGGGATAAAGCAGTCGGGAAGCCGGCTGTCGGGATCACGTCAGCCGGTTTCCCGATTGCATCCCCTGAGAACAGCGAGGGCATGTTTGCATAATTGCAAACTGATGAAGACTGAGGCAAAGACTCCTACGCCTGAGACAGCCATAATATTTGAAGATGGACAGGTACCGCTAGTGGATGCTAACGATAAATGTCCCCAGCACTAGCAACTGCTTGCAGTAAGCTGATTGTGAGCGCTCCACTGGCACTTATTGGTGATACCTTTTTTGCTCTGGCATATATTCCGCTCTTGTGCCAATGTTTTAACAAACCTCATCCCATACACGGAAAGTTGTACATTACAGAGGTTTTAGCAGCTTTACTGATGTCGAATATAGAATGCACTTGCTGCAAATAAAACAAATGGATGGAAGTGGGTAACATAAGTGTATGTGTCTGGCGTAAAGCAGGCACATATACTGCTTTGCCCATCAGCACACCTCTTAAGATAGTTTCCACTTTATATATAAATGCTATAAGCTATGCAATTGCTGCCAACTCTGTCAGTCCCAATAGTGTCTATGGGCTAGAGCAGTGATTCCGAACCTCGGTGCTCAAGGCACACTAACAGTCCTGGTTTTAGTGATATCCGTGGTTGAGCACAGATGGTTAAATCAAAATTCATAAAGGTACTTATTAAGTCTCTTGTGCTCAAGTATGTCCATCCTTAAAACCTGGACTGTTGGTGTGCATTGAGAACTGTGGTTGGGAACCCCTGGGCTAGAGGTTCCCAAACTCTGTCCTCCAAGCACCCTAACAGTCCAGGTTTTAAGGATATTAATGCTTGACCACAGGTGACTTAATCAGTACCTCAATTTAACTTAACCACCTGTGCTCAGCCATGGATATCTCTAAAATCTGGAATGTTGGGATGCCTTGAGGGCCACTTTTGGGAACCTCTTGTCTATGGGCTAGTGTTCTGTGTCAGGAGATGAAATGGGTCTCTCACAGTAGTTTGTGGGCACAGGTGTGCCTATGGGATTTTTTGCAGTGGCACAGATTCTTCTCTATCTAAACATAGATTTCAATGGTCTGCGACTAGATTATTAATGACTGTCACAATCTTAATACAAGATCTATCGACGCCAGGTATACTCAATATACACTCTGCTGGAAGGCGTTGCAATAATTACTCCTCAACATATTGCCGGCCTGTCTCTAGCACATCGTGGGTTCTTTTTTTGTTTTTGTTTTTTCTTGTCCAGTGAACACAGCCAGAAAGGGAGGGAGGACATGGCGTGAAAGGATGCTTAAAGAAAAGGTATTCTGCAGAAGTCAGCCTGCCTCCCTTGACACTTCCACCCGTCCCCTCTCCCTTCCACGGTATGAATCTGCTGTATCTCATTCCAAACACTAATTCCAGTTTAATTGCCACTGGCCCCGAAGCCTCTTCAATAGGAGCTAACAAATGGTTTGCAGCCCGTAAAGCTCCATCAGGCTGCATTTTAAACGAGGCTCCCTCCGTCCGGCTCGCATGCCAATGAGCTAGAAGAGAAACGCCATGTTTACTAATTACCCACTCTGACTTCATGCCACAGACTCCTAGCCAGCTAGCACGTCTCAACCATATCGCTTTGCTGCGACAAAAGAAATTTGACCCATGAATAATCTGAAGTTCTTTTTCTTTATAAGCATTGAGATACCTGCTAGCACCAAATCGTATATCCATTTCTGGGTTTTTTTGTTTTTTTTTGTTTAACTAAAGTGTACTTTGAGATTTTGCTATTCTTGTATTGCATGTTGGAGTGTTTTTGTCTAGCCTTATACGCTGTATAACAGGTTCTAAAATAAGAACTAGAGTCTGAATATGCGGATCTGTGAAACTCGCTGTTCTATTTTTATGGTATGTGGATGTTTCATGCAGTTAAACAATATAACCTGATGTAAACTTATTTATGCAGGATATTCAGAGTTAAAAATCTTCTTTGATAATGCTCACAATGTACTGTCATTTCACAGATAACTGGTGGTGGAGAATGTCACCTCTCATCTGTCTAAGATGTGGTGACCAGATAACAACAAAGGGATGTAGTTACCATATCGACGATCACAATATCAATAGTCATAATGTCAACACCGCATTGTCGACGGTTATGATGCTGATATATGTTTAAAATGTCAATGTGTGAAATGATGACATTCTCCAGAATGCTGACATTAGGGTTAGGCTGCAGGATCGGGGGGTTAGTCTTAGGCACTAGGGGGAGAGGGGTAGGGCAAGTGTACCCGGCGGTCAGGATGGCGCCGGTCAGAATCCTGACACCCATAGCTAAGTATACTACTAACTAGGGATGTGCAGGCTCGGATAGGTTCGAGTTTGCACGTGGAGTTCGGATTTTTCCCTCCAAAAAAACGGAACTCAGAACGAGGCAAAACGTCATCTTACATGGACGAACATCATCATTCCTGGTCTTTTGTCCAGGAATGATGATGTTCGTCCATGTAAGATGACGTTTTGCCTCGTTCTGAGTTCCGTTTTTTTGGAGGGAAAAATCCGAACTCCACGTGCAAACTCGAACCTATCCGAGCCTGCACATCCCTACTACTAACCCTAACCCTCCCTTATGGTGCCTAAACCTTACCTCCCTGCCTAGTGCCTAAAACTAACCTCCCCCTCCCTGCACCCTAACCCTCCCTCCCCAATGCCTAAACCTAACCTCCCCCTCCCTGCAAACTAACCCTGCCCCCTTAGTGCCTAACCCTAACCCTCCCACTAGTGCCTAACTTTAACCTCTAAATCTAACCCTCCCCAATACTTACCTTCGGGATGCCGGCGGTCGGGATACTGGTACCCAATGCTGGTATTTAGACCGTCTGCTTCCCGCACGCCAGCAGGATGCTGACTACATCCCAGGGGGGGAGGGTTAGGGTAATGCTGGGTACTCACTGGCCGACATATTGGCTGTTTGGCTGATGCGCGCGCGATTTATCACTTAATGTACAGACAATATGTCTCTGAACGTCTTCGTTCACCGACTTATCGCGTCGGCTGTACAGTGCAGACGGTGGCAGATACATCTGCAGATATATCTACACGTGGTATATAATCGGGAAACCGGCTGCCTTAATACCGGCAGCCGGCTTCCCAACTGTCATATCCCAGCGAGGGTGAAATGCGGGGCATCTAGATGTAGACGCCTGACATTTCTCTGATGTCAGGCGCCACGAGCGGACAGGGTTAGGTTTAGGGCATCCGGGGGGGGGACTTAGGGTTAGGCATCCCCCCGGAGGGTTAGGGTTAGGCTAGGGGGAGGGAAGGTTAGGGTTAGGCGCCCCCGGGGGGGACTTAGGGTTAGGCACCCCCCGGGGGACTTAGGTTTAGGCAGCGGGGAAGGGGGGGGGATTTAGGGTTAGGCACTTAGAGAGGGAGGTTAGGGTTAGGCACCCCTAAGGAGGGTTAGGTTAGATTAGTATATACTTACTTTAGCGACGATCAGGATTTCCAGCGCTGTCGGGCTTCCGCTGCCAGGCTCTGCTCATCTGTCGGCCAGATCATACCAATTCCCTACACGTCAGGCTGTGTGTACGGATGGTTAGCAAACCACCCATACACTTCCTGCACAGGTCGCCGGGGAGGGGGGCGCGACGCGATCCCTGGCCAGCATGACTCCCAGCCAGATACCTGTTCAGTGTGTATAAACAACCATCATCTGCAGATCAGTCGATCTGCAGATATATCTTTCAGGTGTGTACCCAGTTTTAGGCTGTGGGAGGAAAGGGTTAGGTGTTAGGGTTAGGCTGCGGTAGGAAAGGGTTAGGTACTAGGGTTAGGCTGCGGTAGGAAAGGGTTAGGCACTATGGTTAGGCTGCGGGAGGAAAGGGTTAGGGTTAGGCTGCGGTAGGAAAGGGTTAGGCACTAGGGTTAGGCTGCGGGAGGAAAGGGTTAGGGTTAGGCTGCGGGAGGAAAGGGTTAGGCACTAGGGTTAGGCACAGGCTGCGGTAGGAAAGGGTTAGGCACTAGGGTTAGGCTGCGGGAGGAAAGGGTTAGGCGTTAGGGTTAGGCTGCGGGAGGAAAGGGTTAGGGTTAGGTTGCGGGAGGAAAGGGTTAGGCGTTAGGGTTAGGCTGCGGGAGGAAAGGGTTAGGCGTTAGGGTTAGGCTGCAGGAGGAAAGGGTTAGGCGTTAGGGTTAGGCTGCGGGAGGAAAGGGTTAGGCGTTAGGGTTAGGCTGCGGGAGGAAAGGGTTAGGCGTTAGGGTTAGGCTGCGGGAGGAAAGGGTTAGGCGTTAGGGTTAGGCTGCGGGAGGAAAGGGTTAGGCATTAGGGTTAGGCTGCGGGAGGAAAGGGTTAGGCGTTAGGGTTAGGCTGCGGGAGGAAAGGGTTAGGCGTTAGGGTTAGGCTGTGGTAGGAAAGGGTTAGGCACTAGGGTTAGGCTGCGGGAGGAAAGGGTTAGGGTTAGGCTGCGGGAGGAAAGGGTTAGGCACAGGCTGCGGTAGGAAAGGGTTAGGCACTAGGGTTAGGCTGCGGTAGGAAAGGGTTAGGCACTAGGGTTAGGCTGCGGGAGGAAAGGGTTAGGCACTAGGGTTAGGCACAGGCTGCGGTAGGAAAGGGTTAGGCACTAGGGTTAGGCTGCGGTAGGAAAGGGTTAGGCACTAGGGTTAGGCTGCGGGAGGAAACGGTTAGGCACTAGGATTAGGCTGCGGGAGGAAAGGTTTAGGCACTAGGGTTAGGCTGCTGGAGGAAAGGGCTAGGCACTAGGGTTAGGGTTAGGCACTAGGGGGGAGTGTTAGGGGCGTTACTCACTACTGGATGACAGCTGGAAGTTATCAACTGACGCGGGACCCAGAAGACACTGCTAATGCCTCCGGAGCCCCACTAGCAGGTGATCTCTGCACCACTGGAACTGTTATGCTGACATTCTAATCATGTCGACATTTCATCATGGTCGACATGATGAATCTTCACAGTGTCCTGTCAACATTATGGATGTCAACAAAATATAATGAACCCCAACAAAGCATATTCAGTGTATTTAGCGGCACATTTTCTATGTAATTTATGAAGGGACCAAGTACATATTTTATTTTATTGTTTTTAAATCATCCTTGCTTGGAAACATTTAAAATTATTAATTATTATATTTAAAAAGTAAAGACACTCACAGTAACCGGATAATTTGTATTCCACCATACAATGGCATCCAAGCTGTCATACCATTCTAGCTTAGTTCTCAACTCCATTTCGTACCAGTATATAGTCAGCGCATGGGGTTAGTCAAACACTCGCATCTTGGGTTTGATTCCCAGGACTGCCCTATTTGTGTGGAGTTTGTATTTTCTCCCTGTGCTCGCTTCCGTAACCTCCGGGTGCTCCGCTCTCCTCCCACAATCCAAAAATAAACTGGTAGGTTAATTGGCTTTTAACAGAAATGAACGTTAGTGTGTATGTGTGCGTACATGTGGTAGGGAATATAGATCAGACTATAATCCCCCAGGACGACGGCGAGGTTCCTGAATCTCGAGTGGAGATCCCAGCAGCCTGGAAGAGTATTCAAGCCTGGAGCTGCCCGCTTCCGAACAGCGACATCTGACACTGTACCACCCACTCCACTTGGGAAGCTGGCGGTACAGGTACAGCACAGATGGTGTAATGGTAGCATTACTGCCTCACAGCACTGAGGTCATTGGTTCGATACCCACTACGGCCCTAACTGTGTGGAGTTTGTATATTCTCCCTGTGCTTGCGTGGGTTTCCTCCGGGTTCTCCGGTTTCCTCCCACACTCCAAAAATATACTGGTAGGTTAATTGGCTCCTAACAAAATTACCCCTATTGTGTGTATGTGCGTGTGCATGTGGTAGGGAATATAGATTGTAAGCTCCACTGGGGCAGGGACTGATGTGAATGGCCGAATATTCTCTGTAAAAGCGCTGCGGAATATGTGTGCGCTATATAAAATAACTGGTAATAATAATAATAATATTGGTGATGATGTGCGTTATCGTTGCCCTGTCACCCGCTTTACAATGCTGGTAATCACGCCATTGTGTAGCCGGGGACTGGGCCATAATTACAGTGTCATGCTGTCAGGCCCCACCGCACCTCCCCCCCTATGCCGTGCTATGCCTTCCGCAGTGCCGAACTTGATTCCCCCTCCAGCATGCATTATCTAGTTTGAAAGCTCTACTGGGGATAAGACTAAGGCTGGATACACACTAGACAATAAATTGGACTATTTGTCATTTTGAGCCGAATTGGCCCGCACCACACACCCTGCACCCATATTATCTATAACTTTCCTCTCCGAGGTACCACATTGGGTCTCTCAGCGCTGCTCAAAACGTTGGAAAATGGCCACCGCTCTGAGGAAAGCGCCGGGAAAAAGGCGGCCCAGATTCTACTGATTCTGCAGTGGCTGGCCAGCCGCGTCAGATGGCTGCCGGCCGCCGGGATGAGAGGAGGGGCCCGTGACGGGGATGCACACCGACCCCCTCTTCTCTAAAGACACCCCTGGTGTAAAGTGTATGCACTATTGCGTTCTCCTGGGCATCTTTCCTCACATGTTCTGATCTTCTGTACATGCACGGCAGATAAGATCTCTTTAACGATTTTGTGCAGATCATGAAGTGTGTACGCCCAACTGGATGACCAGGCGATATGTTAACATTATATCTTAACGAACTAACGTCCAAACGATGCAAGATATATCGTTCGTCATCTGAAGGTTTGCCCAATGTGTATGCACTATATAGTTTGTTCTGGGGATGAAGGGTAATCGGGAGAATCATCGCGTCATTTGGTCATCGTCTAATGTGTACCTAACCTAATAAATGGTCAGATATTCATTGTAAAGCGCAAAGAATATGTGTGCACTATGGGCCTGATTCAGAGACGCTCGTAAGCGGCCGCTCACTTGCTCCGAGCGATTTTCGCACATCTGCGCATGCATATGGGTCGTAATGCGCATGCGCCAACCAGTCAGTGTGGTCGGAAATCGTGCGCTCGCAAAACAGCGAGGGACTGCTAATTTGAGTGACAGAATGAGGCGTTTGTGGGTGGTAACAGGGGAAGGTGCTTGAAAACGGAGAGTGGAGATCCGAACGCAGACGTGCCAAACGGTCAAAACGGGCGTTTAATGGGTGTGAATAATTAACAAAGCAGCGTCATCGACCACGTCACTTGGTTATCTTTTAGCCTGAACTGCTCGCAGTGATTGCAGGAAGTAAAACCTACCACAAGCACTGCGAGCAGTTCAGACGCCTTTCGATGTACTCGATTAATCTAATAAATAGCGGAGATGACGTATGATGCGAACGGCCAGGGGGCGTCTTTACAAAATAGCGAGCGCATGTTTCGTTCACTCTCTCGCTCAGACATAGAGGCGTCAACAGACCGCAAAGAGCAAGCGCTCAATTTAAATAGCCGGTCCCTTTTTCTGAACGACCGTTCGCAAATAGCGTCCAGCTCTGAATCAGGCCCTATATACATAACTGTTAGTAAATTAGTTTAGTTCTGTAACTTTAAGCTCTTCCCTTGCACTGCTTCAGCAAAAAGTCTGGCTAAGCAGCATATATAAAGTTCTGTACAAAAAATACGTTCTCCATTGCTACCAATTAGATATTATGTAAACGGCAAAATATGGCCTCCTCAATATAAATCACTTCGTAAGAAACTTGGACATTACCGTACGTACTGTAGCAGTGAGGCTACCAGTGCCTGGAATTGTTTGGGAGTGATGCATCAAAGGTCTCCCACAAGAAACTGACTCAGCTGGTTGATAGTAGCAGAAAATTATGTCTGTCATTGTTCCAGAATGTGCCATTAATATATGGTTGTGTTTGGGTCTAATGACTGAGATGGATCATATGGAAATAAAAGCCTGCAACAGTGTATTACTACACTGGAACTATAACAGAAAACAATGTATTCCACGTTACCGAACCACCAAAACCCTTCATTATTGAAAACAAGTGCTCACAACTGTAGAGTTCCTTAGGCCTAAGCCAAATATACAATTGTCCATTTGTTGAGAACATGATAAAGGATTACTCCTCTAACCATCTTCCTCCACTGGTCTGAAGACCATTTCCCATGTTCTTAATGAGTTGGGTACAGAATCCTGGCGGTGACCTCATCACACATCACAGTACCGGCAGCGGAATCCTGATGGTCAAAATCCAGATGAATGTTGGTAAGTATTCTAACCCTTACTCTAACCCCTCCCTTCTGCAGCCTAACTGTCCCCTCTGGCAGCCTAACCCTAACCCTCCCCCTAGTGCCTAACCCTAATACTCACCGTCGGTATTGTGATGACCGTCGGGATTCCGGAGCTGCTATTGTGACCATTGGAATGAGGTGTCCTTCATAAGGTTCTAGTCCTTTAGACACCATGGTATTGAAGTTGATCTGTTGATCAGTGAAATATATATAGGATTCTCTTGCCCCCTTCTCTATTCCAGACTTCTCTGTCCTGTATGTTTCTCCCGCCCCCTTATCTGTCCAGTATGCTGCTCTCATCCCCTTGTCTGCCCTGCATGCTTCACTCGCCCCCTTCTCTTTTATGCACATTTCTTGTCCCCTTCTCTGCCCTGCATGCTTCTGTTGCCCTCTTGTACGTCCTGCGCGCTTTTCTTGCCCCCTTGTCTGTCCTGCACGCTTCTCTCGCCTTTTCTTTTCTGGACATTTTTCATCCACTTCTCTGTCCTGCATGGTTCGGTCAACCTCTTATCTATCCTTCACGCTTCTCTCACCCCCTTCTCTTTCCTGATGTGTGTTCTAACCTGTTGGTTTGCCCTGCCCCTTCCCTCTCCAGCAGGGTCTTCTCTCGCCCTCTGGTACCCTATTTGAAATGTTAAGCTCTCACGAGCAGGGCCCTCCTCTTGTGCTTTTCCTTCCCTTACTTATACGATCATCTACTCCATACTGCCTATAATGGCACCTAACCCTTGGTTTCTGCCGCCCTGCTGCTTACTTGAGTATTATGATAGCTGATGCAGCAAAGTTTATAAACCATGTACTTGTCCTGCAATGTGTTGTACTGTAAGTCATTTGTTTCTTGTCTTGTCTTCATTCTGTTCATGTACTTTGTAAGGCGTTGCAGACACCTTGTTGCACCATATAAATAAAGGATAATGATAATAATGGAACTCTAGCAGTGAGAGACAGTAAAGGGGGGTATCCACTAGACGATAAAGTTGAACGATAATGATAAAATCGTTCGATAATCGTTCAAACATCGTTTGAACATTGTTTGCAAATCGTGCAGTAATTGTTTCTAACGATGTACGATGCGCGCTCCCGCTGGTCGTTTGATCGTCTCCTCCATCGACTGCACATGCAGGTCAATTTCACTTGATTGCTTACAAATCGTTTACACATCGTTCACGCTGAACGATCAAACGATGAACCACTATCTGCCCACTATAGCTGAAAGCTCTCAATCACAGATTAAAACAACATAGTTTATTGTTAGATCTTTTGCAAATCGTTTGCAAATCTTTTGCAAATTCTTCAGAGTGGAAGATCATAGTTCAAGGGAAACTTCAAGGGAAAATCGTTAAGAGGTTGGACAGGGATAAAATAGTCTAGTGATGCCCCCCATAAGTCCGTAATAAAAGTATAATAAGAATCATTGCCTTACCCAATCTCGAAATTTCAAATAGGACCAGGCATACATCACAGGCCCATTTCAGTTTCAACAGCTGCTACTTCCATTAGTTGTCAACTTTTTAAAATAGTTTCCAGGGACACTTTGATCCGGTGCACGCATGTTGCACGTGATAGAGATTTACTGTCCCTACAATCCTTGTCATGTCATGTTTACTAAAACTCATCATCCATAAGTATCCATTCATAAAGCCAAGAATAATTAAATAAGCAGATAAGACATTTAGATGAGGCATTTTTATAGAGAGAGATAATATAAATGAATGAATATGTTGCTGTATTGACTTGAGAGGTTCCTTGCCTGGATTTTTAGATACTAATTTACTTTTTTTTTTCTTTTAATGGCATACTTTTTCTTTTCATGGGCTGCTATTTTGTCCTTGTGGCCGTGTGGCCTATTGTTCACAGTACAGTATGGGCCTCTTACACAGACACTGTTTTGGTTACCGTGGAAATGAATAGCAAGCCTATTCCAGGCCTCCCCGTGCATCCTCTGTAAAATGTCTTTAAATGCTGCTTAATTTGTAATCTTTTAAAAGAGCGAAAAAGCCATTAAGACATCAGTTCCTTGAATAAGCCCTGCGTCTGTATGTGTGTTTTATTTTAATTTATTGAATACAATTTTTTTGTGGTATTTTTTTCTTTTTTCTTTTTTTAACCAAAAAGAGCTTTTGGCACAGAAAGGAAAAAAAAAACATGCTGAATAGCTCCTACTACAAAGCTGCAAAACAGTCCAGGACAAACATTAAAGACTGTAAATATATATCTTAAATCATTGGTGAGAATTAAATGCATGAAATAATAGCGTACATTTATTAATTTAGTATAACATTAGCAATTTATTTTATTTTTTTTTGCATGGTGAACAACCGAATTAAAAATAAGTTTGGTCAGGGTGGCTAATTTTGTATTATGGATTAGATCATACTTACCTACTATTCATACCTAATTTTCTGTAGGAGGTATAGAAAGGTGCCATTTACAGGGCTTGATAATGCAATTTGCAGGTGACTTGGATTAATGAGTGATATGCTTCTTTAAAGAGTCTGACCGGGCTTGGGTACTGACAAGGGGGTGTGACATAATGTAAGGAGTATTTTTGCAATGCAGCATGCTACACTGGCGGGAGGTGGGAGAGGTGCCGTAGTGCCCCTCAACGAAGGTGGTCAGTGTGATCGCTCTCCCCTCTCCTATCATGTGCAGGCAGAAGAAACTGTTGCTGCGCTCAGTGGCAGCATCAGCAGGTTCCCTTTAATCACTGACAGCACTAAGAGGGGCGAGGGGAGGAGCATCGGACATGGGCCTGTCCAGCAAACCAGTGCCCGGGTAATATCAGTACCCGCTCCCCTGATGACACGTTCCCACCCACTTCTTAAGGCAGTGAATATCCTTCAGGGTTGGTAACTATCCAGAGATATATAGATATAGATATATATATATATATATATATATATATATATATAAAATTTTATATATATATATATATATACATACATATACTGATGTGTCCTCATACATCTAGCCTCAATAGGTCACGCAGCACGACTTGTCTAGCGAGAGTGAGCCACCAGGTACCATGCTACCCTGCTAGCATCGGGCATCTTATTTTGCTGAAAATGCACTTAAGTCACAATGTGACTTAGCATATTGTGGTGATTCATTTGATATGCGACAATTGTATATCTGTGTGCATCGGAGTCTGTATATGAAGAGCAAAGGAACTTGGAATGAAACAAGCATCAGCCGCTACATTGTGGCACTTCATATATACAGATTCAGAGACTCAGTCGCACACAGATATAAACGTGTTGCAGATCAAATCAATCAGCAGTGTCTGCTGATACATCCTAGTCGCATTGCATTGTGACTTAGATATATTTTCGGCAAATAAAGATGCAAAAATTATGCCCGGGGCTAGCAGAGTCTCACCGGACCTGGCGTGCAGAGAAGGGCTTTTTGGCGTGACTGCACCAAAAATGTGTAAGGACACATCAGTATATATATATATATATGGCGTGCAGAGAAGGGCTTTTTGGCGTGACTGCACCAAAAATGTGTAAGGACACATCAGTATATATATATATATATATATATATATATATATATAATTTCTAAAAAATATATTTGAGTATATTTTGGGGGCTCCAAGGGCATGTGGCGCTATTTAGCAGGTAAGAGCTCAGAGTGGCATGTGGTGTAATTTTGGAGCATGTGAGGTGTATTTGGAATGAGTAATGAGGGAGCGTTGGCCATTTTGGAGGTGTTATTTTTTTATTGTTTTTTTTTTGCATATAGGTATTATAGAATGCCTGTTTTGAAGGTTGGAGGGTCGCACATGTGGCCCTTGAAGTGTATTGAGTTGCTGATAAATGCAAAAGAGGTAACGCCTGAGCTGGTATGGAGGTCTTTATACCTATCTCCACGGAGATTGCTTTTGCTCTGGTTTAATTTTATTTTAACATTTTTTTTTCATAAGTAAAAAGTCTCATGACTGCTTAGCTAAATAATTATTTTTATATTTCCTTCTGAAGATTTCAAGTAAATTGCACATATTCTTTAAGTATTGTTTATTTTGCCCATGGTTGACTATTAATTAATTTTAATGCCATGTGTATTGTGTTTTTAATAATAATTTGTTTTAGTGTGAGAATTACATTCCTTATGCTATCTGCTTTTTTTTCTGCTTTTATTTTCATTTAATGAGTTTCTTTTTCCATCTGAACTTTAAATGCTACAAGCTTAATAATCAATGTTTTCAAAATGTGTTTTTGAATACACATTTCAGAAATGTAAGACCAGACTGAATAAGAGATAAGTGTTACAAGTTTCTAAAGAAACGTTTTTGGAAATGTTATGGTTAAAACACAACTTGTCCATAACTGACTAATACCCCTTTCAGACATATCGAGAATCCTGGGAATTTGGGCTGCCTGAGCCAAATTCCCGGGTAGCCGCGTATGTCTGAAAGGTACCTACCCGGGAACACTTTCCCTGGTAGCCGACCCTTCAATCGACCAGGGTTTTTCCCGCAACTCAAGTCCCAGGAAATTACCCTGCTCATGTCTGAATGGTGCTACCTGGAATATACTACTCCCAGGCTGCACCAAGCAGCTTTTACATACACTTGGCAGCGCAGAGCGTGGCTGTGTTGCTGTAGATGGAGTCAACGACACAGGACCCCAGCCGGACGCTGGGGACACCCGCCTGCGCTGGAGACCGCCGACTGGTCTCAGCAATAGCAGGGAGGTTAGGGTTAGGCACCAAAGAGGGAAGGTTAGGGTAGGGAGAGGGGGAGGTTTGGCATACGGAACAACAAGTGTCTGTATGCTAGCCCTGTCTGAATGCCGGTGTCGGGTTTCTGACAGCCGGCATCCCATACCCAACCCCTCTGCAGTATTCCTGATCTTACTCTCTGAGATAACCTGAGTACCATAGGCTCCAATACCATATGCAAAGTTGCCAAATACCATAAACCTGATAGAATACTTGTTTAGTATCTAAAATAAATGCAATAATCTATATTTAAGGTGTCTCTTAGACATTTAAAAAAAAGATATTTAAAATGTAGTCATATAAACTATATAATTTCAGTGTGAAGTACACGCAGATTAATTTGATATGTGACCAGAGCCGGCCCCAGGCATAGACAAACTAGGCAAATGCCTAGGGCATTTGGAATGCCTAGGGGCATGCATTCCAAGTCTAGGGCCAGCTCAGCTTGACAGCAGGCAATGGTGGGACTGGGACAGGTGGACGGCACCTCTGCTCTTGATGTCCTACCGCGATTGGAGCTCTCAGAACAGCTCTGATTGGGCGGCAGCTCATACAGCCTGCAGCAGCAGGACCGGGGAGCACAGACAGTGGGGGGCAGCGGGCAGTAGCAAAATTCGCAACTGTAGGAGGGCTGGTGGGCATGCCTAGCCACAGCAGCTCCTCCTCAATGGACCTTTGTGGAGTCCAGCAGGCTGGGCCTGTCTGCAGGGAGACAAACGAGGCGTGGGCACCAATGCTCTTGCTGGCACAGGGCACCAAAATGTCAAGTTACAGCTCTGTGGATGAGTATTGCAATGGGTGAGGGGTGATGTATGTTGCTGGCTGCTGCTGTGATATGTGCTGCTGGTTGATTGGTGCTGTGCTGGGAGAGGAATGCTGGGTCACAGGCAGAACTAGGGATGGTGCTAGGGGGCACCACCCAAAATCTTGCCTAGGGCATCAAACTGGTTAGGGCCGGCTCTGTATGTGACCCTTGTATATCTGTGTGCAACTGAGACTGTAAATGGCACTTGGCGAGAGAGAAAGCTGTTGCAGCTACATTGTAGCACTGTGCATGCTGATTCAGAGACTCAGTCGCGCACAGATATGAAAGTGCCACATATCATATTAATCGACACAATCTCCTGGCGTCCTAGTCACATCGCATTGCGACTTAAGCCGAGTACACATTTTCATATACAGTGAAAGATTTAAACGATAAGGATCTTATCGTTATCGTTTAATCGTTCACGTTAATGCCCCTGCAAACGATGGTCGATGCACTGGCACGACTGGTCGTTATTGACCATTGTCCGCCGCCTGGGAAAAGTGGCATACATGGTCGATTTTTACCATGTTAGCCTGTTTACTATAGGTCATTATAGGTAAATGCATGTGTTGCATGTTCGGTAACGATCATCCAACACAAGCAGAACGATCAGATAACGATCGTTTTCCATATGTGATTGTTGCTGTGTCTGAACGTGTGTACGCACCTTAAGATGCATTTTCAGCACAAAAACGACGCCCGGTGCTAGCAGAGGCTCACGCTAACAAGTCACGCCACAAGGGGCTGTTTGATGCGACTGTAGCAAAGATGAGTGAGGACACATCTGTAGGTGCAGAAGGGTCCAGAACGGGCCAGCGAAGTGGAATGTATCTTCTTACCACTGCCAGCCAGTATCATCGGGGAGAGTGTCCGCTGCCCCCAATGAACTGCCACTGGCAAATTGTTGGATAAAACATTTTCTATCTCCACGATTAGCACCAATAGAAAATCTTTCCAGTTGCTGCTTATTGATAAAACCACCCCTTTTCTTAATAAATCTCAGTGCAGCATGGTCGCCGTCACTAGAATGCTGCACCTTGCAGGGGGAACACTATATGAAGTAAGGCTTTTTGAACACTGTTCTCCAGGTTTTCTAACACAGGTTTACAGTGATGGCGGAAAATCTGCTGCTGACTATACATTCAACATTAAAAGGCGAAATCTGCAGCACACAGTGCTGCTGTGTCTTTAATATAGTGAAGATAATTGGATGTATTTCTAAGTGAAGCAGGAACTGTAACTGATACTCTGCCATGTGTGTTTCTCCCAGGATCTGATATGGCTGTATTCTGTCTCCTCTGCGGGAAGCGATTTCAGACTCAGACTGCTCTCCAGCAGCACATGGAGGTCCACGCGGGAGTGCGAAGTTACATCTGCAGTGAGTGCAACAGGACTTTTCCAAGCCATACCGCACTCAAACGCCACCTCCGGTCACATACAGGTAATTTCAGGATTTTACAGCACCATGGACAGCAGCGTTGTTTTCTATACTAATAGGGAAAGTGTATTGTACAGCAGATTGGATGTATTTTCCATATAGAATGACACACACGCACATTGGGAGATGCCATTTCTATAGAATCGGTACACCCTGTCATTTGTTTTTTGGGACATTCTGTACTCATGTTTGTCGCAATATTCAGCCAGCATTTTAATATAATATTTAGGTGTGTGTGTGTTTATATATGTGTATGCTAGCAGTTGGACCCGGAGTTGCCTGGGATTTTATTATTTTAGTTTTGTGCCCTCCTGTGTCTCTTGCTCATTGCCACATAGTCTCTCTCCTGCCCCTCATTGCAACCCAGTCTTTCTCTTCTGCCCCTTGTTACCATTCATTCTCTTCTTCTCTACTGACTCTGTCTCTCTCCCCTGCCCCTCAGTCTTTCTCTCTCTCCTGCTTCTCAGTCTCTCTCTCTATCCTGCCCCTCCGTGTCTCCCACTTTCTCTCTCCTGGCCTTCAATCTCTCTCCCTCTCTATTTGGCCCCTCAGTATCTCGCTCTCTTTCTCTCTGGTCTCTCTCTCTCTCTCTCTCTCTCTCCCCCCCCCCCCACAGGCTCTCTCTCTCTGGAACCACAGGCTCTCTCTCTCTGGAACCACAGGCTCTCTCTCTCCTGCCCCTCCGTGTCTCCCTCTTTCTCTCTCCTGGCCTTCAGTCTCTCTCCCTCTCTATTTGGCCCCTCAGATGCTCTCTCTTTCTCTCTAGCCCCTCAGACCCACTCTCTCTCTTTCTCTCTGGCCCCTCAGACGCTCTCTTTCTCTCTGGCTCCTCAGGCTTTTTCTCTCATCCCTCCTGCCTCTCTCTCTCTCTCTCTCTCTCCTACCCTTTGGTCTCTCTCTTTCTGGACCCTCAGTCTTTTTCTCCTGCCCCTTGTACCCCCCCAACTCTGTTTCTCTACTACTTATTTTTAGCTCAGATTTAAATGGTAAAATAAGTGGTACTGTGCGATTCATAAAATCAGGAATAACGGTGACTAACATCTCCAGGAACAATACGTTTGCTAAATCTGCTTTTCTCCTCTCTGCCCTTTCTAGTTGATGTCTTCCTTGACTCCAGAAATGGGCATTGAAAAGGTCACACAATCCAAACTGGCACTAAATGCAATGTAAAATGCTGTCATTGCATTTAGCGTGTACTTTATGTCTACATATGGGGGAAGCCTTTTTGTAGTGTATGGTCACAAGATTACAGCATTACATTGAGGCACAATTTAAGGGCTACATTCTCGAGAATTCTGGTTAATACTGGTTAAGCTTACAACATGGTTACCACCATTGTGTAGACAGCTGAGGTTGGAATATGACCGTTGTCATTCATATTATAAAAAAGTAAGGGATCTCTTTGTGAAATTACTTATTTCTTTTGTAAACCTTAATAGATTTTGTATATTATGTATTTCAGTTTCGATCATGATGTCTATATAATATGTAACTATTCAGTTCTGGAAGTATGGCCCTGTGTCACTACATATCAGTACCAATAGGCGGCTTGCTCCAGGCCATATGTTCGTTTCACTTCAGAAAACTTTACACTTGTTGCAAACCAACTATATACATCAACTGAATTCACATACAACTTGAAAAAGGAACTGTTATTAATAGCATTTACGTGACGTTATCAGCGCTGTATGTTATACCACTGACCTATGCTTGACATGTATTCCTAGTGTGGAGGTTAGGAAGTATAATAGGTAGACAATTGATCCCCTTTCCTTGTCTTGTGCTGCAGAGCGGCGCGTGCTTTCATTAATAATGCAAGAGGTGTCTTCAGCATGCGTGCCCAGTCTGTGTGCTTAACATCAGCAGCTGTGTTTGATAGCAAAGCCACTGTCAGCCTCCTGGCATTGATTTAGAGGGTCTCTTCATGTACCATCATATTAGTTGTGCAGTAAAGGTGAGGCAGAAGGCTGGGATAATGCTTTCCTCTGCCACAGGGGTGTAGCCCCATTTCAATAGAATAAATTGCATATCTTTAGCAGTGATAACATTGTTTAACTACTATCGTGATCTTAGTGTGCGCAATAATATATATATATTTATTTTTTTTTCTCTTTTTTTTTTACATATTTGCATGTAAACAATGTTTCTAAATACACAAAATATATATTTATTCCTTATGTTTGAACCCCATACAGCATTTTAAATCCTGCACTACATATTATTACAGATGTGTCCTTGCATATCTTTGCTGCAGTCATGCTAAAAAGCCCCTCTCGGCGCGCCAGGTCCCGTGAGGCTCAGCTAGTGGCAGACAACTTTTTTGCCGAAAATGCATCTAAGTCACAATGCGATGCGACTAGGATGCACCAGCAAACTGTGCTGATTGATTTGATATGCGACACTTGTATATCTGTGTGTGACGGAGTCTCTGAATCTGTATACAAGGTGCTACAATGTAACGGCTGCAGCTTTTTTCATTTCAAATTCCGTTGTGCTTCAACAAAGATCACAGATATCAGCACATTATGTTGGTGCGTCCCAGATGCATTGGGGGGAATTCAATTGAACGTGAATTGAATAGCACCGGGAGGGAGCTCCCGGAGCTATTCAATTCAGTGCGCTGTTATGTCGGAGAATGCCTGTCGGGTGTTAAGGCCCGAGAACTGGCATTCTCTGACTAAAGTGCCTGGCGCGGCTGTTAGCTCCGCGCTAGGCAGTAAAACGGCTGCGCGCCGGCACTTTTGTTGGATTTCTCCTCTCAGCCCCAGAGGGGTGTGAGAAGAAATCCTTTGCCTGGCCAAACAGCGCTGTGTATTAAATAGCTTCAGGTGCTCCCTCCCGCGGCTATTCAACATCGCACTGAATTGAAGTCCCCCCATTGTGACTTGGACGCATTTTTGGTAAAAAAAAGACACCCAACACTAGAAGAGTAGCTCACTCATGTCAGCAAGTCGCGCTGAGTGGCGTATTGAGGTTAGATGTATGAGAACCCATCTGTACTAAAAGTTTATTGTGTCTGTATTTGCATTTTTGAACCAAACTTTCAGAAGTGCGATCATACAATTCTGACTCAGTTTCTCACTTTTATATGTAAGAGGGGAAAATTTGGCAGACACCATTGGCTTCTTTTGAGCCGTGCGACCTGTCAGAACCCTGTTACTGCCCTAACACTTTCCCTGTCCTTTTGCAGCCTTCTCTTTGGTGTGGTTTGAAAGCATGAGCATGTCTATAGATGGCAAGCGGGTATCTAGATTGTGCAACATTTCCCATAAAGCTGATTTGTTTATACAAGTCCCGACCCCCAATAATCCAAACCAAGACGTCCGTTCTTCAGTACAGGATTAGTGCTTTGGTCATTTTAATTCATTCACCTGTGTTCAATCATTGATGTCCTTAATCTAGACTATTAAACTGGCTACACATCAGAACGATGTGTAGCCAGCCAACCCAACAAGCAACGGGACCCTGCATAGGCAAGTGCATATACACTTGCACGATGCAGGGGGGCAAGGGGGGATGTAGGATGCCATTCTGCATTGGGCAGCATGGCATTGTACACGATATCTTCTGATTGACCATGTAGCACAGTCAACCAGAAGATTTCTCATGCGACCACAGGAGCGCACAAATTGGGCGTACACACTTAACCCTGGTCGATATCGTTCTAGTGTGTACCCACCTATAGGGGAGCAAGAAGTGAGAACTAGAATATTGGGGAGGTTTGAATTGAGAACCACTGTTAAACCATCTTACATTCTTATTTTAATCCGAAAAGCATTAAAAATGTTCTGAGAATACTCTCCAAGAAATAACTTTATACCTTCCTATCAGAAGTTTGAGTTCTAAAGATAGAAATATTGTCAGAAATGACAAGCACAGGTATTCCCAAACGTAGTGCTGTCTAACAGGTGAGTCAGATGCAACAGACAAATGCCTCTTCCTTTCGCAGCCTTCATAGAATCCGAGGTGTCCTGCGAGCAAGTCAGTTTTGGCATTCGTTTTGTTTTAGCACATAAAATTGCGGACAGTCCAGGACTAAAGGGGGTGCAGTCATTAGGTCGACATTCTTTACGTCTACAGTTATTATGTTGACATTGTTACAATGTTGACGGGCGACATGTTCACAATGTCGTCATCTGAAATCCCAGCATTAGGGTAAGGCTGCCGGACAGGAGGGTTAGGGTTAGGCACTATGGGGAGGTTATGATTCGGTCGGGTGGTGGGGGGGGGGTTGTAAGGTTATGCTCTAGGGGAAGGGGTAGGGATAGGGTGAGAGTACTCACCAGAATACAGCTTTGTCAGATGACTCCGCCAGAACCGACCGTTGCCCAGAAGACAATGCTGCAGCCGTCACCGCTGGACCACCAGGGTCGACATGTCAAAATTGTATCATGTCGACATTTCATCAGTGTCTACATGCTGACATAGCACACTCGACTAAAACATATGAAAGTCGACCAACTATTGTACCTATAGCTCCTTCATGCCTCTGGCGAATAAACCTATTTTTAAAGTAGGTTGTTCACAGACTGATGACAACTGAAGTTTGTTTGTGTATATATAATATTGTATGTGAGTACAGTAGTTATCAACTTTAATTTGACATGCAAACTATTTTATGAACGCATTGGTGTCCAGATTACTTGGTAAATCAGGATTATCAGTTTTCATTTAAACCATATAACAATGCACCTTGTATACAGCCTGCGTGCTCCAACGCGTATACAGCATGGGCACCTGTGTAACTCTTGCTCAATCACAAGGGGCTGATTAAGTGTTTCCTACTCTTAATTATGTATTGAAAGTCCATTAAGAAAAGCTTTTATTTGGGGCTCAGTTGAATTTCTGCAGCGGTGTGTAATCCTTTCTGATATTCTCATGATTGCTGATGATGAGAAGTATCTGAAAAATGTTCTTTTGTATTCTTTTTATTTATTTAGTTTTTATTTTTTTTCTTTAATCAAGTGTTTATAGTTTGGAGCTGGAAATAAGGACTGTAATAAAAGAATGCAAGTAGATAGAGCACATGTAACCAGGAGGACAATTTATGCAGAGGCACAGCCGCGGCCTGACACCAGGATAATGAAAAAACGTAGGTCATTGCGGATGACTTAAAGTCTCCGGGAGTCGGAGAAAATGTATGAAGCAACGAGAACATTACACGCTTGGCAGGTCGGCCGAGGAAAAAATACAGGCGCCCCTGTTCCCCCGCCGTAAACGCAAGGGCCTCCGATCCGCAGCCCGCAGAAAATTGCAATTACAGTGACAAGTGGAATCAGTAATATTTTAAATATTCATGAGTTGGGGCTGCGGTGATCAATCTGGTTTTATTGTCCTTGCTCTGCCTTCTGACATAAATAAGAAGCCACGGGCCTGTCACCCTCTTTATTATATTTTCTGTCTCTAGACTTGGCTGACTGCTAGAAAGGATGTGTGCCATTTAAATAGGGTGTGTGCATCTATAGATGTTTGTGTGTACATGCATTAAATACATTTATTTTACATTGTTTTTGCTTCATATTAATGAATGCATATACATGTATTTTGTTACATGCACATCCTATTGGCTGGCCTGTTTATCTATACTCATTTATAGCTGTTTTATTTACACTTTTTTTTTGATGATTCCCAATATACGTGTAGACTGCTTAGATAATTTTACAAGGAAAGGGGAGGGTTTTCTGATGTACAGTAATTTGCTCCAGAGTGTGATTCTAAAGGACAGGGAATGAACAATATAATAAATGATGGATAGTACAGTACTTATCAGCTATATCACATCTTCTAGCTGTGGGTAGGGAAACAAACATGATTGCTTTGTTAAAAAAAAAGAAAAAGCAGCTCTGATCGGTATCTACAAATAACACATCTACAGTAGTTCATAAAGAAGAAGAATATATCTAATAGGTTATATAAGGACATTTACTTGCCTCACTCGTTCCATGGGCTTTTTATAAAATCAGTGGGCTTACAGCCTTTGCCCTCATATAGTGGTCTATGTACTAAGCCTTGGAGACTGATAAAGTGAACTGAAATAAAGTACCAACCAATCAGCTCCTAACTGTCATTTTTCAATCACAGGGGTTTATTTACTAAGCCTTGGATGGAGATAAAGTGAAGGGAGATAAAGTATCAGTCAGTCAGCTCCTAACTGTCATGTCACAGGCTGTGTTAAATATTAGAAATGACAGGAGCTGGTTGGTTGGTACTTTATCTCCATCCACTTTATCTCCATCCAAGGCTTAGTAAATAAGCCCCACAGCCTGCCAACTGACAGAAGCTGATTGGTTCGTACTTTATTTCTCGACACTTTCTCTCTCCCCAATGCCTAGTACATAGACCCCTTAGTAACATTCAGTATTAACATATTGGCCAACATATTTAACTAAGTTTAAGACAAAGCAATATGGTCTGGAAAGACAACCTAAGCATGTGCCAACAGCATGAACTAGTCAAAGGAGTTTTGACAGTAAGAAGTTTAACAAACATTTTGAGGGTGCAAGGGCATGCTGAATCTTGTTGTTCCACAATAGCTATAGATGTTTTTGCGTCATTCTATTAAAAAATATTTATATAACCCCAATATAGTGCAGCACTGTGCAATTAGAGCTATATTCAGGCATATCAAGGACCTGCCCCAGACCGACCTACGATTTCAGTTCTTTACCACATGCACACCAATGCACACTAGGATGAGTTTGGTGGAATGACAATTAAAATAAAGAAAGACATAGATATCGGGTGTTTGACTTTAATCCTGTAAATGCAAACAATCCTATTTCTTCCTTTTGATCTTTGCCATTTGAATGCCATGCACTTTGTTTTTGATATATGGATATGGGATCCTAGCAAAGGAATAGTTAGAGGATCACTCCATAGTTTAAATCAGGGATGGCCAGACTTTTGGACTCTGGTCTACTTTTAAAGCTAAAAACATTTTGTGATCTACAGAGTCCAAAAAAGGAGGCGTGGCATGCAAAAAGGGGCGTGATCTCACAGCAAGGGGTCTGTCCTGCCGAAATCACACATACAGATACGCCCAGTTACATTGTGGCTGATCGCGCTACAAACGTGTGCACGCATCGCACCATGCGATTCCCCGCACCTGCATACTCTCTGGACGTCATGATGTCACCCGCGCATTGCATCACTGGGAACGCTGGCCTCTGATGCGATCAGAGGCTTCTTTAGCTTCTGACCACTTCAGATGCCAGCGTTTACAGCTGCTGCAGACAAGTTGGTCGCGATCTACTGGCGGGAGCTCCGCGAGCTAACAGTGGATCACAATCATTTTTTTTTATTGCCAGGTTTAAATTGATCGGCACTATACAGTATTTAAAAAATAAGAAGATATTTTAAATAAAATGTAAAGGTTTTTGTTAATATAAAAGTGTCTGGCTCTGTAGCCACTGGAAGTACTTTTCCAAATCACCAGATAACAAATGTAACAACCGTACACTTATATGTGACATTGTGTTTATATATACTAGACAGCTGCGAGGAAGCTCTTGTTCTCTGTTATCAGCCATTTCAGACTCAGGTGGCAGACTGCATTGTGCTACAATTTACTTATTGACAGAAGGGCCATTATGCCTTGAATAGAAAATGATCTGCCTTTTACAGCTTTTTGTCATTTATCTTCAGTCCTGATAACTGCCAAGTACTATTAAAATTTTGTGAACGTTCTTACCGGTTATCGTATATAAAGCATTTTGTATTTCAGCATTATTGATTTTTATTCTTAGTAACTGGTAGAATTGGGGCTTCTTAATTTACCTCCTCATGAGCAAGATTTTCATCACTACCCTTTACAAAGTATATAAATAAGATGGTTAAATTTGGGTGTTATTAAACTAACGGGGGACAGTTGAATTCTACATGATGGCAGATTTGATCTACATTTCCGAACGGCAAATTGCGACCAACATCGCCGATTTTGCCCCGCACCCCATAGAGGTGTGTATAAAAATTGACGATGCTGGACTACTATAGTATACAATAACGTGTATCTGCACTTATCAACCAAATGTCTCAGTATTGAATTGCCCCAATGGAATCACTATGAATCTGTGTGGATTCTGTATGGTAACCAGTCAATGAGGGACATGTAAAGCTATGATAGTAATATTATGTTTTACAGTTATGGATAAAGATATGAATGTGAATCCAGGAGTCTCCTAATTTCCTGCTGTACACTTGCTTCACCAAAGTCAACAACAACTTGCCATGAAACACTTTCTCTAAAACACTTCCACCAACCAGTCAATGGCTTTTGCCAGTGCATCAGTTTGCTTTCATATAAATAGATATCTGGGAAATAAAGCACATATGTTTTAAAAGGGGCAATATATGTAAATGGGGATGTAGTTATGGGACCAATGGCCGCAATGTGCCTGTCTAGTCCCCGACGGGGGACACCCAACAAGGGACTTAACATAGGCGTTGAAATACCGATGACTATCTTAATCCCGATGCCAGAATCCAGGAGGACGCCAGCCTGAATGAGGTAAGTCCAGGGCGCCCTTAGTGTTGGCTGCATATACCAACCATCTGGATGCTGCTGTCGGTATTTTGACAGGAGGCATCCCGGCAGCTGGCATTACATACCGATTCCATGTAAATGAATGATCAAGTTGTCTTCTCATTTGTCTGTTTATTGTTCTGGTAGTAGAGACCGTTTTAGACATGCCCTTTAAGAACAGGCTTGATTTTCAAGTTTATTAAACTGTCACTTTGTTTTATCCAGTGCCATAACAATGTAACTGTCTTATATTTTTAGGTGACCATCCATATGAGTGTGAGTTTTGTGGAAGCTGTTTCCGGGATGAAAGTACACTGAAGGGGCACAAGCGTATCCACACAGGGGAAAAGCCCTATGAGTGTAACGGCTGCGGGAAAAAATTCAGTCTCAAGCACCAGCTAGAAACACATTATAGAGTTCACACAGGTACTGTACATTTCTATAGAACATGCAAATCTTTTACAAAGCTGCTTTCACCTATGTACGATGCGTGTCATCATCTAATGGGTTTCACCCATGTTCAGGGCATCACAATGTCACTGTGGTTATCATTGCTGCCTCACAGTGCTGAGGTCAAGCATGGTATGTGTGGAGTTTGTATGTACTACGGGTTTCCTTCCATAGCCCATAAATATACTTGTAGCTTAAGTAGCTGATGACTGAAATAGACTGCAAGTGTGTGGTAGTGAATTTAGATTGTAAGCTCCAGTGGGACAGGGAAGGATGTACAATCATGGCCAAAAGTTTTGAGAATGACACAAGTATTGGTTTCCACAAAGTTTGCTGCGTCAGTGTTTTTAGACCTTTTTGTCAGATGTTACTATGGTATACTGAAGTAAAATTACAAGCATTTCATAAGTGTCAAAGGCTTTTATTGACAATTACATTAAGTTTATGCAAAGAGTCAATATTTGCAGTGTTGGCCCTTCTTTTTCAAGACCCCTGCAATTCGCCCTGGCATGCGGTCAATCAAATTCTGGGCCACATACTGACTGATGGCCGCCCATTCTTGCCTAATCAATGCTTGGAGTTTGTCAGAATTTGTGGGTTTTTGTTTGTCCATCCGCCTTTTGAGGATTGACCACAAGTTCTCAATGGGATTAAGGTCTGAGGAGTTTCCTGGCCATGGACCCAAAATTTAGATGTTTTGTTCCCCGAGCCACTTAGTTATCACTTTTGCCTTATGGCAAGGTGCTCCATCATGCTGGAAAATGCATTGTTCGTCACCAAATTGTTGTTGGATGGTTGGGAGAAGTTGCCCTTGGAGGATGTTTTGGTACCATTCTTTACTCATGGCTGTGTTCTTAGGCAAAATTGTGAGTGTGCCCACTCCCTTGGCTGAGAAGCAACCCCACACATGAATGGTCTGAGGATGCTTTACTGTTGGCATGACACAGGACTGATGGTAGCGCCCAACTTTCCTTCTCCGGACAAGCGTTTTCCAGATGCCCCAAACATTCTGAAAGGGGATTTATCAGAGAAAATAACTATCCCGGTCCTCAGCAGTCCAATCCCTGTACCGTTTGCAGATAATCAGTCTGTCCCTGATGTTTTTCCTGGAGAGAAGTGCCTCCGTTGCTGCACTTCTTGACACCAGGCCATCCTCCAAAAGTCTTCGTCCTGTGTCATGCTAACAGTAAAGCATGTCATTAACAGATCAAAAGCACGTATAGAACTGGGTTTCAGGTTCTGTTAAATATTAATTAACTACTGTGAAACATCAATTCGTTTATTTAAAAAAAGAGTTGTAGTGACTGCTTACTTTACCCTATTCATAGTCACATAAATTGAGATCAGGAAATTATGGAATCAAAATGCTTAAAATTTAATATACAGAATAAAAACTGCATTTTTGGAACACTTTTTAAGAGTTAAACAATTGCCTATATACATAGGTGTGCACAGGAGGCGGCACTTCCCCCTCTGCCATGTCCTGATCTACCCCGTCCCCTCCTCCCTCCGAGACATAGGCTACTCACCTGGGTGGCCAGGTAAATTGTCTATGTCCCAATAGGAGGGGGGACGGTGTAGACCATGCCAAAGCAGCACCACCTGTGCCGGCTTCTGCGCACGCCTATGTCTATATAATGAAATCTAATAATTCCATTAGGTGGGACTTCTCCAGTGTATTATATTATATCATATTTCCCTTTTCAAAGTAATAGATTGGAGACCGTATGCTTATTTTCATGTCCAATTTATAAAACCGTATAGATTTACATAAAGCTATGTACACATGTGTTCTTGCTCATTTAGTCTCAATACGCCATGCAGCGCGATATGCCTGGCATGAGTGAGCTGCCAGGTCCCGGGCAACTCTGCTAGCCTCAGGCATCTGTTTATGCTGGAATCGTGTCTAAGGGGTAAATTTACTAAAGTGAGAGTTTTTAGAAGTGAGTTTTAGAAGAGATGTTGCCCATAGCAACCATTCAGATTCTACCTAGCATTTAACTACCACCTTCTAGAAGATAATAGCAAGAATTTGATTGGTTGCTATGGGCAACATCTCTTCTAAACCTCACTTCTAAAAACTCTCACTTTAGTAAATTTACCCCTAACTCTCAATACGATGCGACTCGGGTGCACCAGGAGACTGTGCTGATTAATAGGATATGTGACACTTGTATATCTGTGTGTGACTGAGTCTGTAAATGGAACTTGGTGTAGAAAGAAGCTGTGGCCACTGCATTGTAGCACTATGCTGATTGAGAGACTCAGTCGCACACAGATGTACAAGTGTCACATATCCTATTAAGCAGCACAGTCTCCTGGTGCGTCCTAGTCACATCGCATTAGATGCATTTTCAGCAAAATAAAGATGCAAAAAAAAAACGCCCAGTGCTAGCGGAGTGTTACGGGACCAGACGCCCAGAGAGAGACTGTTTTGTGCGACTGCAGCAAAGAAGAGGGATGAAACCTCTAAGTGCACTTTTGGAGGAGAAATTAGATCTGAAACACATAGTTGCTATAAAGTGTCTATACATCCTAGCAGGGACGTATCTATAACGGGTGCGGGGAAAAATATATTTCTGATATCAGATATCAGATATTAGACTATAAATATATTGAACAAAGGGCCCGATTCAGACCTGCTCGCGAGCGCAAGCGGGTCGATGGTGGGCCAATGCACACGTGCAGTGTGTGCAAGGCGCTTGCGCAAGCCCCCTAGCGAGTGAGAAATCACTTATTCCGGGACTGTCGATGTTGATCAACAGCTCGCCCAGTTTTGTAGGCGGGGAGGGGGGGTGGCTGTATAAACAGAGGCGTTCCCGAAGGAACGCCTGCCATTTGTGGGCGGCCCTACTGACATCACTCGTGATGTCAGTAGTGGACTTCCTGCTCTATTAGTGCAGGATGTCCACTTGGCATTGCGAGTGCTGAGACCCTACAACAAGGGTCTCCTTGCAATGCTGATGGTTGCTATAATCGCAACCAATGCCAGGCCGCTCGCAGAAGCTGTGGGTGGTCACCCACAGCTGTGCGAGCGTCCTGAAGGCCGAAATAAAAAAAAAAATGGGATGCCCTGATTCATAGTGAGCGCACGCAAATAGCGTGCGCCTCTGAATCAGGCCCAAAGTCAGCGTATGAGCTGAAATTGTTAGGAAGGTGACGGCCATCATTTTAAGTTTTGTTCTGAAATACTATATACACCTGGGCATGATTCAGCAGCGTACGCAATTGCAAGTATGTACGTCGACTGATCGATTGTTAAACACTGCAATCGCACTGTGATTATGGATGCACAGAGGGATCTATCGCAGAGTGAGTGACTGGCTGTGAGCTTTTGGGGGTGGTGATGGGGGAGTGGTCGGAGAAATGCAAATCTGTCTGTCATTTCCTGGGCGTGCATAAATTAGCCACTGCCATTGTATACACAGCATGAGTACTCACTGTGTGCGACGAGACTTGCAGTTTCTGCGGCTGGTCAGACCTGGTGTAAATGCTGCATGATGGGGCGATGTGCGTCGATGGTACCAATGTATACACAAGAGTACGAGGTAGTACGGATGTGAGAAAGCAGCAATGAGCGTGTCTGTGCCGGATAAGCTATGGCAGGCATTATCATACATTCGCAGATGCGTTCCATGCAAATTCGCAGCTGCGTACGCAATAGCGACCCTTACTGAATTAGATCCCAAAATCCTTAATTTGCATAGATTTTTTATTTTTTGGCTGCATAGAGGAAACTATTGCAATCATGCATTTTGCTAAGCTTTGCCTAGTTGTCTACAACCCTTTGGTAGATCTCTACACTTAGAGAATGGTGATTTGCTGCATACATATGAATATCATGATACATTGGGAAACTAGATTTGCAAACAAAAATGTCAAAAAAAGTTTTTTGGAATAAACCGTTTTCTGTCTGTCTTAGGTGAAAAACCATTTGAGTGCAAGTTGTGCCATCAGCGCTCACGAGATTATTCTGCCATGATCAAGCATCTTCGAACCCACAATGGAGCCTCTCCTTACCAGTGTACCATCTGCCTGGAGTATTGTCCCAGCCTGTCTGCCATGCAGAAGCACATGAAGAGTCACAAACCTGAGGACATCCCTGCCGACTGGAGAATTGAAAAGACCTACTTATACTTGTGTTATGTGTAGTGGGATAAGCAAAATGTTTGAGGAAGGTGAAATTCAAAGTTATATGGGAAAGGCCAAGCAATATAGACCTCTAAACGAAAGTCAGAACTCACTTAAAAGCAAAAAAATCAAACACATCCACCATTTTTTTGGCTTTTTTGTGGGCAGGTTAAAGCTCTTCTGAAAGAAGGCCTAATGGAGCTTGTTTTTTTGTTTTTTGAGATTGAGTGGGGCATCTTGATGAGAATGAAGACCAGCCCACCTAATTATTAGGAATCAAAATGATGGTAGTTGGTAATTTCTTCAGAATTTACCACGAAAGTGGAGGGTGAATGTTTTCCACATGACTATATAGTACTTATGCCAGTATGGTTTTTAAATATGACCATAATAGCATTGGATATTGGTGGCGATCCAAATATAATTTTACATAAAATGTTGAAACGTATATTGGAGCTTAATTCAATTATCATTTCATCATCTTAAGATATGATTGGATACAACGTTATGAACAAACGTCCCTGTTGACTTCATTGGGATGAATAAGATGACCAAACCAGATCAGCTGGATTTGTATAAAAATGAAAAATAAAAAAATAAAAAGTATTGTGCTCTATTGTGGAGCATAAGTTTGTAATACCATGTGGTATTCACTTGTATTTTGTAGCACTGCAGGGGTTTGAAACCTCAGATTTTAGGTTTGCCTTCAATAATGTTTATATCCACTGATGATGTCAACTCATTGTTCAGTTTGGATGTGTCATTTGTATGTTATTTCATACTTTCCCAATCTTCCTCACTTTTACTCACACTTTCTTGAAGGTTTCGAAGCTGAGCACTTTGGAAGATAATTACTCTTCATTCTGGTGGAAAATACTCCCCTAGTAAAGATAGGCAATACAACACACTTGGAGACAATTGGCAAACCTAACTGAATTAAGCTTAATTAGGCCCATATACTGTCAGCAGGCCTAGACAGACCAATGGAAAGTGATCTAGTGTTATTGTGATATATATATATATATATATAATATATATATATATATGTATATATTTATATACCAACAATAAAAGGTCTTGCTCATCTATTTCCATACTGATATGAATTAGACCAAACTTCACCTACATTAGAGCCACTATTATACATGGATGTGTTTGGTTAATTTGCCAGTTTCCCATTTCTTCATCTCTGAAAAAAACTATTTTCCAGAATCATCTTGTGACTATATTAGTACGTTTTCACAGAGGCCATTTAGTTAATAGGGGGCTGCTTCTTTGTATATATTTTTATTGTTTCATTTTGTTTAGCACATTGTACTTGAATTTTTTTTTTTATGACCTCATATGTACCAATGCCTAATTTGAGGCATTTTGTTACTTTAAGACATGTAGTAGGAAAACTGTGCCAACATATAGAATGGGCAAGATGAGAGATTATCTCATTTATTTTTGTTTCATTTTTGTTTTATTTTTGTTTTGTACCAAATACGGTATTCAATCTAGGGTTGACGTTGCCCTTTCACATTGTGGTTGGGCTTTTTTTTTTTTTTTTCATTCATGAAAGCTACCTCTTAACCCGTTTGCTGCGAGAGGATCCTACAATACATTTAAAACAATGCTTTATAGGTCCCTCTGACAGCTAAATGGTTAATTATGTTATGTTCAATGAAAAGACAAATGCTGTTTCTTGTTAATCTTATGTTACGCTTAATGATTATTTTCATCTCATTTTTTTTTCTTGCTATTTTGTTTGTGAGTAAGCTGCGTTTATATAAAATATAAGAGGTTTAGGGTATTCTTTTGTAGGTAGCCTTATTGAGGAAAATGGGAAAAAAACAGAGGAGAAATTAACCTTTTTTACTAAGGGGTCTTGCCTTTTTGACACCTTGGTTGTATTAAGGGGCTAAGAAACCACTGTCGTTTTCTGCTATTTTAAACCTTAAAAACTGATTTGAGTGGTTAAAATGGCTTCCCATGTTAGAGATGTATTAATGTAGCTCTGTTGGTTAGTGGGAGGGGAGTGAAGGATCTGTGGTTTAAACTTGAATTTGTGAATAGAAGTTTAGAAACATTTTTTTTATTCATAATGTGAAGGTGATGAAAGTATTAAATCTCTTGGCAGGTATAAATATATTTTTCTCAGTATGTACCAATGCAGGCAAAGGCCGGACACAATTTGCAAGGCAGAAATGTTAGGTGTTTGCAAGAATATTCCTCACAGGACACAGGGAAATAAGGGATTAAAAAAAATATTCCACAAAATGAAATGCAAACTTCTTCTTTTTTCTATCCCTTCCCTGAGGAGTGTGCTCTGAACTTTCTCCTCCTCAAACTTAACGAAAAACATGAAATATTGGAAGGGTTGGGCAAAATATTTGCAAAGTTGTGATATTTTTGTAATATTTGTTAGTCTTTTTGTCAGTTTTGGGCCTACATATATATCTATATATATATTTTTTTTTTGTAATGTGAACAGGACTCTGTGCGTGTGTGTGTCAGTGTGTATGCACGCGTGGTCAAGCAGTACACTGCGTGTTAAATTGTATTGGAAGTCATACAGTATTGTGCTTAATCAGAGACTCTGCTTCTGTCTGGTATAGGAATGTAAACGTTGCTTACGGTTATTGGTTCAAGACCCTGATAATACACGTCATAATCAACACATTCATGACCCCTCTTGATTTTATTTTATTCCCATTATTACATGGCCCTCATGGAGAAAAAAATGTTGCTTCGGGTCAATTTTGTATACCTTCACCACTTAACAAACAAGTTACTGAAGCACGTAAACCAAAAAATTTAGGGACATCCTGAAATAATGAACACCATCATGGTAACGTAAAGTAAAGTTTAGAGCATTGTATGTCAAAAACATAACAAATGTTATATTGGAAGAAGCCGCTGTAAACTGTTGTTGGATTAATGAAAGCAAATATCTATTTTATTGCTATATGTTACAGCATAAGTGCATTTTTACATCATGTTATTAAATAAGCACAATTGTGCACTATGGTTATATAATTGAAGTGGATATGTTGGTGCTGTATAATATTGCATTTTGTGTTTTTCCAATTTGTTTGAGTCCAAACTCTTTTTATTTTATTTTTTTCACCTGAAACCGTGAGGCAGTGTTTTCATTTCTCTGAAAAGCCAGCTACATGTTGCCAGAGAAAGGCTTCTTTATTCTTTGTGCCTAAACATTTTCTTCCTTTTTTTTATGAAAAAAAATTTAAAAAAAATCTTTAAAAAAATTGCAGGAAAACTGTGTCCAGCTACAAAACGTGTATTAAAGAAAAAAAAAAATCTGCTGCAGTTTATCACAATTGTTCTGACTGTAACAGAGCAGCGTGCTTTGGATATAAGATCGGGGGTGGCAGTGCCTCTAATGTTTCGGTAATTACATAATTTTGCAATAAAACTTTTAGGAAACTTTAACTGACAATTAAATATGACATAAATTTTGTAGGGAAAAAATGTATAGGGATTTCCATTAAATCCAAGCTACGAAACATGCTAGGTCATTCTTGTACAATTAGTTTAAAAACAGTTTTATCTTCCCAATTACATGATCATATTTTAATTTTCATTAACTTGTAAATTTATCCTTTGTCCATAATTGACTTACCTATTCTAAATATTAATAGCAGGAGATTACTTTTAGTCATATGCCCGGCCGGACCTATTCAATTAGGTCCTGCATCCCGCGTGTAACACTGAGTTTTCCTCATAGCCTCTGGAGCTGTTAGGAAAAATGAGTTAAAAGCAGCCTCTAACACTTCACGTGCAATTCCAGCATTTTACACCAAATTACCGTGTGTTACCACAGTGTTTACCATGCTGGGAAGATGCTGAATACTTGAATAGCATCGGGAATGAAACCCAGAGTTTTTTTTCCCCACGCAGTAAACTCCAGTCCAGTCCTAATTGAATATGCCACTTTACTGTTCCTGGACACACATGTATAATTAGAGAGCACTCTATATTAAATAATGAAAGGTACAGTAGACACTATATAAATACCATCCAAATCCTATGTATGTGTGTATGTATACATACTCTGTACACAACCACCTACATTTAAAAATAACCACAATTATGACAAGTATCATGCTTACTTTTTATCATAATCACCCTTAAATTTGTTCAGTTTAAGTGGGGAATGTATTTTTATCCAATATTCTCATTAACTGGAATTTCATTATCCATAGAGTCACCCCTGAAATAAAGTCCAAAGCAGTCAGTCTGTTCCATTGTCCTTGTTGTACCTCTCATATTGTGTTTTGCATGTGCTTTGTAAAGAGGCCTGGTTAAACCGCAAAATAATCTTTCCATGTATATGTGTACAATTATTGTAGCGTTAAAGGACCAACTGCCCTGAGGGACCTAGCAAATTACGGCTTTCTTTTTACCCTCCCTGGTTTATAATTTTTTTTTTCTTTTGTTGTTTATCGTTTAATTTTCTTACTTTGTTTTTATTGCTAACTTGTATTTCATAACAGCACAAGTGCCAGTTGCAAATGCTGTCAAAAATAAATTTAATAGAAAAAAAAAATCAACAAATTAATAATGAAATGGAATATAGTGTTTTTATAAATGGATGTTAACCATTTTTATGCCGGCGGGTTTGGCAATGTTTTGGCAGACCCTCCTGCATTAAAGTGATTACATGTTAAGTCTACCTCAGCACCCTCTGCCTAAGTTTAATGGGTGCCCACTGGTTGTGTTGCCTAAAATACTTTACTTTTTTTTCACTTGTCTCCCTCTTTTTAGTTTGTGTTTTTATATTATTTTTGTTTGTGTTTTTTTTTATTCTTTGTTTCTTAAGAAATCAGTGGCTCATATAAGGTTCAAAATATAATCAATTAAATCAGATATTTTTTTTATAGTAAGCTAATGCATTATAAAGCCTAGTCAGTAGCGTGATGATCCTTGCACTAATGGTATGTACAGTACATTTGGTGCAACATAAAATATTTTGCTTCATTAGTCAGCATATTATTATTAGTAGGGAGTTACTGCAAAGTTGTGCCTCTTTTGCATGATATAGCCACTTAAGTAAAACGTTATATTATCTTTATTGAGCTGACCATAAAATAAATCCTTTAACTCCACCCAACTTTATTCTTTGTGCAAGGCTTTGCTGAGAAGCCTTTCTGGAGACAAATCAATATCTTTCTTGGTAACAAAGAAGTCCTATTTGGCTTTTCAACTTTGTGAACTAGTGCTTGGATGCTAAGTTGAACTGCCAGTCCCTTGTCCAGTTTGGCAATTAGATGAGCAAGGGTGGTGGGAAGTGGAACCATAAATCTATAGAACACATCCAGTGGAGTCCAGCAATAGTATAGTAACAGCAGCACACTTTCCTAGCCCTGGAAATTGTAGGCCGCTAGGACACCTCTACAGGTTCAGAAGAGTCTTTTATAATTGTAGTATTGCTGTCTGATGCCGTTGCCCTCTGGGTTACAAATCTGAAATGGCGTATGCATTTCAAGCGGTTACCATGGTGAACCTATTGAAACTCATCGCTAAGGAGCGAGTTGAAGTAGATTAAGGTATGTGTTAGGGGTGGTCAAATAAAGATATATATGTTCCACTTTTAGTGGTCATTATCTCGGATATTGCATACTAATACCCCTGCATCATTTCACTCTAGAAAAACTGTACCCTTGTATCAAGAATTTTCTAACTTGGCATGTTGGGTATTCTCCAATACCCATGGCTCCAATACCCATGGCTCCACATTTACACTCTTCTGGAGGCCTTGAATATCCTGTTGGACCTTGGTATCAGTCACTTATTCTCCAGAAAGTTGTGTTGCAATTGTGTATGTCGATTGCAGCCACATACTTTATAATCTGGTTGTGTGGCGCGATACAGTGATTTGGGTCTCCTCATCTAACTTGGGTTTTTTGCCATATCTGATCCAGTCAGATTTTGGTTGGGTATGGCAAGCCTTGAAACAATGTAATAGCCATCAATTTTGTCCCGTTAATCAGTGACCATTCAAAATCACACAATGTTTGACCATCTTTGGTTACTACTGTTGGCCTTTTTTAGTTTAAGGGGTTCATTAAGGTCAAATATAAAAGTCCTACAATTGTCGGCTTAGCGATTTGTAAACTTTGGATATCAATAAAGTCAGTGCAAGCGTTTTTTAATTCGTTTTCGGCTTTGATACAACAGTACAGTTTGGCTTTTCATCAGAAATGCACAGTGCATAGAAAATGTGTGTGGGGAATAAATTTGTACTTTATACATAGTAAAGTAAACACAATTGACAAAACCTTAATGAGCTTCTGCTTTACCAATTTTTGCATTGCTTTTTTTTAACCTATTTGCAAAAACTCTTCCTTCCTTCCTTTTTTTTTTTTTTTGCTGAGCAGATGCAGTAATCTCCAGAGGGCATAGCTACATTACTGACTCTCTCCCTCTCTGTGCCACTTTCTCTCGCCATGCTGTGTAGACAAGCATTTCCTCTATCTACAGTGTTTCTCATTCTCTCTTGGTTTTCTGTTTGGGTTTTTTTTCCCTTTGCCGGAGAAAAAAAATTTGAATAAAATGCTGCAGGATTTTTTTTCTCTCTACATTGTCACTAAGTGAAGTTTGTGCCTTGTATAGCAAAGAAAATATTTTTTACATCCTACTAACAGTAAAATAAATTTTTTTGTAGTGAACATTTTTTGTATTTTTATTTATAAGTCTCATAAAAAAAACAAAAAATAGCAAATGTTCGGTTGTATACCTTAAATCTGCAGTTAGAATAAAGTTAATTCCATTGTCACTTTGGTATGTGCAATTTTGTGTCTTTATTATTATATTACAATTACACAAAGATTGGTGTGGTTTGCGTTTCATGATGTGACTGTATATTTAAATGTGTAGAGAAGTGCATGTCTGCTCTGAGTTGGTGGTAACCCTTAAGTGACTTGAGTTCTGGTAGATTATACTATCAGGCATAGGAGCCAGGTCTTTGGGTGCTGGAGCACCCCTAATATTTGTGGTCACACTATCCAAGTCTATGGATGCCATTTTTCAGTCATATGTGGGAACCCTCCTCAATAGCTTTGAATAGTTGTCGCCTATGCTACATATGTCATATGTACTATAAACCTGGCATGTGCTTATAGAAAAAAGACAATAAAATCTCCCAGCACACTGCTGTACACCAGCAAAACGCTGAAATGCTATTTGTACATAAAATGCAGAAGTTTTAGTTACACTTCTTTGCAAATTTATGAAAAGCCTCTTGCCAGGACCAAACCCACACATGTTTTCAGGTAACATTTTCTGCCTTTTATAAATTAAACGACATTTATTAGAGGAAATTTGAAATCGGCAAAACATTTTTACAAAAATAAAAGTGAGGTAAGTGCTGGTAAAGATGTTACCAGTATCTGATTTGCATCCGAGGATCTGTGACAATTGAGGTGGATGCACCAGAAAGAGGAAAGGGATCTTTTGGGGCAATAGGATTTTGCGCTATATATGACAGATTTATGTAATTATCTAAACATAGTATAAAATAAGGAATCGGTATGAAATACCGCCGGCCGCATGGTTCGATTCCCGGCAGCGCCTGGCTGACAAAAGCAGAGTTCCTGGCAGCGGAAGCCCGATAGCACTGGAAATCCCGATCGTCGATAAGGTAAGTATAAACTAACGTAACCCTCCATAGGGGTGCCTAACCCCCCCCCTTCCCCGCTGCCTAAACCTAAGTCCCCCGGGGGTGTCCAAACCCTAAGTCCCTCCCGGGTGCCCTAAACCTAACCATCCCGCCCCCCACGGCTGTCCACTCGCGGCGCCTGGCATCCCTTCGATCGGGATGCCGGGCGCCGGTCTCCCGGCATCGGGGAAATGCCCGGCGTCTACATCTAGATGCCCAGCATTTCACCCTCGCCGGGATATGACAGTCGGGAAGCCAGCTGTCGGTATTAAGGCAGCCGGTTTCCCGATTGTATACCTAAAATAAAGTCCCTGATAGGCATCTGTCTGTTTGTTCAGGTTAATTTTAAGAACCACTGGACAAATTTTAAAGCTGTTTTTACTATTCTATAGAGCATTTGTCGATGAAGGTTTAGGTGTTTGAACATTAATGTATGACAAAAGGGAGCCAAGCAGTGGCTATTTTAGTGAAGCAAGTCAATGAAAAAACGTACGTCCGGGCACTTTCTTGGCTTACGTTGCCTAAACCGTTAAAGATATGTCACAGCGATGGACTTTATTTAACACCATGTAGAGATTGATATATATTATCTGGTCTCTCAACAAAAATTTATGTAAGCCCTGTTTACTGATACAAAATTTCAGTTTTCCCTTCTTTTTTTTACCGTTCCTATTTCATTCAGGTGAAAAACGATTCTTCTCAAACGAGTCCAATTCCCGGTAAGAGTCTGCTTTGGCATGACAATAAATAAAGTTCACTTAACGTGGCTGGAGTTGACAAAAAGTCTGTTTATCTCATGGAAAACTTGGCCCTTTTGTGTTTCATGTCAAAACTAAATCTGTTTGTGTTAACGTCAGTAGGGAAAACGACTAATGTCGTCTACAAGGCAGTCTTATAAGACCTTAAAAAAAGGCCATCGCCGTAAATTCAAAATTCAAATTGCTCCCATGCGAAGCCGGGGCTGGTCTTTAGTACATATAGTATAATTTAAAACCTTTCTAGATTTCACCACAAAATTTGATGGAGAGTATTCAAATCTGCTGTCTGAGCGTAGCATCTGGAGTACATGACGAGGGTCATTTTCCTGAGTTCCATTAAATTGCTGAATAGAGTTGGAAAGAGTTATTTTATTCTGCAACTAACAAACAAATAACAAACAATATACAGTGGCATCACTGACTATAATACGACTCAAGGTTATCTGAGTTCCTTGAATAAAGAAGGGTTGGTCTTGTGGGAAAGTTTATGTGGAACAAAATTCCATCAAATAAGTGTTGTGCAATTTGGTTTGGTCATTTTCACATTTACCAGTTTCTGTTCTATTGCTGTCGTCCTCAAGACTATAGCTTTGTTGGTTTATTGATTTTGCATGTTCCTTTTCAGCACATCATAGAATTAATCTTTTTAACTCAAAAATGCCGGAGTATATAAAGGAATAACTACAATATTTGCACAGAATTGGCAGGATTTGGTAAAATTATGTTTCCCTTGTTATAAGGGGAATCCAGTCAATATCCCGACAAAGGGGATGCTGGCGCCGGAATACCAAAGGTAAGTAGCAGGGTTTAGGGGAGGGTTAGGTTTAGGGTCGGGGAGATTAGGTTTAGGCACTAGGGGGAGATTAGGTTTAGTGACTAGGGTGGAGGTTAGGTTTAGGCACTCAGGTGGGAGAAGGGTTAGGATACCCACTGACAGGTAAATGTATCATAACCCTGTCAAGATGCCAGCTTCAGGATTTTGACTGCAGGGAACCCAAGGGCCAGCATCCCATACTCAACCCGTTATAAGATGTATACATGTTTTCCTGAATAAGAGATTGTTGTACAAACTCAAATGAGGTCCCGGAATTGTCAGGTGTGTAACACAATCACATCCGGGAATCACCTCTCTTGATGTCCCACTGGTATGTAATGCCGGCTGTCGGGATGCTTCCTGTCAAAATACCAACAGCGGCATCCGGATGGTTGGTATCCTGACATACCCTCCCCCTTCTCCACCTAACCCTCCCTTCTTGTAGCCTAATCCTCCCCGTTAGTGCCAAAACCTAAGTCTCTCACTCCTTTGTGCCTAACACTCCACACTAGGGGTGCCTAACCTCCCCCCCAGGATTAAGATCACTAGCGCACGGAGGGGGGGGTTTCTAAGTACCCAGAAACCCCCCCCCCCCTGACCAACCAATATTTTTTTTTTATTCAGAGATGGAAACAGCCTTGTCTCCATCCCCGGGCCACCCACGATCGGCTGCGCTGCGCTGCCCGGCCAGGCCTCTGCCAGTTCAGATGTCAGCGCTTCCGCGTCAGGTGGCTTTCATACAACCTGATGCGGAAGTGCTGGCAGCTGAATCGGCAGTGGAGGGGCTGTGCCACAGCCCTCCCAGAGGGAGCTAGACAGAAGGAAGCATTGCCGGAGCCGGGCTCCACCATCCGGCTCACGGGCACAGGAGCGGGGATTCGGGTAAGTGTTTTTTGTTTTTTTTTGTTTGTGTATTTTTCGTTGTATATGTAAGGGGCACTGCTGGGGGGAGGCACTACTGGAGGGCACTATATTGGGGGCACTTCAAGGGGGGACCACTAGTGGAGGCACTGGCACTGCTGGGGGGCACTGCTGGAGGGCACTATATTGGGGGCACTTCAAGGGGGGACCACTAGTGGAGGCACTGGCACTGCTGGGGGGCACTGCTGGGGGGAGGCACTACTGGAGGGCACTATATTGGGGCACTTCAAGGGGGGACCACTAGTGGAGGCACTGGCACTACTGGAGGGCACTATATTGGGGGCACTTCAAGGGGGGACCACTAGTGGAGGCACAGGCACTTCTGGGGGGAGGCACTACTGGGGGCACTGGCACTGCTGGGGGGTACTATCTATTGGGCACTACTGGGGCACTGCATAGGGGGGAATACTACTGGGGGTACAATATAAGTGGCACTGCATATGGGGGACCACTACTGGGGGCTCTGGCACTGCTGGGGGGGCACTACTGGGGCACTGCATAGGGGGGACCACCACATAAGGCACTGCATAGGTGGGTCTACTACTGGGGGCAGTATATAAGGAGCACTGCATAGGGAGAGGACTACTGGTGGCAGTATATAAGGGGCACTGCATAGGGAGGGGGACTACTACTGGGGGCACTATAAGGGGCACTACATAAGGGAGGACTACTACGGGGGGCCTCTGTCGCGCGCACCTACTTATATATATATATATATGCGTGTGTGGGTGTGTGTAGACATCTATAATGGAAACCCCTCCCTGAGAATCCTGCGTTTACCCCTGAAGATAGGCATCAGTATTTTGACGCCTATCTTAAATCCTGTGTCAGACTTTCGGTGTCGGGATTGAGACCACCGGCATCGCGACCGCCGGTCTCATAGCTACATCCCATCTGCTTTATGGTGCCATATCTAAAATATACTAAAGCATATTTTAAAAATAGCTTTACCTTTTCCCTACCATCATTTCCTCTCTTGTTACAGTACGCTGTGTTACTCTGTGCCATGAATGTAGGAGGAACCGCTCAGATTGTTTGTGCATAACACTTTGTGGCTTGTTTTTTTTTTGCTTTCCATGCCTTTTAGATACCTGAACTCTGGGAGAAAGATTCGATGTAGGGCTGGTCACCTGCATAATATATAGTAAGAGTGGTATATTTTTAGTGCAGAGCTATGGTTCGCACAAGCCACATCACACTACACTACTCCTTAAGCCATACCGAGGCATTCTTTTACATTACATGCGGGCTGTATCACACTCATTGTCCACTGTAGCTCTGTTTATCTGAATCACATAGGTGAGATTAGAAGAGTAAACACTTGGAAGTAGTAGTGAGGGGAAAAATGGAAACCGGCAAGGAAAGAGATTTTAACACCAACAGGGACCACTAGGTAGCATGTAAAATTAATTCACTGATCTGCAAAGGTTGGAACTTTGGATCCATAGCAAACTTTCAGCTAACAAGGTGAAATCATCTCATTATGAACACCAGTTTCTTTATGGACATGTATTCTCTTTTTAATCAAAACATAACATGATTTTGGAAATATCCTGCTATACCTACACCAATTGTCCTTGCAAGTGAGATACAATTCACTTTATTTTCTGAATGGCAGAGGCCAGTAAATATCTCTTTAATTTAAAAACAAAAGTAAAAATAAGTTTCTACCAACAACTGTAAATAATGAAATTGAATGTCTGAATATGTGCCACACTGGCATAATGATTCCATTGACAATGTTTAAATAGAGCTATGTATTCTTTATGGACTAACAAACCTCAGACACTGGCGTCCTGAACAATGGGCCTGATTCAGCAAGGATTGCAACTGCGATTACTCACGTAGTCAGCCGATTGTTGCGTTTTGCGCATATGTATGCATCACAATGCGCGTGCGTGAAGGTCTCACTGTGATTGGACTGCGATCACAGTGTCTACGCGGACATTGCGCAGTGATTGACAGGAAGCGACCATTTGGGGGTGGTCGGCAAAACGGAGGCTTGGCTGTGCGTTTGACGCAGTTACAGAGGCGTGCATAAATTAGCCACTGTGATGCCATACGCAGTTTGTGCTTTCACTGCATTTGATGAGGTTAGCAATTTCTCAGTAAGGTCAGACCATGTGCAACTGTGCCTGAGGTAGCGATGGCACTCCATTACCAATGGTTTTGCAGACTTCTTTATTTATTAACAGTTTCTTATATAGCGCAGCATATTCCGTTGCGCTTTACAATTGGAAACATTTATAGAACACAACAGGGTAATAACAGACAGACATAGAGGTAAGAGGGCCCTGCTTGCAAGCTTACAATCTATAGGGAAATAGGCATTGATACACAAGGATAGGTTCTATATATGGCAATTTGGTCCGGCCAGAATGCAGAGTTTCTTGGTGGGCTGCATGATCCAGTCACACAGGGATGTTGGCCAAATGTTAAGAGTATGTGAAAGAAAGACTATGTGTGGACTGTGAGAGGAGATGTAATAAGACATGGAAGCTATGAAGGTTATGTGGTCGGTTCTGGAATCTGATAAGCTTGTCTGAAGAGGTGAGTTTTCAGGGAACGCTTGAAGGATTGAAGACTAGAGGTAAGTCTTATTGTGCGTGGTAAGGCATTTCCGAAGAAAGTCATGTAACAGTAAATGGGAGCAAGTAATGCGTGGGGATGAGAGACACAGATCTTGTGTTGAGCGGAGAGGTCGGTTTGGGAGATATTTTGAGATGAGTGAAGAGATGTTTGTTGGTGTAATTTGGTTAATAGCCTTATGTGTACGTAACAGTATTTTGTTTTGAATACGGTAGAAAACTGGCAACCAATGGAGGGACTGACAGAGTGGGGCAGCAGACGATGAACGTTTGGCAAGGAAGATAAGCCTCGCAGCTGCATTCAGAATGGATTGTAATGGCGATATCCTATTTTTGGGAAGATCAGTAAGGAGACTATTGCAATAGTCAATGTGGGAAATAATGAGTGCATGGATTAGAGTTTTTGCAGTGTCTTGTGTGACATATTGAGACTTGCTAAGTATTACGGATTTGTGTAAGGGGAAGTGGGTGTCCTTATGTTTGGCTGCTACGGCATTGCGATTGCAATCATTAGCATATTTTCTCAGTGAGACTGCGTGCGTAATCGCTGATGCAATCACAGTAGCGATCCGTACTGAATCAGGCACAATGTGCGAATAGGAAGAGTGAGTTAAGTGAAAACTGATGCTATGTACTAAGCCTTGGAAGGAGATAAAGTACAAAGCAACCAGCTCCTAACTGTCATTTTACAAACAGCCTGTGACATGGCAGTTAGGAGCTGGTTGGTTGGTACTTTATGTCCATCCAAGGCTTAGTAAATCGACCCCTAAGTGTTGTCTCTTGGCAAAGTGTTCCAAGGATAGGAATTCTCTACATGATTGGAGTTCAACTTTACCTCTGAACAGGTGTGTAACTGGAAGCTATTCGGGACGCATCCTTCATCATGGACGGTTTTTACCAGGATTGTCTTCACCTCTTTAGATAGATGTATGATTGTTGTGAGTAGAGCACACTTATTCACAAACCATATTAAAGTCAGTGTTTTAGTATAAATCAGCAGTAGCGTAACTTCATCCCATGTGCTCGGAGGCAAGATAAATGTTGATGCCCCACCCACCCCCCAAATTAAAATTTACCACCCCCCCCCAACACCTATGCCAGCCCCAGGTGCTGCTGCCCCCTATGCAGTTCCTCTTATACAGTGCCCCCAGTAGAGATCCCCCTACGTAGTGCTCTTATACAGTGCCCCCCAGTAATGGTTGTCCCCAGTAGTGGGTCCCCCCTATGCAGTGCCCCGTTATGTAGTGCCCACATTAGTGGGTCCCCCCTATCCAGTGCCCATTACAGATATAACACACACAGATTACTTACCTGAATCCCAGTTCCTGCGCCCGCCACCGTCTGCTCCTCTGTCCTCCCACTCGGCATGAGAGAAACGTAATGACTTCTCTCCCATCACCATTGCGGGAGCTGGAAGGTGGGCTCAGCTCCGCCCAGCTCCCTCCATGGATGAAACAGCTAATGTGTTACCGGCGATGTGTTTGTTATTGATCGGTGGGCAGGGGGGGTTTCTGTTTACTCAGAAACCCCCCCTTGCATGCGCGTCGGGTGCTCAGGCGGGTCGCGGCGGTTACACGCTACGTGACATCCGCGAGCACTCCGGCAGCAGCAGGTCAGTGGCGCTCCTCTTCCGTGCAGCTGCTCCAGCAGTGCCCGGAACAACCTGGTGACAATGGAGTTGGGTGCCCCCCTTCAGGGCTGGCGCCCAGCGGCAAATGACTTCATTGTCTCCAGTAGTTCCGCCACTGAATCAGAGGTTCCCAAACTCAGCCAGTCCATGTTTTAAGGATATCCATGTTTTAGCACAGGTGACTTAACTATGACCTCAGTCAATTTGATTTAACCATCTGGACTCGAGCATGGATATTTTTAAAACCTGGACTGTAAGGGCGGAGTTTAGGTACCTCTGGAAGAAATGGTTCATGATAAATAGAATGGAAGCTGCTCAAATTATTTTATAAGCCCTTGTAGGTGCATGTATGGGAGGGATTAATCTAGACTAGAAACATTTTTTCAAACAAATATCCCCAGCACACTGCAAATAGGCCAGTATAAAGATACCTACATTCTGCCTGATAACAGTAATACAGAGATCTCAGTTGCATATATTTATAAATATATAGAAAGCCACCAGGCCCCGGCAAGGTGTCTATGCTCTGGAGATCTTAATGCTACATGATAATAGCACCTACTTTGGGTCACATATTTATGAATTTCTAAATTGAGCGCTAACTTACCTGGAGGCACCCCAAGATCCTCCAATATGACACAACAAGGAGCCGCATACCCCCCAACTACTAATACCATCCATGGCGACAGGACAATGATATACAGAATGGAAGTACCACAGTAGGGTTACAACCAGTTTATTTCATTTATGTCAAATTTCAGGCCATTTTCTTATCATACTAATAAAAATCCCCCTTATGCCCATTTATAAGCTTCAGAGCCCTCTCGTCTCTCTGCCAACACAGAGTCTCCTAATACATCTTTATCTGCTTCGGAGCATCCTCATGCCTTTATATACCACTTACAGCACCTTACTGTTCTTTTATGCCTCAGAGCCCCATCATTCCTCTTTATATGCCACCAAGGCTGGAGAGAGCCCCCTCATGCCATTCCATTTTAAACTTTACAAGCCATGGCTTACCATCTTGTTCTCCGCTGAATCTGCCAGCCCATCGCAATACAGCCAGTACTTGTCTTTGATCCACCATGCACTGCCACTGACTCAGTCTGAGGCTACCACTACCTGTCCCTGTCATCACATGGCAGCCAGAAGGTCCGACTTGAAACAATCAGAGGAAGTAGGTTGAGGCAATGGGTCCTGGGGCAGATGGATGTGCTCAGAGGTGGAGTGGCAGAGATGCCCAGAGTTCCGGACACCACCCAGCCTGGATTAGACAGCCTCCGAACTCAGGATAAATCTTGTGATTTCCGGACTTTCCAGAAGATGACCCTAAAAACACTGTTCAAGTGAACTTTAAGCAATATTTGCTCATCTGTTATTTTAAGCTTTTATATAAAATTTACAACATAAGCCATACAATTAAGTAATAAGAACAGATCCTTATCCCCCCATTTTAATGCACTGTCCCACAGTGAATTAAGGTATACCTAACCCTAATTAGTTTGCTGGTTACCCTGTTTTTCAGGTCAATAAATACTGTCTCTCAGTCCCAAGTGTATGTGTCTGGATTTAGAGTACTGGAGGAATGTATTAAAATGCAGTTTTATTAAACAGAAGGATTTTAAGGGATTTTGTTGCCAGTTATTAAACATCCAGGGTGGTATACAGGACGCATTGCATTCGGGATGCGATGCATCCTGCACCCTTGGCATGCATGCCGGTGTTAGCAATGACGGTATGCATGTAGAACACAGAACCTTTGCCATGGAGGGACTTCCAGGTCTATGACCAAGAAGCCCCTCTGGCGTCCTTCTGTGCATGCGCATCTGATTGGATCCCTCTCACAGCACCCTCCTGATAGAAGCCCCTAGGCTTTTTTAGTGTAACGCCATCAGCAGATGGCGTTACCCAACACAACCAAACCCCGGAGTGCATCTCATTCTGGGGCTTGGTTCATATAAGATGTGCGGTCAAACCCGCATTTTCAGGGTTTAACCGCATTTCTCCCTTTGCTGCATCCCGCCCCTAGATTGAATAGAGGTCAAAGTGCTAAAAAAAATAAACTGTTTTTCAAAACCCCATGTCAGACATTGCCATCCCAATCTTTTTTTTATGTGTGCAGAACAGAAAGTGTGAAATGTACCACACTGTGGCTTATCAAATTACAGTAAAACCAAAAAAAATTGAGTGGTCGTAACAATCAAGATAACTCAAACCACATGTTGCTTAAACTATCCTGCTTAAAACAAATCACTGGAACCCTGCATTGAGGCATGCCATGGCCCAATACTAAGTAGCCTTTTGCCCTCCTAGTATCCATGGCCTATGGATATCAAAGATAAAATGTTCAAATATATTGGCCCCTTGAAGTGCCAAAACAGTGGCCACTGCAACTGTTATCTCCTTTAGGGGGATGAAAAACAAATTGTGCTCCTACTGTATATGTCACTAAAATAAAACTGATTTATGCACCCTTCATCATAATGTTGCTGATCTGACTGTGCCTCCTTAAGCCTTAACATTGCTCATCGTGTCCCCTTCATCTTAATGTTGATGATCTGTTAATCCTTAATATTATAAATAGTAGTTATACTATTAGGCACGTCATTTTATTTGTAGTGCAGTGTTCCTAATAAACGCATACTTGGAATCTTAGTGGACAGGCAACCAATATGGAGCCGTCTCCTTTCCATGATTTAGGAGTTTTCACTCCACCCCACATGGCCAGCAGTTTGCATTTGCGCCCTCTAAACTGCAGGATAGTAAATTCTTAATTTGGGTATGAAAACCATTGGCGATGTGTTTGATGAATGGAAAAGTTTCAAAAACAAATGTGGATCTTGTTGATGGCTGTGCCGTAGTCCCACCAAAGGTGTCAGTCCAGCGGTTGGTTAGTTCTTGTGCATTCCACAGCCATTAATAAGCTGCACCTGTGTTAGGCTTTTGAAACCATGAGCTGATGCTGCAAAGTCCATACAAAGGGTTGGTACACAATGATGTCTATTGCTGGAATACGACAACAGGCATAATGTTGATGTGTGCACTTCATCCTCTTCTTGCATCTTCTTATGGTCCTGGACTGAAATGTGGATTCTGTCTATCAGCTGCTACTGATGTAACCAATAACAAGGAAGCAGAGTTTTAACTTACTGGTGAAGTTCACTAGAGACCCCCATAAGGAGGTATGGATTTAACTGCCCCCGAGCATGATAGATGAGAGTAGTCAACAAACCGGATCTGGTAATGGATTGGAAAAGTCAGGTAACAAGCCAAGGTCAAAACACTTAGGGCACAATAATGCCAAGGGTTAATTCAGGAGAGAGGTCAGGAACTTGCCAGGTCATACACCGAAAACACAATGATAATGGTCTGGAATCCTGGAGAAGCATAATACTCTGGAAACTTCATGTAGCCAGAATGGTGTTTAAATTGCCTGCCTGATAGAACATCTCCAGTGACTGAAGCGATCACATGAGTGAAGCTATGAGCAGCAAGGAGATCTGTGTTCCTCCAGTTGTAGAGAGGACCCTGCAGGAACCTCAAGCATACATTGGAGACAGGAAGAATCAACAGACCACCTAACCTCCAGGAGACTCTGTACTTCCAAAAGACCTTTTTTTCCTGAAGAACTGTGTTTTTCACATCCTCAAATCTTGCAAGGTCATCAAGGTATTTTCTTACAATAGTTTGGAATATCAAAAGCTGTTTACCTAAGGGCACTTCAGGATCAAAACAATGATGAATGCTGCATGTGCTGGCCACAGGGCCATATAACAGAGGGCCTGATTCAGACCCACTCGCGAGCGCTGAGCGTTCGCAAGTGGGTCGATGGTGCCCTAGTGCAAATGCGCACGACGGAGGGACTAGATATGACTAGTTATGTCAGTGGGAGTGATTTTGGCTCTGATAGAGCCAAAATCACTCCAGGGCTTGCGGTGACCAAGACCCTACCGCAGGGTCTCATCGCAAGCCCGATGGTCGCGATGGTCTTGACCATCGCGACCATCATCATGGACGCTCGCATAAGCTGTGGGTGGTAACCCACAGCTATGCGAGCGTCCAGGAGGACGCTCCAAAAAAACCCAAAAACGCCCTGATTCAGAGAGGGCGCTCGTTTAGAGCGTCCGGCTCTGACTCAGGCCCACAGTTTGCTGATCTTTGCATTATATTCCTGAGAACTCATTTAAGTTACATGCTGGCAGGACACAACCATAATAGCTTGCTCAATCAGCTTAATGACATACTACAGGTGCTTGTAAATGGAGGGGTTTACACTGAACTACAGAAAAAAGGAATTTGCCCTCCAGCACACTGCAGCTACATCAAAAATACTTGAATCCTACATGATAATAGAAATTCAGAGGTATTGGTTACATACATTTGCAAGTATATGAATAAGCGCCAGGCCAATCATCAAGGCTCCTCTATACCAGCATCCCTAACATTAAGGGGTTCACGTCCGAGAAGCAAGGCATCCCAAAAAATTCCAGCCAAGGACCATCCCCAGGGCATCACACGAAAAGGGGAAAAAAGGTGATAGTGAAGTGTAAAGGATAGATGTGTAAAGATAAATCAATAAGTGTTAATGAAATGTAAAATAATTAAAATTACATAATATACAAACGATTAGAGAAGTGAAAAAATATTCTATGTGCATTAAGTGGTGATACCATGAGAAAGGTCCAGCTAGAACAACCCTGGGGGCCCCACTCCCAAACACTCACCCCAAAATAATTATTGCTACATAATAGTAGCACCCACTCTGGGTCATATAATTACAAATTGGTGTACTGCATGATAACAGTACATGTATGAGCTGAGAGCTAACTTACCTTGGAGGTACCCCAAAAACCTCCACATGGCACTATCAGGACCAGCATCTCCTCCTAATGCTGACTCCCTTCATGCCTCCAAACTGCAAGCAAAAAATATGGTAGTTGCTCAATCAGCTTAATGACATACTACAGGTGCTTGTAAAGGGCGGGGTTTACACTGAACTACAGAAAAAAGGAATTTACCCTCCAGCACACTGCAGCTAAATCAAAAATACTTGAATTCTTCATAATAATAGAAATTCAGAGGTATTGGTTACATACATTTGCAAATATATGAATCATTTGTGTATTATTTATGTCATTTTAATTCTTTTACATTTCATTAACACTTTTTTTTTTTTCTTTACACATCTATTCTTTACACTTCACTATCACCTTTTTTCCCCTTTTCGTGTGATGCCCTGGGGATGGTCCTTGGCTGGAATTTTTTGGGGTGCCTTGCTTCTTGGACGTGAGCCCCTTAATGTTATGGACGCTGGTATAGAGGAGCCTTGACGTTGGCCCAGCGCTTATTCATATATTTGCAAATGTATGTAACCAATACCTCTGAATTTCTGTTATTATGTAGGATTCAAGTATTTTTGATTTAGCTGCAGTGTTGGAGGGCAAATTCCTTTTTCTGTAGCACAACTATAATAGTTACAATACTGGGTCCTTTGTGTTTAGGACTTCTTTTTTACCCCAGTGCTAGCACTTTCATCATAACACAATTCCCTGACTGGTGATTACAGACTGTTGTAGCTTCAGCCATGCTTACTCACTACCCATGGTCCTGACAAAATCCAAAAACTGGGGCAATTTTCAGATCCCGTTGGAGCTGTGCAGCCTGTGTACATTTCATCTCTTATACCTGATACAGTGGGGTAGAGACCCCCATCCCCACCCAGTGACTCCTGCTCTACTCTAGACATGGAGGCTTCTCAGGGGAAGCACCTGCTTTGCAGTTTTTGAAACAGAGCCCGGGGCCCAAGATGTGGCCCAAGAGTGATGGCATTGGGCCTCTATCCCTGTTGGCCATGGTGTAAAGCGATGCACATATGTGCTAAAACACATTTAGACAATAGTATTATTATTATTATAATCATTATAGGAATGTAATAAATCCATGTCATGACCGTTACATTTTGAAAACATGGCATCGCACAAAGAAGTAAAGAAAATGTAAAATAATGTATTATGCTGCATATATATATATATATATATATATATATAAATTATCGTGGCTAGTCGTTAATTGTAACTGTGACATTTTAAACAGCTAATGATGTTTCTTTGTGCCGGGTCTGTTCTCCAACCCTATGCAGTCTCTTATCATTAACCACCACTCCTTATATAGAACAAGCAGAACACATGGAACCACTTTTGACTCATTTCTTGGTCTTTAATGCACTGTAGCAACGCAACAGAGTCACAAGCAGGCAATACCATGGGCAGATGCTAAACGGGTATCTGAAGCATGAAATATAAGACCCAGGACATCTCCGACAGATGGGATGCTGAAGAGATGAGGTTTAGTGTGTTTAGTGTGCTGAAGAGATGAGGTTTAGGTTTAGCTGGATGTGTAGCATTTACTAAAGCTGGTGTCCTGCATTGGATGAAATATTGGTGTTCTATTCAAGTGAAATTTGTAAACTGTCTGCCTCCCAATTTAACCCCTTAGCAAATAAGTCTGAGTTCACAAGGGCATGTAAAAGGACGATTAGAGATGGAAATATGGACATTATACAGTACTAAAAATACTTAAATTGGAAGCAACATCCTGTGAAGGTCATTAATGATGCACACTATGTTGGTCATTCAGATCCACTCGCGAGCGGCAGTACGCTCGCAAGTGGGTCGATGTTCCCCACTGCGCATGCGCACGCCGGAGGGAGCTCCGTCGTGAGCATGCGCGAGACCCGGCGAGCGAAGGACTTTCCATCGCTCCGGGTCTCGCACCAAAGGGGGCGTGCTGTCGATGTTGATTGACAGCACTCCCCCTTTGGTGGGCGTGCCGAGGGCGTGCCTGCCAGACGGAGGCGTTCCCATGAGTACGCCTACCGTCTGAAGCCGGCCCCACTGACATCACTAGTGATGTCAGTGGGAGTGATTTTGGCTCTGATAGAGCCAAAATCACTCCAGGGCTTGTGGTTGAGAAACCCGACCACAGGGTTTCACTCGCAAGTCCGATGGTCGTGATGGTCAAGACCATCGCGACCATCTTGTTGGACGCTCGTATATGCTGTGGGTGGTGACCCACAGCTATACGAGCGTCCAGGAGGACGCTCCATTTTAATGGAGGAGGGCCCTGATTCAGAGCGAGCGCTCTGGTCAGAGCGTCCGGCTCTGAATCAGGGCCAATATGTACACCGCAAAACACCTTTCTTTTCTACCACTACATCTGCACAGTCCAGCCACAACACTTCTAAATGCATGTCTGCCCTCAGCTCTTGATGTACTTAGGTGTGTGGAGCAATGACTGTAAGAAAGTGTACATTTTTAATCAAAGCCTTTTCTATAAAATAAACCTCCTCAACTGAGCCACAAAATGGATCCCATTACATACTTGCTGACGTTTAGTTGCTCCTCTCCAGGAGTAGCCTGGAGAAGAGATGCAGCTAACCATTTTGGTGTCATTAGGCCCCACCCTCTCTGTGGCAAAATGCCATGAATTGCTAGTTTGTGGGGAAGGGGCGGGGCTAAAATGTGAATCTTGTAATTTTAACCCACCCCCTCCATACGGACTCGCGATTTCCGGTATTCTTTCTTCCCATCCTGTCCACTTCACTAGGAAATGGTTGGGATTCCCCCGGGGTGCGGGGGATTACGCGACAAATCGTGAGGCTCCTGCACCTTCCGGGAGAGTAGGCCTATATGCCCCATTAAAAGTAAAGGACGAGGCCCATACACTAAAATTCAATTCACTTCCTGTTGTGGAGTGCTATTGGTCCTATTCTCCTAAAATCTTGCAATTGGACAGAAAGGAACTCTCCTAAAATATGCACTCCCCACCCTTTTTACTTTAGTTTAATTCACTCCACAAAAGGACATTTTCCCGCACTGAGCCACAAAATAATCACACTGGTGTACCTAACTCCTCTCTCAGCCTGTGCAAACTTCTCCTCAGCCTCAATCGCCACCATTTTAGAAACCAACATTGTTAGAGGAAATCTAACTACACTGAGATGGTTCCAATCTGGTTTTTTTTCCATGGATGTTTTTTGAACTCCTGTAATTTTCTTATAGCTTTGTTTTTCTGTAATATCTCATTTGAACTCAAAAAGCAAACATTCACTAATTTTTTACTATTCATTCTGAAGAGGAAGCCAGCCGACTCCCCCCCCCCCCCCCCAAAAAAATAAAACTGTTAAGTGCAACCTGCAGACAAGTGATCGCATTATCAATTCCTTTACTTCTTACACATTGCAGGGATGTGCTCCTTTCAAAACCCCTGTGACTGCATGTGTTTTATTAATACATTTAGGCACAACTTACATTCTTATTGCTGTGAATAGCGGCGATAAGAAATTATAATTATCACATTTAGATCCCGATAATTAATAAATATGTCCCTTTGTGAGCAAGCAGCAAATTCTGGAGCCGTTGACTGTAACTAAGGTGTAATGCTGGGTATCTCTAGGATGATGTCAGCCCGATATATAATTTCTGGACGAATCGGAACAACTTATTGGGTGGATTGTCCAGTGTGTGTGGACTAAATGCGCGCTCCAGCGGTTGCATGTGCTATCGTCCGGGCGGCTGTGCTGCATGGCCAACAGGATATTGCATGTGGCGCCGTTGCAGATAATGAAGGACGGAACAAGGTATCGTTCTGTCGTTCATTACATCACTCACTGTGTACCCTCGATACGATATGTCGTCCCATCGGGTACACATCGCTAAGTGTGTACCCAGCTTTAGAATTACATCGAATGCCAACTTCCCACCACTTTTGAACTGACCCTTTTTTTTGTACGGTATTAGTCTTCTGCTTTCCTCTTTAACTAATGCTCAGTTTGCCCTCATTTTTGGCTTCAGCAACTTCTGCTCATGCCGAAGAAGTACTGTTTGCACCTGAAGTACAGTATAATCACCTGATAGGTGGATAAATTAATATGCATAACGTGGAGTCTGCATTCGAATTAGAAATATCTACCTGAAAGGTAGACTGCGATGTAAAAACTCAGTACAAAAAATGAAATTAATGTGTATAATATATGACATATATTGTCCCTCCCTGTGCAACATAGAGGTTGCAAAACTAATATTAAAGTGGTTCACATTAGGAGAACCAAGGCAGTCTTCTACCATAGTGCTGTGGGGTCTGTTCTGTCACTCGGAGCGTCTGTAGGATGTTCCAAACAGCATGAGGCATCTTGTGTAAAAAGACTCCCACTGACTTCTTCTCTGCGTCCACAGATGCTGCATAGGATCAACTGCATGAACATCAGCAGGCCATCGGACATCTGAGTAACCCTCTGGTTACTTAGGATGTCCGCCAAAACTATGCTGCCGGGGCCAGTGAAATTGCCTCCGAGGACATAGGCCCTCATTCAGAGCTGTACGCTCGTATAGCTGTGGGTCACCACCCACAGCCTATACGAGCGTGCAGTTTGATGGCCGCGATGGTCTTGACCATCGCGACCATCGCCACTGCGAGCCGGAGCCTGCGGTTGAGTTTTTCAACCGCAAGGCCCGGAGTGATTTTGGCTCTATCAGAGCCAAAATCACTCCCACTGACATCACTAGTGATGTCAGTGGGCCGGCTTCTGACGGTAGGCGTTCCCTTGGGAACGCCCCCGTCAGGGAGGCACGCCCCCGGCACGCCCACCAAAGGGGGCGTGCTGTCAATCAACATCGACAGCACGCCCCCTTTGATCAGACACAACGAGCGAAGGAAAGTCCTTCGCTCGTCGCGTCTGGCGCATGCTTACGACGGAGCTCCCGCCGTCGTGCGCATGCGCAGTGCACAACATCGACCCACTTGCGAGCGGACAGCCGCTTGCGAGTGGGTCTGAATCAGGCCCATAGTCACTGCCTTCGGCAAGTCCCAGAAAATGGGGCCAACATGCCCCCATTTTCTGTAATGCTCCCCACCACTGCCTTCCCCAAATGCTTGTAGCATGTCAATCATGCTGCGATTTTTGGGCCACTGCAACCATCGTCGCAGAACAGGATCTGCACATGCGCAGTGCGACTTCTGGTCATATCTAAAAAAAATCTGTGTAAATATTGATTCAACTTAAATCTATGAATCTGCCCCTCTGTGATGAAGGACTCCAAACTGTTCACAGTATTTAGCATAGAATAAGGTAGTGATTAGATGCCATTCTGACATATAAATCTATGTAAATCAGTGGTTCTCAAATTCAGTCCTGCATCAGTTCATGTCTCTGTCTCTGGAAACAGGTGTGATGATTACTGACCCAGGAAAGTGGAGCATCACCTGGGCTTGCTTAAAGAAATCACGGTGATGGAGGTGCATAGGTACTAGGGTTAACAAGTGTGGAAAACCGTGCTGAGATCAAGTGTCTGATCCCAGCAGGGGCAAGCAGAGATGTGTCCTCTGCGGGACACATCCGTGGTCGCAACGGAGTATCTGTTCCCAGCGCCGGTCAAGTGGAGCAAGCTGTGGCTGTTTGGCTCTGGCTCGCGGACCAGCAGCCAATAGCAGGCGGCCGCGGCAAGCCAATCGCGGCTTGCTGCATCATAGCTCTGCCCACTCACGGCGTCTTATATTAGACTCCACAGAGTGGGAACAGTCAGTCTGGTGGCGGAGAGGGAGGAGAGAAGATCTCCTGAAGAAGAGAAGAGGAGCGTCACGGCAAAAGTTCCGTCGGCCGCGGAAGAGGCCAGAAGACGTCACGATCAAGAAAGAAGGTCAGTGGCACTGGCTGGAAGAAGAAAATAGATGGGCCAGTGACAGAAGAATGCGGCTGAGGCCTGGAGAGGACTATGGGGGTGGAAATTAGAAGAGATAATGAAGCTCCCCCCCGCAGCCTCTTCCACCATACAGGTAGGCCCTCTGCGAGGTCTACCATTAACCCCTCCCTAGACCACCAGGTGTTGGGCACTAGGCCCATTGGGTAAGTCAGGCCTCCGTCCTGTGCCATCATTAGGCGGGCATTAAGCCCATTCCCAATATATAGTGTTCTGGGCATTAGGCCCAGGACACTGCCACTGATAACGGGCATTAGGCCCAGGTTCACTAGAGGGTGTCCCAACTCTTGGGAGAATAGTGGATGCAACCCGTATTTAGGGATTGTCTTGACCTATTTCTGAGGTGCGGAGTCTAATGTGCTGGCGGTATTCACCAGGGACCCCCGCAAGAAGGTATGTACTTGGCTGCATCTGACACACAAGTCACGGCCCTCAGAATAGGTTCCCCTATACAGGTGCTGGTGTACTCTGGATGGAGCAGAGAAAATATAAATGTAGTCAATAGGCCAGGTCGGAACCAAATGAGTGAGACAGTACCAGGGAGCAGATGTATGCAGGTCACTGAGGATAGCCAAGGGCATGAGGCATCAGGCCCAGGGCACTGAGCCCTTGAGTGTGACTGGGCAGTAGGCCCAGGTCACTGAAATTATATTTGGATAGATGGGCCCCTGCATAAATATATATATATATATATATATATATATATATCTTAGAAGAAAGGTTTAAGAAGACATGCGCCTGATAGTGTAGTATTATAATAAAATAGTAACCGGTGCTCGTAAAAATAAATGTGCATGCCAAAAAGAAGTTCTTTTAAGCTTATCTGAGGTCCAGAAATAAGTGGTCCACACTAGATGAGTTAAATGGGATTTTGTCCACTGGATCACCTTTTAAAAGCTTATACAAGCTCAGGAAGAGAGAGTATATATAGTGTAGTATTTCCTTAAAATCAGTAAAGTGATTATATATAGAGACTGTGTACCAGATAATGCTAATTTAATAGCCTGTAGTTTGTCATCCTCCACGTATCTCCTAGTACCCTTTTTCAGTCCCTCTCTGGAATGTATATGTTCAGTGTATGCAAGCTAGATACAGATGATCCCTCGTCAGTACATTTAAACATGGGTTTTTATTGGGTTACAAGGTAGGGGGAGACAGTGTACAAAACATATAAAGAATAAAAATAAGAATTATGCTTATCTTTTAAAAAGGTACCCAGTCCTCTTAGGTATGTATCCAAACAACAGAGAGCCTGGGTCAGCTGGCCTCAACGCATTTCGTCCTCTACGGACTTCTTCAGGAGTGGTGATGGGTCTGTGGAGTGCCTTCTATTTATCCCTTAAGAAGGGGGAGGTTTACTGCTGCAATTAGCGCCAAAAAACTGCAAAAAACGGCACCTGCGCAGTGCACTGAGGCCATTTTGTATGATGTCATCAATGACGTTCGCGCTCCCCCGCAGTAAGAGGTGGAAATACATTATAGACATGCCTCCGCATGTGTCAGTGGCTAAAGCGCCAGCCTGGCTCTGTCTATGTAAGACATGGGGTTAGAAAAGCGGGGCTTAAGTATCTATTTACATATATATATATCTATATATCTATCTATCTATCTATCATATATATATATATATATATATATCTTACATTTATGTATGTCTTTTACAACCCAGTAGAATGTTAATTCAAATTGTAAAGCGCAACGGAATTTTCTGCGCTATATAAGAAACTGTTAGTAAATAAATAATAATAAATACGTCAGAAGAGTGTTGTAAGTTCTGCGGCTCTGGTTGTGTGCTTAGGCATGGTCCAGCTCATTGATACCCTGTGGAGAGCTGTCAGCCTGCCACTAAAATAATGACTGTTTCCCAGTCACATAGAAGAGGAGCTGGCCAGCTCTAGTAAGGCAGGTAGCAAACATTTAAAGTGATAGTATTGTGTTTTGCTCTAGTGTAATTACCGTCTGTGGTTGTTGTTCCGTGCAGGGCAAAAGTTTAATGGTTTATTGTTAAACATGCCACACTATATACACGGTAGGTTTAGGGTGATGTTGTCCTAGTATGTGTAGTAGCGTGACACACTTAGGTTAGGGTAAGGGCGTCTTAAGAGAGGAGGGGGCCCGTGTGCACTCCTCGTGCGGGCCCCCTCCTCTCTCCCCGGTGACTGGCAGCCGACTGACGTGGCTGGTCAGCCACCAGAGCATTAGTAGACTCCAGGCACTAGAGTGTGCCCGGAGTCTACTGCGCATGCGCAGAACGCCGGAAAAATGGCTACGGCGGCCATTTTCCAGTGTTCTATGCATGCACAGTAGACACCGGCCACACTCTAGTGCCCAGAGTCTACTGCGCATGCGCAGAGCACCGGAAGATGGCCGCAGTGGCCATTTTTCGGTGTTCTGAGCAGCGCTGACACCCGACGCGGGACCACAGACAGGTAAGTTTAAAAAAATATGGGTGCAGTGTGTGCGGTGCGGGGCCCCCCTGGACCCCGGGGCCCATGTGCCCCGCAACACACACTGCACCCATTATAGATACGCCACTGGGTTAGGTTTAGGCCCTTCACGGCTGTGGTGTTTGATTATCTCCTTACAGGGACCTGTAGGCGAGTGAGCAGACAAACAAGAGTGGACATGGTGAGCAATATCTGTGTGTACTGTCTCTCACTGTCTGTTTGTCTCTTTCTGTTTTTCTTTCCTTCTGGGCAGACAGTGGGCCTTGCACTCCGTTGCAAGGTCGAGTCTTCACATGGTGCGTGAGTACCTATAGGTGAAACTCGGGATCTTAGGACCTCATTCAGAGCCGGACACTATTTGCGCTCGCCCGTTCAGAAAAAAGGGGTGGCTATTCAAATGAACCGTTCGCTCTTTGCGGTCTGTTCACGCCTCTAGGTCTGAACGAGCGTACAAAACATGCGGTCGTTTTTTTGAAAACTACACCCCCTGGCCGCTCGCATCCTACGTCATGTCCGCTATTTATTAGATTAATCGAGTACATCGACCAGCGTATGAACTGCTCGCTATTCTTGTGGTTGGTTTTTCCTACCACAATCATGCGAGCAGTTCTGACTATAAAATAACCCAGTGACGTGGTCAATGACGCTGCTGTATTAATTATGCACACCCATAAAATGCCCGTTTTAACCTTTAAGCACGCCTGCGTTCGGATCTCCACTCCCCGTTTTCAAGCACCTTCCCCTGTTACCACCCACATACTCCTCCTCCTGTCACTCAAAATAGCAGGCGTTCGCTATTTAGCGAACAAACGATTTTCGGCCACACTGACTGGTTCGCGCATGCGTATTACGATCCGTACGCATGCACAGTTGTGCAAACATCGCTCGGAACGAACGAGCGGCCGCTTACGAGCGGCTCTGAATCAGGCCCTTAGACCAAAAGTGCCAGTGATGATCTTCACTTAAAACCCAAATTCATTTGTAATGGTCCTCGGTCCGGTAGGGCATGTCGGTCGATGTTGAGAAAGGACTGTTCTCACATCATCTCCTTCCTCCTAGGTCATCGTGTCCATATTCAGTCTGGTGTACCAGTACTGATTGTTCATCATACATCCAGAAGGTGAGCGGGTGCGACACAAGGTAAGATACGGAAGTACACCTGCATGGCAGCAGGCACTGCACTGCACCCCTCTTACACAAGCACTGATTTAGATTTTAAAATATGGGAAGAGCTGTCACGTAAAATCATGAATACCTTTATAAGGAGTTGGGTATGAAATGCCGGGGGTCAGGATGCCGCTGGTCGGAATACCGATAGCAGCATCCCAACAGTCAGAGTCCTGACACCCATAAGTAAGTATGCTAGCACTAACTCTTAACCTTACCCTAACCCTCTCTCCCTAGTGCCTAAACCTAACCTCCCCCCTAGTGCCTAAACCTAACCTCTCCCTCCCTGCACCCTAAGTCTAACACTTCCTCATTGGTGCCTAAACCTAACCTCTCCCTCCCTGGTGCCCAACCCTAACAATCCCTCCCTGGTGCCTAACCCTTCCCCTAGTGCCTAACCTTAACGCCGCACCCTAACCCTCCCCTAACTACCGATATTTATCTTTGGGATACTGGTGCCGCGATCCCGATGACGTCAGGATTTTGGCGCTGGTATGTAGACCATCGGCATCCGACACACGCTGGGATGCCAACTACATCCCTTTATAAGGACCATCTGCATTTTGCCTTCACTTCATAAAATGCTCACTGACTATTGAATTGTAAGTGAATTAATTTTCATTTTAAATAACATTTAAAAAAATATTTTGATAAGAGCAACTCTTTGAGATGGAGCTAGGAAAACACACTTATATTGTATACCTTAAACACTAATAAACATAAAAAACATAAAAGTTTCCTCCTACCTAAAACATGGGGCACATCATGTAAGTTTGGGTACAGGTTTAATATTGGGTAAATAAATCCATGGACAGTTGTATCATATGCTGACAGATGTTAGGTGTATGTGCTCACTTCACATTCTTAATAAATAAAAGTTATAGCAACGTTCATGTAATCCTCTGGCAATTAAGTCTTTCAACCCAACAGAAGTCAAGTCTTCTCAATGATGCCTTTTTTTCCCCTCACTGTCCTGATTAAAAGCCATTAGCTATTTCAGGTAGGGTGATCATGGGTGCCAGTGAGATCAGAGCAATTCACCAAAGATGTGCAAGAGGTTTTGCCATGAAAGAAAAAATGTTTTGAAGGGCTAAGAAGGTCGTGATGGGGGATGACCTGCTACTGTTTGAAAAGCTTTTGTCATGGAGTCCAGTGGTTTGTATCTGTGCTTGCTCTCTGACCCAGATATAATCTTCTGGATGGGAAAGGCTCTTCTTGCAAAGAAGTTTTCAAAGCAAAAGAAAGCCTCGGTGGCCTTCATTATGCTGTATTTAGACAGTATGGAATACAGAGGGGGCTGGGCACAGCATAGTATTTCCTATAACCAGTTGGAAAACATTAGTCTATGGTTTTGTTTTTGTGTTGGAATTGTAATATCTGACTATTATTTTTATTTCCTTACTGTTTTTAACTAAAAATCTTTTTTCTCCTTAGAAAACAAATTAATCACAATCGTGAGTTTCTTAAAGGTAATATAAAGATTGGGGTATGTATGTACAGTACAGAATATCAGCATCATTTTGTGAAACGGCTCAATATGAATGTGGCTACTTTCATACAATGGTATGCAGTCGGGAAGCCGGCGGACCTAATCCCGACAGCCGGCTTCCTGACTGTCATATCCCAGCAAGGGTCTAAAGATAGGCATCGATATGCCAACGCCTGTCATTAGACATACGCAAGGAGCCCGACGCCCGGCATCCTGATTGAAAAGATACTGAGCGCGTATAGCTGTTGGGGGGGAGGGTTAGGTTTAGGGTTCCCGGGGGGAGACATAGGATTAGGCACCTTTCCGCGAGGTTAGGTTTAGGCTAGGGGAAGGGGGGGGTTAGTGATAGGCACTCCTGGGGGGGACTTAGGGTTAGGAACCCCGCCAGGGAAATTAGGTTTAGGTGGCGGGGAAGGGGGGATTAGGGATAAGGCACCCCTAAGGGAGGGTTAGGGTTAGGGGGTAGAAATAGGTCAGTATATACTTACCTTTGATGATCGGGATTTCCTCCTCTGCCGGGATGCCGCTGTCGGGATTCCAACCGCTGGGCATGGGTCCTGCAGTAAATCATACCGATACCCATACAATAGTCCCTACCAGAGGTGTATTAATGCCAATGTGCAGCAGACCCAGTAAATTGAGCAGTGCCTCCCCTCCCAACCATCTTACCTCACCCCGGAAAGTGGCTCCCCCTCCACCGCGGTGCCATCTTCCCAGTGATATTCGGAAAGATGGCACATGTGCATTAGAGAGCAAAGGCCTCTTACACAGTGCCAGAGCCTTTCCTGTCACCGCACAGCGCCATCTTCCAAAGATGTCACTGGGAAGATGGCGCAGCGGATTAGGAGAGACACTTGCTGGAGCGAAATAAGTATACTTTGGGTGCAGGGTGTGCAGTGCGGGGCTCCCCTGGACCCAGGGGCCTGTGTGCACCCATTATAAATGCGCTTATGGTCCCAACAGATATATAGTAAATAGAAAATAGGTCTAGATTTGGGCCAAGAATATCTTTAAAACGCTTTAAAACACACACACATATAGAATAATAATTTTCAGTTAAGTGATACAAAAAAAACTTTTCACTTCTGCATATAGTGGTCTGATTCTTAGATGCACGCAGGTTCGAATACGGCCACATCTACTGATTTTTAACAAACTGCACATGTGTTGTGGGCAACATCCGCCTCTCTAAGCTCTTACAAGTGATTCTGGCTCGCACACATCACAGTGCTGTATACATGGGTGCTGAGAGGGGGGGTTGTACTGATTGCCCAGGCTTGTTGGAGGGGACCTTCGGGGGGGGGGGGCAGGTCAGCTGCTGAGGGGGACAAATGTGGAGACAGCTGAGAACAGCAGAGGCAGTAGCAGCCGGCACATATGCTATGGAGACCAACCTTGCATTGGGGAATTGAGGCTGATCCCCTGGAACTTTGCCGTGACAGAACATGTACTGTAATGTCTGTCCCGGAAAGAAGATTCATATACATTGTGCAGTAATAGATTTGAAATATGCAGTGATAGCATGTGACATATTTCAAACTATTACCACAATTTTTACTAAATAGACCCTTTAATATGTAAATATATAATTTCAGGATGTTTCACATACAGAAGGGGTTTCAGTATGTAAATATTCTAATTCAAAGGAGTTAAGGCACAATAACCTCATCACAATACTCAAAAGAAACATAAAATGAAACATTCACATACAAATATGTTGTTCCATCTTTCATGTATACAAAAGTGAAGACATACAGTACAGCACCCTGTAGGGGATGTAGTTAAATGACACAGCCGCGGGTCAAAATCCCAAAGGCTAATGCACGACGGGGAATTTAAGATAGGCAACGCCTATCTTAATCCTGACGCAAGACCGAACAAGGTAAGTCTAGGGCACCCTTATTGCGAGGGGGGAGGGTTAGCTTTAGACATCCCTGTGGGGACTTAGGGTTAGGCACCCCCCCCCCCGGGGAGGGTTAGGCTAGTGGAAGGGGGGCTAGGGTTAGGTGCCATTGGGGGGGAGGTTAGGGTTAGGCAACCCCCCCGGGAGGGTTAGGTCTAGAGTGCGGGAAGGAGGGATTAGGCACCCCCAGGGGGACATAGGGTTGGGCACCCCTAAGGGAGGGTTAGGGGGGACAGGAGAGTGTAATAGTACTTACCTGCCCCAGTCTGTATCTTCGTCCTGTCATCCGCAGTCGGTATTTGAACTGGCAGCTATACAGCCGCCAGCATTTCAATAACATTCCCCTTGTAGTAAGTGGTAGAGAGGGACAATCCTCCAGCCGACATACGTTTCAGTGAAACTTTATCACAAATCAAAGGTATATTAAATATTTTTACTTTTTTAAATGTTACCTGTTTTTTTTTTTTAATATGAAAACTCAAATCTCCATCATGCCAGCCATGTCTTTTTTAGTATACTGAGAGACCATATAATATCAGACGTGCAATTAGATTGCATATTTACTTTGTATAGCCATGTAAGCTTTCGATGTGAATGGACTCCGCTCCTCTGGACCTCTCTGGAGAAGATAGCAGACCAGCCAGAATACAAGCTGTAAGGTAGGTGGCCTTCAGTCTATGACACTTTACTTTTATCAGTTCCTCTGGTTGTTCAGCATTGTTGTACTACAACTGTACAAACCACTACATATTCTGCCTGAAGGTAAGCGGGAGCTTTTAGTTCTAAAATAGCTGGAGTGCCAAAGATTACACTGGTATAAAGCCAGCCACATAAAACACCAATGCTATGGGCCAGCACTGTGTTAATGTCCCCAAGCTAAAATTTGACAGCTATGTACTGTAGTTGCTTAGATGCAGCCCTCTTGTGTCCTTCTATGTCCTATTGTATTTGCAACACCTCCTTTGTGGCTGCACACACCCCTTAAGTGGCATTCTGCTGCTCTGCAGTGGCACACACCTATTTTGTGGGCCCCTACTATTGCTTTCACCCAATGGGCCCTTCATGTTCCAGTGCCCACCTAATGTTAATTTTTTTAGTAACTTAAACTTGCCCCCTACATACTGGCTCTCCCCCAGACATACATCAGTACTGGGAAGGCACAGTGTCATGCAGTTTATCCAGGCAACATGGCTCCAGGCTGATTACCGTGGGCCTTATTATTGGGAATAAACAATATGGTGTTGCATGATATGTTGAAGAATCCAGGAGGACATGATAGAATCATTGCAGGAAGTACATGATAAAGAGAGCATTAATAATGTAAGGCCAAGTTATGAGTGAGAATCAATACTGCAGGCTAGCATGGTATGAGAAAATTCAATGAGGGGAACTACAAGCAGGCCTACAAGCAGGCTCTATGAATTGTATAGTAGCCAATAGGATGTTCCCTGCATAGTTTTACGTTCACTAGAATGCTCTCTGAATTATGTAGTGGTCACTAGCAGTGGTGACCCCAGAGGCGGGGCCCCAGTGCAGTCCAAAATTCAAATAGGGGATTCACACCAACTACCAATGAATCCCAGCCATCTGTGTTTGGCAGCATTTGAAATGGCAGTTGGTGTGACTCCCCTATTTGAATTTCAGACTGCGCTGCAGCCCCACCTCTGGAGCCACCACTGGTCACTAGGATACTCTCTGTATTGTGCAGATGTCTGTGGAATACTTTATTATATGGGGTCGCTAGTTTGCTTTATGTATTGTATAGGGTTCACTAGAATTCTCTTTTTATTGTACAGTTGTCACTAGGATGCCCTCTGTATTGTACAGGCAATACTATTATAGTCTCTATATTATATGTAGCACAAGAATGGTCTATGTATATGTAATACCCCGCTATGCGTAGTATTATGCTGATACTGTGGATTTTGCTGACATGTATATGCATTACACAGGCAGGCTACAACTCCCAGCAGCCTTTGCAGCTGCTCAAAAGGTCAGGAGCACAATGTCACATGAGTGTGTCAGGTGGTAATGCAAGTAAAAGTTGGAGGTGGCAGTTGGTCATGGGAGAGCTGACGTAACTTCTAGGGAAGGAGGAGCTGCACTGCTGAAGTGTTGGCTGACAGAATGGCTGGGTGTGAGTGCTGCAGTGTGATGGAGACCAGAATTGTGTGAGGTGGAGATTCTGGAGGTACAGGCCAGGTGGAGCTGATATCTAAGACTGGCCACCCCTTCTTGGCAGACAGGCATCCAGCTGTGTCCCTGCAGCTGACGGCTCATCAAGGCAGACCCAGGGAGGTGGCTGTAAAACTGAAGGCAGACCCTGGAGAGACACTAATAAGAGTACTGGCTTCCATAGGCTGGCAGCCTGAATGTGGTGCTGAGCTGCAAACAAGGAGTCAGTGAGTACTGCTGAGATAGATAGTGCTGAGCTCCAACTGTACCTCAGGAGAGTGTTATACCTATACAGAGCAGCACAGACAGTGGAAGCCCTCACTCTCTGTGTATAATTAATCTGCATTACCAGACTGTCACAGAAGGACAATCCCTAATGTCACCCATACTCACCAGAACATAATTACAGAGGAGTTCGCATAACCCAGGTAGTAGATTTCCCATATATGGTCACCAACGTTTAAAACTGGCCAGGGGACATTCTTTTGATAGAGAATTATAATTATTTTGTGTGGGTACATTGCCTATATCTTATATGTTAACTATTAGTACAGCAAGATAATGTATGGTTGACAACTTAGTAACTGGAAGTTGTAATTCCTGAGAATTGGTGATGTGATATAAATGTAAAGTATTGCATAAATAGATCATATTGTGCTATATATTGTGATATACAGTATATATATATATATATATATATATTGTGATAGGATCACTGGTAAAGTGGTCTGTGACAGGTACATTTGTCCCAGATTCCTGTCTTTTGTGTTTTAAACCCCCAGGAGAAAGTCTGCAGTGTAGCAGGCTTGAGTTTCGGTTTTTTGAAAAGCCGGTTTGGGACCTGGGGGTTGTGGGTGAGAGGAGAGGGAGGGCTCCACCCACGGCCACTCCAGGTTTTGGTTCTCTTAGCCTGGTAACAGGCTTGATTGGGTTCCCACCTGAGAGTGGCCAATATAAGCCTAGTGTGTTGAGGGCTGATTGTCTCACCTGGGAGAGCAGACAGGGAGTTTGCTCAGAGACACTTGGAAAACCTATCTGTGAGTACTGTGCTGTGCTTTGTTGCTGGCGAGGGCATTAGGCCCTGCCAGGTTCTGGTAGTGAGGGAACTACCTGTGAAGTTAGTGCCCCGACAGGGCTAGGATTTACGTTTATGTTTTCTTTGTGTTATTTCTGACATTGTACAATAAAGACTGGCGCCGACCAGCTTGTACTTGCATCCAGACTGGTGTGCTGCTTCCCTGCTGCTGTGTGTGTGTGTGTGAAAGGAAGGAGTCCTCTACCCAGGAGAGGGACCCCCTAACCTAACTGTGTCACAATATGGTGGAGAATGCGGGCAACCACACACACTAAAGTTGCAGCAAGAGGAAAACTTTCCATTTAAAAATTAAAGGGACAGACACCCAATTTGTGAGTGTGGAAATAACACTGTGTCCTTGGAGTCCCATAGAGGAGGCGTCAGCCCATGCTCAGAGAGGCATGGGCTGACGCCTCCTCTATGGGAACCAGCTTCCAACCTACACCCCAGGACAAAATGGAGGACATTGTTAAGGCCTTGCTCCAAGCTACAGCAGCTCAGCAGGAGACAAACAAACTTCAGCAGGAATCTACCAGAGCTCAGCAGGAGACGAACAAACTTCAGCAGGAAGCTACCTGGGCTCAGCAGGAATCCACCAGGGTGCAACTGTTGGCCTTGGAGACAGCCCAGAGGCAACAACAGGTCGCCATCGAGGAAACCCACCAGGCCTTAGCGGAAAACAGCCAGGCCATAAAAGAGGTGGTACAGCACCTGGTCGCCCGGCCCAGAGATGTTGGTACTGGGGTCCCACCACCACTCACTCCATACGAGCAAGTCACTTCCTCCAAAAGATGACTTCGGGTGATGATGTGGAGGCCTATCTCGCTGCATTTGAAAGAACGGCCGAAAGGGAGAGTTGGCCCAAGGAGCAGTTGGCCAGTCTGGTGGCACCTTTTTTGTTTGGGGAGCCACAAAAGGCCTATTTTGACTTATGCCTGGCTGATGCCAAGGACTATAAAAAACTAAAACAGGAGATCCTAACTCGCTTGGGAGTCACCACCTTTGTTCGTGCCCAACGGGTCCACCGCTGGGAGTTCCATATGGACAAGCCTCCACGTTCACAGATGCATGACCTCGTCCATCTGTCCTCAAAATGGCTACAGCCCGAGACGCTGACGGGACCACAGATCGTGGAAAGGGTCGTGATGGACCGGTACCTGCGATCATTACCTGCGACTCTGCGCAAATGGGTGAGCCATGCAGACCCTAAGTCCGCGGACCAGTTGGTCGAGCTGGTGGAGAGGTATGTGGTGGCTGAGGAGCTGATGAGTATGCCCCACCGAGCCCCGATGGCGCACCGGCGAACTCCCAGAGACACTGGTAAGACTGTTCCAGGGGAGAAGGGTGCTGGGCGGTGGAATGTACCTAAGACTGAGGGTGTAGAACCTGGAGACAGGCCTGCCAGGCCGGGAAGGTTCTTGCCCCGTAAACGACTAGACATTAATATGACTCAGTGTTTCCGATGTGGTGGCTTCGGCCATATTGCCGCTAATTGTGCACTTACAACTGAACCTATGCAATGTGATACTGCTCATGTCTACCGCAGGGGGTCTTTCTTTGCACAGATAGCCTGTACGGCTGACCGGCAGGCTGAGACTGATAAGCACATGTGTGTACTCACTGTAGAGGCACTGTTAGACTCTGGTAGCTTGGTGACACTTATAAAAGCTGAGCTGGTGAACCCCTTGAGGCATACAGGGAAAACTGTTGGTGTGACCTGCATACATGGGGATACTCGATATTATGTTACGGCCGAGGTGAACATCGAGACACCATGTGGCTCTGCTATAGTTTCTGAGGGTTTGGTGCATGGTCTGGTGTACGATGCAATATTGGGGAGAGACTTTGCTCACTTCTGGAAGTTGTAGGAAAGCCGTTTTGTTCCAGAGGTGAACAACCCCGATCCATTTGAGAAGGTTGTCGATGTAGTGGAGGAGGGAGTTTCTTCTGAGTCAGAGTTATTCCCTTTTCTACTATGGTTGGCAAACTAGAGAATGCGGAACGTGACGTGGCCCGCCAACTGATGTGCCTCCCATTGAGGTGGGAAGTGTTGTTGGGCCAGGTGATCGTCTGCCTGATTTAGAGGTCAGAAGAGAGGTCTTTGCCGTGGAGCAGTTGAATGACCCTACTTTGGTAAAAGCCAGGGAGAATGTAAAAATAGTTGATGGTAAACCCGTAGACCCTGATAGTCCTTTGTCCTATCCCCACATGGCAATGTGTCAGGATTTGTTATATCAGATGACTAAGAAGGGGGAAGATGTTGTGGAACAACTAATAGTTCCCAAAGCCTACAGAAGAACAGTGTTGGATCTGGCCCATGGTCATATAACGGCAGGCCATCTAGGGGTAGAGAAAACCACTGAGTGAATAATGCAGAGGTTTTTCTGGCCCGGGCTTCATAAAGAGGTATCTGACTTTTGCGCATCCTGCCCTGAGTGTCAGTATCATGCTCCCAGGCCACATTTTAAGGGTCCACTAGTTCCATTGCCTATCATAGAGGTGCCGTTTGAAAGAATAGCGATGGATTTGGTTGGACCCTTAATGAAGTCTGCCAGGGGACACCCGTATATTCTGGTCATAATGGATTACGCTACCAGGTACCCGGAAGCGATCCCGTTGCGCAATACGTCAACCAAGACCATTGCCAGAGAGCTAGCTCATGTCTTTAGCTGGCTGGGTATACCTAAGGAGATACTAACTGACCAGGGTACACCGTTTATGTCCAAAGTCATGAAAGAGTTATGCCGCCTGTTCCAAATCGAACAGTTAAGAACTTCGGTTTATCACCCCCAAACCGATGGGCTGGTCGAGAGGTTTAACAAGATGTTAAAACACATGCTTAGGAAAGTGGTCGTCAAGTATGGTACGGATTGGGACTACTTATTGCCGTATTTATTGTTGGCCATAAGAGAAGTTCCCCAGTCCTCCACCGGGTTTTCACCCTTCGACTTGTTGTATGGGAGACACCCAAGGGGGTTACTAGACATTGCCAAAGAGACATGGGAGGGGCAGTCTAGTCCTTACAAAACGGTGATTGAGTATGTTTCTCAAATGCAGGAGAGAATTGCTGCGGTAGTGCCGATAGTGAGAGAGCACCTGGAACAGGCTCAACAGGCACGGCAGAGTGTATACAACCGCAATGCTCGGTTATGTAGCTTTGCTCCTGGGGACAGAGTGTTAGTATTGGTTCCCACTGTGGAAAATAAACTTTTGGCTAAATGGCAAGGGCCCTTTGAAATCTTAGAAAGAGTGGGGCAGGTCAATTACAAAGTTTACCAGCCGGGGAAAAGAAAGCCGGAACAGATATGCCATATAAATCTGTTAAAGCCCTGGAAAGATAGAACGGTACTGTCGGCCGTCCGAGACCCTCCAGTAAGTCCAGGGCCCTTAGTTCCTGAAGTAACAGTGGCAAAAACCCTGTCGGCAATTCAACAACAAGAGGTCAAGGAGTTTCTGATTAGAAATAGGGTGCTGTTCTCTGACGTACCTGGGGAAAACCTCGGTCATTAAACATGACATCATCACTGACCCAGGGGTTAAAGTTAATCTAAAGCCCTATAGGTTACCAGAAGCACAAAGAGAATCGGTGTCGAAAGAAATTAAAAATATGCCAGAGTTAGGGGTTATTGAAGAATCACATAGTGAATGGTCAAGTCCCATTGTGTTGATTCCAAAGCCCGATGGGAGTGTGCGTTTCTGCAATGACTTCCGAAAGTTGAACAGTGTTTCAAAATTCGATGCCTACCCGATGCCAAGAGTGGATGAACTGATTGAGAGACTAGGGACGGCAAGGTATTTAACCACTCTTGACCTAACCAAAGGGTATTGGCAAGTACCGTTAACTGAGAAAGCCAAACAAAAGACAGCTTTCTCAGCGCCAGAGGGCTTGTTTCAGTACAAGATGTTGCCCTTTGGGCTACATGGGGCACCTGCTACCTTCCAAAGAATGATGGACAGGATTCTAAGGCCCCATAGACGGTATGCGGCTGCTTATCTGGATGACGTGGTCGTTCATAGGCCCTCATTCAGACCCACTCACAAGCGGGCGCACTTACGTTAGGCGTACGTACAAAAATATTTAAATTCAATGGCTCGCTCGTATTTTCGTTCGCATCTAAAATTCCTCCCAAAACTCTGACGACCCCTCCTCTAACTAACGAGCGTACGAAATAGCGAGCGTACATCCCCGAAATGCCTTGAAAGGAACGCACGCACAAGTATAAACAGGAAGTGGCCTTGTCAGTTGTCGATTACCTGCTCCTTTATTCTGCCTACCTCCATCAATCGTATCATGCCAATCAATGTATCAATTAGCTTAATTGTTTGTTTTTTTCAACACAATGCAAGAAACTTTACTCTTGTCCGTGTTTGTGTTTACCCGCAGAATACGTACGGATGAAACATTCGCTTTTATTGTTCAAAAAACATGTGAACCACAATTAAACAATTGTACTATTGCTGTGGATCCCCGCATATTTCCCTGGGTTCATTTCTTTATTTAAATTTGCTTACGCATGTCACTGCATCAAGCCTATCATAACTCTCCAGAGATTTCTGGCCCTGTCGAACACATGACTCATACACTAACCAATAAAATTGCTCCTGTTAATTTCCAAAATACATTAGCCAATCAGAAAAATTTTACACACTTTATCAAAAATGATTTTTAAGAAAAACACCATTGCCATCATGAGAGCCTCCGCATTCACCAGGCGCGAGCTGCTGGTGCTTACGGAGGTCATGGATCGCCGGATCACCAGCCAGCCTCAACCCATGACCAACCGGCAGAAGCGCTCCGCGTATGCGGAGGCACGGTCCCGCCTGCGGTCCTTCGCAACATCGGGCAGCTGGAGCGCAGGTGGTCCGACCTGCAACGGCGAACGCCCCGCTTGCTGGCATGCTTTCGCATGCAGATCCTGGCAAGTAAGTGTTATGTATTGTGGTTTTAATGTTTGTGTTTGTGGGGCAAACTGCGTGTGCATGTTTTCCTGTCTGTTCTATTTATTATTTGTACTCATATCTGCGTGTGCATGTTTTCCTGTCTGTTCTATTTATTATTTGTACTCATATCTGCGTGTGCATGTTTTCCTGTCTGTTCTATTTATTATTTGTACTCATATCTGCGTGTGCATGTTTTCCTGTATGTTCTATTTATTATTTGTACTCATATCTGCGTGTGCATGTTTCCCCTCTATTTCTGATTTATTAATTCTACTGCTATTTGGCTTTTTTTTTTTTTTTTTAGTTTGGTTGCCCGGATTTGTCCATAAACTAAACGCAATTTCTTTGACATATTTTAGGGGGACAGCCAAGACTCCGCCGTCACCGTCCGTCCAGACGGCGTTCCCGGCCACTATCCCCAACCCCCAGCCAACACTCCACCCCAAATCTTTCCCCTATTCCCCACTCCTCCCCATCCTTCCCAGACCCTCTCCCGGAAATGTCGGGCCTCCTTCCCCTCCGTCCCACTTCCCCCTCTCCTCCACCCACCCCTCTTCCAATTATCCCCTCCCCGGAGTCCATCATAACTCCGCCCCATTCTTTGGGTAATGACGGATCCTCCGAGGAGGATCATGGAGGTTTGCCCGGAGCTCCCGTTTTGTCTCCCGGTATGTTTTTTTTTTTTTTTTATCAAATATCTTTGCCACAAAAAAAGGCAAAAAAATATTAGGCCAATTTGTTTGTGTTTAAACAATAAATTAAAAACAAAAAACTGACATTGTATTGTGACATTATTGTACAAATGGGTTACATTTAATCCTGGCCCTAAAGGCAAAAACTGACCCTCTTAAAACAAAAAAAAGGCCTCTTTAAGGAACGTTTCAAAAATCACATAGCGATGCAAATTCCACAGTAAACCAAAAAAAAGGGGAGCTAATTAAAAGATGATGACATTATTGTTACAATAGGCCATAACCAACAAATTGTGGCCAAAATAAAACCCCAAAAATGTACGCTAATTGATTGTGTAATCATGACATTAGCAGCTCTGATTTCCACCTGCGTACGCTTTTGTGCTATCCCAATAAACTGCTTTCCAAACACATACCAAGCCGGATTTCAATCCAACACTAATTACTTTACTGACCAGCCGCGATTAATCGCAGCACCATCGTGGAGTCCCGGGACGGAGGAGAAGGCCATCGCCAATGTGGTCGAGTAATCCTGACCCTAAGCTGTGCGAGCATTTTGAAGGGAAAGCGGATGTTTCAGTGACGTATGAGACGGTCCGAACACATTTGACGTTCGCATCTGCTAATGTATGTACGCTCCAAAAACGCCTCGCCACGCCTGCGTTTTTTCATCTCCACCCCCGTCAACACCCAAAAACGCCCTGTTCTGTCAATCACATTTGACATGTCACTTCCTGTACGCTATTTTAGGAACGAGAGAAAAAAAAAACGCAATCTGCCGTACGCACATGCGCAGTGTAACACCGACGCATGCGCGGTTAGTCAACATCGGAACGCAACGAGCGTACTGTTGTTAACGTGCGGCTCTGAATGAGGGCCATAGTCCTGATTGGCAGTCTCACTTACCCAGGGTACAAGCAGTGTTGGACTCCATCTATAAGGCAGGTTTGACAGCCAACCCAAAAAAGTGTTGTCTAGGCATGGAGGAAGTAAAATATCTGGGATACACCATTGGCAGAGGTCTGATAAAGCCTCAGCTCAATAAAGTTGATGCCATACAAAACTGGCCACGGCCTCTGAATAAGAAGCAGGTGAGAGCCTTCTTGGGAATTACGGGGTATTACAGGAGGTTTATAACCAACTTTGCCACCATTGCAGTCCCACTGACTGACCTGACCAAAGGCAAACAAAAAGTCATGGTAGAATGGAGTCCTGAGGCAGAGAAAGCTTTTCAGGAGTTGAAAGTAGCGTTGTGTTCCCAACCAGTCCTGATGACTCCTAATTTTGAAAGGGAATTCATAGTACAAACCAATGCATCAGAAGTAGGTATAGGAGCGGTCCTGTCCCAGAACAAGGAGGGTGAGGAACACCCTATTTTCTATCTTAGCAGAAAGTTGAATGTACATGAGAGAAACTATGCCACAGTGGAGAAGGAGGCGTTGGCCATAAAGTGGGCGTTAGAGGCTCTCAGGTACTACTTGGTCGGAAGAAAGTTCAAATTGATCACTGACCATGCCCCTCTGAAGTGGATGTCTGAAAATAAGGACAGTAATGCGAGAATTACAAGATGGTTCTTGGCGTTACAAACTTTTAAATTTTCAGTGGAACACAGGCCAGGAAGCCAGCTGGCCAATGCTGACGCGTTGTCACACGTTCATTGTTTGGGGGCTTCAGTTGTTCCGCCCCACAGGTCAAAACAAAGGGGGAGGATATGTGATAGGATCACTGGTAAAGTGGTCTGTGACAGGTACATTTGTCCCAGACTCCTGTCTTTTGTGTTTTAAACCCCCAGGAGAAAGTCTGCAGTATAGCAGGCTTGAGTTTCGGTTTTTTTAAAAGCCGGTTTGGGACCTGGGGGTTGTGGGTGAGAGGAGAGGGAGGGCTCCACCCACGGCCACTCCAGGTTTTGGTTCTCTTAGCCTGGTAACAGGCTTGATTGGGTTCCCACCTGAGAGTGGCCAATATAAGCCTAGTGTGTTGAGGGCTGATTGTCTCACCTGGGAGAGCAGACAGGGAGTTTGCTCAGAGACACTTGGAAAACCTATCTGTGAGTACTGTGCTGTGCTTTGTTGCTGGCGAGGGCATTAGGCCCTGCCAGGTTCTGGTAGTGAGGGAACTACCTGTGAAGTTAGTGCCCCGACAGGGCTAGGATTTACGTTTATGTTTTCTTTGTGTTATTTCTGACATTGTACAATAAAGACTGGCGCCGACCAGCTTGTACTTGCATCCAGACTGGTGTGCTGCTTCCCTGCTGCTGTGTGTGTGTGTAAGGAAGGAGTCCTCTACCCAGGAGAGGGACCCCCTAACCTAACTGTGTCACTATATATATATATATATATATATATATATATATATAGTGTGCTTAAGGAGACCCAGAGTTGTTGAAGAGTTCCAACTTAGTAAAGTGAACACTGTTTTATTTATCGTGTCATTTATTGTTTGTTGTTTGAGAACCACCTGCCTCTCTGCTGTGGTGTGGAAAACTAGAAAAAACAGGTATGACTAGAACGGTGAGAAATTACTCATAAATAGATGCTCAAACATACTTTGGGGTATCACATTTTTGGCGTTGATGATCTCAATGAATTCCGGCTTCATAATGCTCCTCCCATTAGATGCCAGTTCCTTGCAGGTGCCTCCAGTGACTGAACCTCCAGATGATGCGGGTTGATTTGGCAACTTGTTCAGATACATTGGTCTTCAGCCATTCCCGGAGCTTTCTGCGTTTTGCATGTACATAGTGTTTTTTTTCCTCTAGCAGCTTCACCTGTCTTTGCAAATCCCCAAGATCCTCCAGTTTTTTCTTGTATGACTCTACTTGACTCTCCAACTTTGATACTTTATCCGAAGAATGCCATAGAACATACATTTAATCTTTTAGGTACTGTGCTTCATACGCGAGTGTGGTTAAATCTTCATTCTGTTGTTTTAAATCGGTGATCTCTTTCTCCAACTCTTCACAACGTATCCTGTAATCATCTTTAGATGCTTCAAGCCTAAATGTTTCTTCTTGCAGCTGTTCAAGTTGTGTTTGCAGCTGTAGGTGTCTCCTTCCTGCAGGGCTGTTGGGATCTTCCAGAGAATCAGATTGGTTCATGTGCTCCATTGTGCATTATGCATTACACAGGCAGGCTACAACTCCCTGCAGCCTTTGCAGCTGCTCAAGAGGTCAGGAGCACAATGTCATAGGAGTGTGTCAGGTGGTAATACAAGTAACAGTTGGAGGTGGCAGTTAATCAGGGGAGAGCTGAGGTAACCTCTAGGGAAGGAGGAGCTGCACTGCTGAAGTGCTGGGTGACAAAATGGCTGGGTGTGAGGGCTGCAGTGTGATGGAGCCTCAGAAATTAGAAGTACTTCTTGGACAGTTGAGTGGCCTTGCTCTAAGAGAGGTAAATTCGGCCGAGTAGTGAGAGGAGCACAGTTGAGCAAATTCCCGATCGGCTAACCACTATCTTTGAAGCAAAATCGATTTCGGAATTAAAAATTAATTTTTACACCCGAAAACAGAGACATGGGGAATCGATATGAGATTTCGCCCTTGGGCTTCAGGAAGCCTTGAAAGCCATTCATCAGGCAGATGAAGATGAGGTCCAGCAAGCAGACAAGACTCTAATAGAACAATTTATTGAAGGCATCAGGAGAGAGACAATAAAAACCCAATTGCAACTTCTTCGGCTGCAAGCCCCACATGATTAATTTTTAGACTTTAAAGAAATGGCTATCCAGTTAACAACAATGTCTTGGAACACCAATATCAAGAGTCTTTTCCAGTCACAGTAACTCAGGGAATCCAGCAGTGTTTCCCAGATCCAATTGAAGTATTAAGTAGCCACAGCGGATTTTACTAAAGAATTGCGAGCTTGGAAGGAACAAAAAGAAAATTGGGAAAACTGGAGGAGCGAGCAAAGGTCTTTTGGAAGTAATTGGAGGAACTCACCAAGGATGAAAAGGTAGCCAAAAGATCAATTAAATCCACAGCGAAGACCATTCTATCATGGGTGTCATAGAAGCAGGCACATAGAACGACAGTGGCCTCAAGAGGATTTAAACTACAAAGACCTGAGGCTGAGGACCAGCCCTCAGGAAGAAGAGAGAATAGATCCACCCTTGGAAGAAGAACAACCCAAATATGCAGGTCAAAATACAGTATTGCAGAACCAGGTTAAAGTGGTCAGCGTGCCACATGCTAGCAATGTTCCACGAACAAGCACAAGGAAAATTTTGGGTAAAGTTTTGTGGTTCAGTTTATAATGTGGGTATTGCTTCATAAACCGAGCAGACACTAAAGAAGATGTATTTGTACACTATACTGCAGTTAAGAAGAACAACTCCAGGAAGTACCTTCTTAGTGTGGGAGATGGAGAGATAGTTGAGTTCGATGTGGTGATTCGACAGGAGTGTCAGAGCTGCTAATGTAACTGGTTCTGGTGGTGTTCCAGTCCAAGGCAGCAAATATGCAGTAAATCACAATCATTATTGGTGTTACCCACGTTGCAGAGGTCCTCCACGTAACTATCAATACAATGAATATAAAGAGAGACCAGAAGAAGTTGAAAGTGTGGCAAAGGGAGAGGATGCTAATCCACAATGGCCATACCAGAGGCATCACTACCCACTTTGCTATCCAAGAGGTCCATATAGACACAGACAACAATATCCCGACGTTCCAGAGCAAACTCAATTGTTGGGAAGAACAGTTGAGCAAAATGTAGAGGAACATGGTAAAGTGATGCAGCAGAGTCTACAGAGAATTGGCCAACCACAACCTCCTTCAGAGCCATTATGTCAGATTAAACCAGGGATGGATGACACCCATTTTAGAATGGCCCACCATAATTAGTTCGGGACGAAAAAAAAATCTGCATTTATATGTAGACGTCACGGTCTGTGCCGGACTTCAAAAGAAAAAGGCTGGAAAGCCAGGTACCACCTTGTCAGGCTTGCGTTAGAATTTTTCATGGACTGTAACCATTTTATCGGTGCATGATCAGTAACCAGAGTAAGCCTGGCCGCACAAAGATAATAGCTCAATGATTCAAGAGGCCATTTTATTGTGAGCCATTCTTTTTCTATTACAGAATACTTAGTCTCTCTTGGGAAAACTGATTACTAAGATATAGAATAGGGTCTTCAATGCCATCAAACTCCTGACACAAAACTTCCCCCAAGCCCACATCTGAAGCATCTGTTTGTACGACAAAAGACTTGGTGAAATCTTGGGACTTTAAAACTGGGCCTGTACACAAAAGATGTTTTATTTTGGTGAACGCACACGGACAGTCTCTAGACCACTCAAGTTTATTTGGGGCAGAATTTTTCAAACAATCTATTAAGGGAGCCGCTAAGGTAGAAAATTGAGGCAAAAAAACTCCTGTAATAGCTAAACCCAAGAAGGACCTTAACTCTTTCTTGGTAGTTGGAACTGGGGCATCGGGCGTCAGCTAGTGCCTGAACCTTACTCACAAGGGGCTTCAGACACCCACTTCCCACCACATACCCTAAGAACTTGGTTTAATTTTTACCTAGACAACATTTAAACCTGTCTCTCTCAAAGACTGAAGAACAGCTCTAATCCTATTAACATGGGCATTCCAATGCTGTCTATATATGACAATATCATCTAAGTATGCTGCAGCATTTTTCTGATTAGGACGAAGCACCCAGTCCATTACCTTCTGAAAAAAGGCTGGGGCACCATGTAAACCAAAAGGCATTGTTTGTCACTGAAAGAGGCCCATGGAGTAGAAAAAGCAGTTTTCTTCCTAGCTTCTTCTGTCAGCTCAATTTGCCAATATCCCTTCGTAAGATCAAGGGTAGAAATATATCTAGCCAAACCTGACCTATGAAGCAGGTCATCGGCCCCTGGCATTGGGTAGGCATCAAATTTGGACACTGCATTAACTTTGCGGAAGTCTATTCAGAATCTTGTAGAACCATCTGGTTTCGGGACCAAGAAAATGGGGCTACACCAGTCGCTAGATGACTCCTCAATTACCCCTAACTTCAACATTTCTTGTATGTCCTTGATCACCTGCACTTGTTTTTCCCTTAGAAGTCTATAGGGTCACCGTTGAACTACTACGCCAGGTGGGGTTACAATGTCATGTAAGACTAAATTGGTCCTCCCTGGTTTATCAGAAAAAACATCTGAGAATTAATTAGCAAGGTTCCCCAAAGGAGGCTTCAGCTTGTTTGAATTCAAAGGTTCAAGGGGTGCAGAGACCCCATCGGACTGAGGAATCTGTGGACCAAGGTCACTATGGCCATTACCAGGATCTACAAAAAACACCTCTTGATCCTTCCATGATTTCAGTAGGTTAACATGGTCTATCTTCCTACCTCTATGAGAGTCAGGTTGAGAGACTTCATAATTTACTTTGCCAACCTTTCCGATTACTTCAAATGGCCCTTGCCACTTTGCTAGTAATTTACTTCCCTGAGTAGGTAACAACAAAGAAGACTTTATCCCCAGGTGAAAAAACTCAGGTTCGGGCATTACTGTTATAGAGAAGTTATTGAGCCTCCTGTGCATTTACCAAATTTTACTGGACCAATTGACCGATTACGCATCTGGACTACATATTGAAGGATGCCTTTACCCTGTATTAGTTGTTCTTCCCATGCTTCCTGCAGAAGGTAAAAAAAACACCCCATGGCTTCCTCCCATAAAGAAGCTCAAAAGGGGCAAAGTCAGTAGAAGCCTGGGGCACTTCTCTGATTGCAAATAACAAATAGGGTAGAAGCTCATCCCACCTTTTTTCTGTCTCTATAAACTTCTTTAACATAGACTTGTGTACGATTGAATATTTGGACTAAGCCATCTGTTTTGGGATGATATACTGAAGTTCTGACAGATTTAGCTTTTAACAACTTTAACACCCTCTGCATTAACTTAGACATAAAGTTTGTCCCTTGGTTGTTGAGAATTTCTTTAGATAATCCAATCCTGGAAAACAGCTCTAATAACTTAGTTGCTACCTGTTTGACTGTAGCAACCCTTAAGGGAAATGCCTCCGGATAACGGGTGGCATATTCAACCACAATTAAAATTAATTTATAGCCTTTAGACAGTGGTTCAATTGGACCCACTAAATAAACCACTATTTTTTCAAAGGGGACCCCTACAATTTTGAGAGGGATCAGCGGGGCAGGAGACGGTCAGTTTACTGTTGTCTCTTGACACTTTCAATAAGTGGAACAGAACCGTGAAACCCCAGCAATAAACATCTGGCCAATAGAACTGGGAGGTTATTCTCTCCACCGTCTTATCCCGTCCCAAATGACCACCCCAAGGAACTGCATGGGCTAAAACCAGAACCTGCTTTCTGAAAGGGCCCAGGACCACCAACTGTTGTATCACCTCCCCCAATTGTTTGTGCTTGTCTAGTCAATATAAAATCTTTTTAAGCAACACAAAATGGGGATATTTTACTTCTGTTACATGTGACAAGAGGACACCATCCACTGAAAGAACCTGTTCAAAGGCCCTATTTAAAGCAGGATCTTCCCGTTGGACCTTTCTTAAATCAGGCTGAGGAGCAAGGAGAAGTGTTAAGACCTCTTCATTAATACTACTTAATTGAACCTCAGCATTATTCCCCGAGCTACGAGGACTAGGTAAACTGCTAGACCCAGTATTCCTAGACCTCTCAGCATTACCATGGACATGAGCATGCATAGGCACATTAGTTATGACAGGTTCATCAGAATTATCAGATACAATGACATGAACAGGAACATCAGCATTTACAGGCACATTGTGAGCAGTAGCATTAGGGAAGAGACCTTTTTTTTCCAACAAAACATCACGAGCAAGCCAGTCTCTCTGATCCCTTCTCCTTTGTTTCTTAGATTTAGGAGCCTTTACCCAAGACAGAAACAAATCAGGGGAGAAGGGAAATGTCTCTCCAAGGGCTGCTGCAGGCACCTGTTCCTCCAGCAGAACAAGAGCCCGGAAGTGAGGCCAGTCATGACCTAGGGGCTGGTAACCAAGGACACACACCCACACGTAGTTTGGCATTCTTTCCCCTAATTATCAAAGGGACCATAACAACAGGAAAAGCCTGAACATCTCCATGCACACAACAGATGCGGACTAGTTCATGGGACAGCAACAAATCTGGTGACAACAAATCCCTTTGTATCAGTGTAGTAGCATCGCCAGAGTCCACCAAGCCCTCGACCAGTCTATTACCGACTTGCACACGTACCTGTATTCTAGGCGGCAGAGGGCAGGTCTCTACAGCTGTAAAGACACCGGAAAAAGAGCAATCCATCTGTGGACACACCCATAGTTGTTGTTCAATTGTGCATTGAATAAGGGTGTAGATGTACTAAGCCTTGCAGAGTGATAAAGTACCAACCAATCAGCTCCTTACTGTCATTTTTAAAACACAGCCTGTAAACTGACTGTTAGGAGCTGATTGGTTGGTACTTTATCACTCGTCACTTTATCACTCTCCAAGGCTTAGTACATCTCGGGAGATCTATCATAGTCTAGACAGAATTTAATTAAATTTAAATTAAAAAATAAAGTAGGCATCTTTGAAGTGATTATAATAAGTGTTTGAGTAACATTATGGTGTTGCTTTAGTGTATCAAATTGTGCGGACAGGTTTGTTTTTACTCATTTGTACCTTGTTAAAAAAACAAGATATATGTTTTTGTTTTGTTTTATTTATATTATTTTTACTGAAGCGTTTTTATTTGCTGAAATGCTGCCATTACAAAGATGTACACCAATCCAAAAAAATAAACTAAAACTATCTTTGATCCTGAATTCAGAATTCAAAGGCTATTTTGATTCCTCAATTGCCTATTTTCTATTAAATTACATACACGTTTTGTCATGTGCCCATTTTTTTTCCTTTTGTAGAGTGAGCCACTTTCAGTTACATTATGAATACAGCATTAACAATGTTGGAATAAAGATGATACATCCATATTGAAACTCCTTCCACAGTGTACACTGCTGGAATGGACCATATCTCCACTTTCTGTATTTTCTTGTTTGCTATGCTATTCCAGAGTTACCTGCAAAACCGTAAACCTTGGTTCCGTTTACCTGGTGTGGACTGAGCACCTGATAAGACAGGTCGGTCCCACTCCACACAAATACAGCTATATACAACAACATCTGCACAGCGAGGAATGATTCACAATATTAATCTCCACCTATCATTTCCTTTTAATAAGATGAAGAAATCGTTCCTACTGATAACTGATTTATGCCCATAATAGAATTAAATTGTGCATCTTTTCTGAAGAGCTTGCAATTTAGCTGTATGACCATGCAAAACTGATCAATTTTATTGTAATTAATATCACCTCTCCAGAGTACAGGAAAGTTTAATTTCTGAACCTCGTAATCTCCCCCAGGGAAACTATACGAGCACTTCCATTCAGAGGCAACTTGTTCATTTAAACCTGAGCATGGAGCACTTTGATCCCCCACTGTGTTAATTATGCCATAGTTCCAGCTGATTGCAGTATGCAAAGTTTAAGGCTTCCGTTATTTATTTACTGACTACATTAACCGGAGGGCCTCCCTTGTTTTATCTGCGTTACAAAGACTTCATGATGTTAAAGTGTCTGAACAGGGGCACACACTATAAACCCCTCACTTGAAAGAACAGGGTTATATCTAGGTTTTTTTTTTGTTTTTAAATACATTTTTAAGACATGAATTGTTACTTTACACCATCAAACAATGTCAGTAGTGCATCGCTGAATATTCAAATTGTAATAATTATTTCTATAGCATGAGGTAGTCCTAACAGTATATGTGGATGTAGTTTGCTTGTAATGACTAGAGATGTGCGGGTTCGGTTTCCTGGAAACCGAACACACCCGAACTTAGGGCAAATGAGTGGATCCAAGTCCCGTCTCGGGTCTTCCCACCAAATTCGGATCCTGAAACGAAACATCGGATCTCGCCTGTTTTGGATTGCATACTGTATAAAAGTCCCGTCTTGGGTGCCATTTCACACAGGAGACCATAGGGAGGGAGAAGGTGTGGGACTCTGGGCTAGGGCAGTGAGGCACTGCATTAAAGAAAAAAAACAAAAACGCTTTAGCAAGCCATCAGGGCATCATTAGGGTGCCATTAGCATTAAGTTAGGAGGATTTAGGTTTAGGTCCCAGGGGGTATGTTTACTAAAGTGCTGTTTTTAGAAGTGGAGATGTTGCCCATAGCAACCAATCTGTCAGAGTTCAGCCGGGGATCGGCCATCCCTTACCGTCCCGCCGGCTTCCTCTGACTTCCCGGGCAGTCGGGCGGCTGGTGCGGCTACGTGGGAGGTGCTGAGCATTCTCCCTGATGCTGGTGTGTCGGGTGGCCTGGTGAACGGGGATCGGAGTCTCCGTCATGGGCGCCGCCATGACACTTCCTTCTCTGACTAACCTTCCTTCCCTGACAGTCTGGTCAGTCAGCTGACGCTGTGGACCAATCAGTGGGCTTCCAGGGGTATACATCCGGCTCCTGTGTATCAGGTAGTTGCCTGAACAACCATTGTCGCTGCTAGTGTTACTAGTGGTCTCACGTTCCATGTTCCCTTGCTTCCAGTGATCTATCCCTGTGTGCAGCTATATCGTCTATCTCACCAGTGCTTTACCACCTCAGCCAGTGTGCAGCTATATCGTCCATCTCACCAGTGCTTTACCACCTCAGCCTGTGTGCAGCTATATCGTCCATCTCACCAGTGCTTTACCACCTCAGCCTGTGTGCAGCTATATCGTCCATCTCACCAGTGCTTTACCACCTCAACCTGTGTGCAGCTATATCATCCATCTCACCAGTGCTTTACCACCTCAGCCTGTGTGCAGCTATATCGTCCATCTCACCAGTGCTTTACCACCTCAGCCTGTGTGCAGTTATATCGTCTATCTCACCAGTGCTTTACCACCTCAGCCTGTGTGCAGCTATATCATCCATCTCACCAGTGCATTACCATCTCAGCCAGTGTGCAGCTATATCGTCCATCTCACCAGTGCTTTACCACCTCAGCCTGTGTGCAGTTATATCGTCTATCTCACCAGTGCTTTACCACCTCAGCCTGTGTGCAGCTATATCATCCATCTCACCAGTGCTTTACCATCTCAGCCAGTGTGCAGCGATATCGTCCATCTCAACAGTGCTTTACCACCTCAGCCTGTGTGCAGTTATATCGTCTATCTCACCAGTGCTTTACCACCTCAGCCTGTGTGCAGCTATATCGTCCATCTCACCAGTGCTTTACCACCTCAGCCTGTGTGCAGCTATATCATCCATCTCACCAGTGCTTTACCACCTCAGCCTGTGTGCAGCTATATCGTCCATCTCACCAGTGCTTTACCACCTCAGCCTGTGTGCAGTTATATCGTCTATCTCACCAGTGCTTTACCACCTCGCCTGTGTGCAGCTATATCATCCATCTCACCAGTGCTTTACCACCTCAGCCTGTGTGCAGCTATATCGTCCATCTCACCAGTGCTTTACCACCTCAGCCTGTGTGCAGCTATATCATCCATCTCACCAGTGCTTTACCACCTCAGCCTGTGTGCAGCTATATCGTCCATCTCACCAGTGCTTTACCACCTCAGCCTGTGTGCAGTTATATCGTCTATCTCACCAGTGCTTTACCACCTCGCCTGTGTGCAGCTATATCGTCCATCTCACCAGTGCTTTACCACCTCAGCCTGTGTGCAGCTATATCGTTCATCTCATCAGTGCGTTACCACCTCGCCTATGTGCAGTATACTATCCATTTCACTAGTGCTTTACCATCACAGCCTGAGTGTAGTTATACGTACCCACCTCTCCAGTGTCAACATCTCTGGCTGGCCCCAGCACCACTACCCACCTCGTTATTGGACTCTGTGGTCCCTACCTACGTGCTACAGTATTGCACCATGGTGCACTCCTTCTGACCGGCAACCCAGTAGAGAGTGTCCGTAGTGCACACTTCCTTGTAACTCAAGTACAGTATCCCAAACTAGGGGTTCCACCCCTGTCCTTACGTGCCTCTTACTGGCACCGACCCTTTGGGCCACAAGTGTTCGTCTCTCCTTTTTCCCGCAGGCTTTGGTCACCTAGTCAAAGGACCGCGACCTGCTTACGAGGTGCAGCTCAAGCCCATATCCCGATTGGTGGGGTCACTGGTGAACACCATCTCGTGGGTTAGATTCCGTACCTTTGACTAGGTCTCGCCAACGACCAAGACCCGTGGATGCGGAGGTCGTACATTCAGGCCCCTCGCCTCCGTTTCCTCCCACAGCCTCAGGTCTCAGCTTTCAGAAACCCGCCTCCCAGCGTGACACAATCAGATTCTACTTAACATTTATCTAGCACCTGAATCATGAAGATAATAGCTAGAATCTGATTGGCAGCTATTGGCAACATCTTCACTTCTAAAAACCTGCACTTTAGTAAATATACCCCTAGGAGTTTGTTTAATAGATGCGGAGACAGATGTAGGTGTCTGTGAAGTGTGACTTTGGGCTCTATTTATTAACATTATTTTTACTAAAATAAAGTGAAAAAGGGTGTTTTCACACCCTTTTCACATTATTTTAGTTTCACCTGTATTTATTACAGGGCAATTGGAGTAGAATTAGTAAAATTCTACTCCAGCCCCCAGTATCACTTATTTTTAGTAAAGCAGATCGCATTTCCCATAATTGTAATGGGAAATGTGATCTGTGTGCAAGTTACTAAAAATAAATTGTAAAAAAATACCGGGGGAAGCCCTGTGATAATAACGCCACCTGGAGGTGGCGTTATCCAGGGTCTCCCCCGGTTACCGGGCTCCCACTCTGCTCTAACAGGGAGAGCAGAGGCGGGAGCCGGTACCAGTAATCAGCTATGTGGTCTAAATAGACCGCAAGCTGATTGCTGTAAAAAAAAGAAAAAAAAAATTAAACATTTTTTTACTTACCTGAATCCAGGGACCGGTGATCGGGCCTCCGGTGATGGCTCCTCTCCGGTCAGCTGGTCTCCCACAGTGCACTGGGGCCCGGTCATCAGGTGATCGGGCCCCAGTGCAGTATGGGAGATCACCTGATTGGGAAGCCAGGAGAAGACCACCGGAGGCCAGGAGGATGCAGGTAAGTGTAATGAAGGGAGGGGGGGTCGCGGGGGGGGAGGTGGGGTCGCGGGGGGCTGCGATCGCGGGGGGGCAGGGCTTAGCGCCGGGGGGCAGGGCTTCGCATCGGTGGGGGGGTAGTAGCCGTGGTCGGTCGGTGCATGCGCGGGCTCTTAGTCGCGGTATTTTTTTCGAAAATACCGCGACTAGAGTGCGGATGGGATCCGCAGGGACAGAGCTTTATCGCAAGCTCTGTCCCTGCAAGGGATTTATAGTAAATCCCTGTGATATTACCTGAATTCGCAATGCGAATTCACTCGGTAATATCACACTACAATCCGCATTCAATATGCGGATTGTAGTAAATAGAGCCCTTTGTCACTTGTCAGTGTAGATATGTTTGTAACACACACTGCATACTCACACACATCAGTTCAAACAACCATATCAGATTATGTATGGCATTTCACATTTCTCTGACCTACTGATCCATATTACTTGGAATCCTCTAAGAGAACCAATGGACTGTTTTCTTCTTTGTATTGCATTTGAATATTGGTATTCTATTTATTTTGTTGAATAATCACATTTGTGCTACTCTTGCAAACTTTGGCCCTCATTCAGACCCACTCGCAAGCGGGCGCACGTACGTTAGGCGTACGTACAAAATTATTTAAATTCAATGGCTCGCTCGTATTTTCGTTCGCATCTAAAATTCCTCCCTAAACTCAGGTGACCCCTCCTCTAACTAACGAGCGTGCGAAATAGCGAGCGTACATCCCCGAAATGGCTTGAAGGGAACGCACGCACAAGTGAAACCGGAAGTGGCCTTGTCAGATGTCGATTACCTGCTCCTTTATTCTGCCTACCTCCCTCAATCGTATCATGCCAATCAATGTATCAATTAGCTTAATTGTTGTTTTTTTTTCAACACAATGCAAGAAACTTTACTCTTGTCCGTGTTTGTGTTTACCCGCAGAATACGTACGGATGGAACATTCGCTTTTATTGTTCAAAAAACATGTTACCCACAATTAAACAATTGTTCTATTGCTGTGGATCCCCGCATATTTTCCGGGGTTCATTTCTTGATTTAAATTTGCAAACGCATGTCACTGCATCAAGCCTATCATAACTCTCCAGAGATTTCTGGCCCTGTTGAACACATGACTCATACACTAACCAATAAAATTGCTCCTGTTAATTTCCAAAATACATTAGCCAATCAGAAAATTTTTGCACACTTTATCAAAAATGTTTTGTATGAAAAACTCCATTGCCATCATGAGAGCCTCCGCATTCACCAGGCGCGAGCTGCTGGTGCTTACGGAGGTGATGGATCGCCGTATCACCAGCCAGACTCCACCCATCACCAACCGGCAGAAGCGCTCCGCGTATGCGGAGGCACGGTCCCGCCTGCGGTCCTTGGGTTCACGCCGCAACATCGGGCAGCTGGAGCGCAGGTGGTCAGACCTGCAACGGCGAACGCCCCGCTTGCTGGCATGCTTTCGCATGCAGATCCTGGAAAGTAAGTGTTATGTATTGTGGTTTTCATGTTTGTGTTTGTGGGGCAAACTGCGTGTGCATGTTTTCCTGTCTGTCCTATTTATTATTTGTCCTCATATCTGCGTGTGCATGTTTTCCTGTCTGTCCTATTTATTATTTGTCCTCATATCTGCGTGTGCATGTTTTCCTGTCTGTCCTATTTATTATTTGTCCTCATATCTGCGTGTGCATGTTTTCCTGTCTGTCCTATTTATTATTTGTCCTCATATCTGCGTGTGCATGTTTTCCTGTCTGTCCTATTTATTATTTGTCCTCATATCTGCGTGTGCTTGTTTTCCCTCTATTTCTGTTTTTTTCATTCTACTCCTATTTGCATGTTTTTTGTTGGTGTTTTTTTTTTTTTTTTTTATTTGGGCCCCGGATTTGCCCAGAAACTAACCTCAATTTGTTTGACATATTTTAGGAGGACAGCCAAGACTACGCCGTCACCGTCCGGCCAGACGGCGTTCCCGGCCACTATCCCCAACCCCCAGCCAACACTCCACCCCAAATATTTCCCCTATACCCCACTCCTCCCCAGCCTTCCAAGACCCTCTCCTGGAACTGTCGGGCCTCCTTCCCCTCCGTCCCACTTCCCCCTCTCCTCCACCCACCCCTCTTCCAATTACCCCCTCCCCGGAGTCCGTCATTACCCCTCCCCGTTCTTTGGGGAATGAAGGCTCCTCCGAGGAAGAACATGGAGGGACTTCCGGAGCTCCCGTTTTGGCTCCCGGTATGTTTTTCTTTCACATTTTTTTTAACCACAAACTGTTTGTATGTAATCATGTGTCGTGCCTTTATTCGTGCTTGTTTGGTTTACTTTTGGTGATTTAGCAGTTTGCCTTTACCTCTTGTAGGTTTAGGAGTGATTTCGTTGTGTTTTGGTTTTTTTAATGTGGATTCCCTATTGTTTTATTAATCCACACACTTTTCTCACCCACAGAGGAACAGAGGCGTCGACAAGAGGTGGACGAATGTGTTGGCCAGATGCGCCAACATGTCATTGGCATTCTTGTGGGCCTTGACCGGCTGTCTGGCATCCTTCGCCAGTAGTTTTTTTGGTTTATTTTCGTTTTCTAAATAAATTTTTTAGTTCTAATATACGTTCTGGCTCATTCTTTTTTTCCAAAACAAAAATAGTTTTCCCTGACATAAGTAGACTGTTCCTGCAAGGATTTCCCTTTTTTAAAAGTTAGATTGTGTTTTGTATTTGTATGTTAAACAGCCACAAGAAACACATAACAGTAACAATGTCATTTCCCTTTTTGGGTGTAGTGTCAGTTAGATATTTCGACATTTTACAGGTTCCTAGTTGGTGTGCAAGCTGCTTAGGCCAATCTTCAAAATCCAAAGGTTTGGACAGGCTTCCTTTTGGTGTGGGTTGGGAACCTGAAAACATATTTCAGTTTACATCAACTGGTGTCAGTACTGGATTACCCCTTAGTCAAATGTAAGGTGTGTTAACCTGGTTACACTTGCTGTTAACGTCCAAAAAAAGGAAGACCATTTCACTCTCCAAACATTTATTCACAACATAAATGAGAAATCAAAGTGGTCACTCCCAAAAAAAAAAAACAGTGATAATCTCAAATACAACACATACAAATAAAATATTTAAATAAAAAAAAAAAAATCAAGAACTGGTTGACGAAGGACCATGCCAACATGATTCCACAAACATGGCGTTGCGATATGGGTTCCAGAATATATGCCCAAAATCACCAGATCCAGGTTTGGTAAGGGTAGCAGGAAGTAGTGAGCGTTGGAGTGGCAAAGATTATGTGAACAAACAGAAGATGGTGAAAAAAATAAAAATAAATTAGATGTTCGCAAACAAACACAAACACATTAGGTATAAACACTGTAGTTTTGGTCAAACTTACCTAAAAAATCTGGCCACCACATCATCGCGTATGGCCCCCCCACATACTGACCTCCGACCAACCTCGGGGGGGCCATCCTCAGGTAAGGCATCCTCTGGCTGCATTGGTACACCACTCCTTATGGCGATGTTGTGAAATATCCCACACAGGACCACAATTTTCGACACCATATCCGGCAAATACATGAGCTCGCCACCAGAGCGGTGGAGGCATCTGAATCGGCCTTTTAAAAGGCCGATACAGCGCTCCACCACTTGCCTGGTGGCTGTAAGTGCGGAATTATACTCACTTTGTGGGCCTGGTGTGGGAGCCAAATAAGGAGTGAGCAGCCAGGACATGCAAGGGTATCCACTGTCTCCTGTGAAAAATAAGAGACAACATCAGGAACACTGTGTATCAAGCTTAACATTGTTATGTACTAAAGGTCTCCACTTACCCAGAAGCCACGCATCACCAGCTTGTAGGTTGGTTAATTTCTGCCATATCCCTGATTGCCGGATGACGAAGGAGTCATGTGCACTTCCTGGTAATTTAGCATTCAGGGACAGGATCTGGAGGGAGGCATCACATACCACCATTACATTCAGGGAGTGATAGTGTTTCCTGTTTCTAAATATTGCCTCCAGCCGTGCTGGAGGCTGAAGTGGTATGTGAGTACCATCCACAACCCCTATGATGTGTGGGAAGCCAGCTATTTGGTAAAAATTGGCCTTGGCCACACTAAGGGCACCCATATCCAAAGGCATTTGAATAAAATGATGGAGGTGCTTGAAAAGTGCCTCCATCACTGCCCTCAGGATCCGGGAAAAGGAGGATTGGGAGATGCCCGCCACTATTCCCACCGTTGTTTGAAATGATCCTGAGGCACAGAAATGTAACACCGCCATAAATTGCGTCAGTGGTGGTATTGCTGTTGGACTGTCAATTTGCCGCTCAAGATCACTTTCTATTAATGAGAGAGTGTCTATGATGATTTTGGGAGGTAGACGGTAGCATCTTAAAACCTCATCATCGGGCATTCCAAAAAGGGTGACACGTGTTCGAAATATCTGGGGCCTTGCATGCCTACGATGCCTACGCCTGGGATGAGATTGAGGTTGGTCGGCTTCCGGGAGCATGGCCAGAACAATCCGCCCCAGATCAACCTGAAATTCAAAGATTTCAAAGTAAGGCTTTTGACCCACCCCAAAACTATATTAAAACAACTTAGCTTGATGATACCATCCATTGCTGCTTACATGCCGGGGTATTGTCATGATACGTCCAAACTGAAAATAAACACCAAAATTACTTGACACATTTCACTCTGTGCATTTTTGTTTATAAATTTTGTGCTAGACCAAAGTTAAAATATGCCAAACACCCATTTAGCAAAACCGCAAAGCGACATTTAACACAGTACATCAAAACGGGTCGAAATGTTGGCTCAAAAAGCGAAAGATAAACCACCAAAAAGTTAGAATGATTATTAAGCTGTTTAAAATGCGCTAATTAGTTCGCTAATACAAGTCACAAGAGTAACTACTAAAAATGCGCTAATTAGTTTGCAAATACAAGATAAAAAATGGACTTACCAAGAGCAAATATCTAAGATGCAAAATCAAAAGGTCTTTGGGGTCGAAAATAAACAAAATCTAAAATAGAAGAAATTAGGGATCCAAAAATTACAAAATATACGAAACACAATGAAACAACAATTGAACAAAAGTTAGACTTCACAAAACTTACCAAATCAAGAAACTAGGTCCCAAAAATATAAACCAACAAAGATAACGGAAAAAAAACGCAAATCTAACCAACAAACGAATCTCCAACCTCCAACTCCTTTCTACGCAATCAATAAACTCCAGCCAAGATAACCTCCAACAATCCAAAAACGCCACCTCGACTTGAGACACACCAAGCCATAAATAGTGTTTCGTTTCTCGCACAAATTAAGGAGGGATCATAGGGCCGCACAATCAATGATGCGGCCGCAAAATAAGGACGCATGTATAAATACGTCACGAAAACACATTCAAATTCTGGTGTATTTCTTGTTTGGACCTCAGACATGGCGACAGACCAGGGAAAAAATGCCCAAGAGTCAGGCGGTAAGTCTTTCATGCATTTTCTATCAACGATTAATTTGAAACATAAGATTAGGCAAGTTGTGATTTTGTGAATTCTGTAAATTTACACAAATAGGTGAGGAGGATGACATGGAAGAGGCTGCTGGGCCCAGTATTCCGGCCAAAGCGGCCAAAAAAAAAAGGCAGCCACATTTCACAAGAAAGGAGATGGAGGTTTTGATCCAGAAGTGTGTGGACATCCTGCCACAGGCAGACAGGAATATGAGTCTAAGCCAGAAGTGGAGAATGTGGGAAGAGGTAGCCGTTGCTGTCAATAGAGTGGGTGATTATGTCCGTCTAGCCCGGGATGTCAAACGGCGGTAAGTAAACCCTTGCCCCCCCCTAAAAACAAACCCCATTTTAAACCAAAGGATAATGGCTTCCATTTTTCCCCACAGATGGGGCGACTTCAAATATCGCCTAAAGCAAAAACTCGCGGACAGGGCTAGGCATGCAAGGGGGACAGGTGGGGGTCCCACCCCTGTGTCATTGGAGTTGACGGATTTAGAAGAGCTGGCACAGGGGTGTGTGCAGCCTGTGGAGGTGTTTGGCGTATCCAACATGGATACGGACATGCCAGACTTTGCGGCTCCTCATGTTGGCCCAGGTAAGTATTGTGATGTCACCAACTCTGAAATGCTATTGTGCCAATATGTAGATTCTAATGTGACTCTTTTCTCATTTTTCCAACAGAGACCCAGGCGGATGAGTCTGCTCCAGAGGGAAGCCTTGGCCGCAGAATTTCTGCTGGCTCTGCAGGGGAGGAACCAGTACATCCGGCTGAGGACCCTGCAGAAGCCAGTCCAGGGCGTGCCCCCTCGCAGGCAGTGGGCCTCCTCACAGAACTCAATTTAAAATAGGATTTCCATACGGAGATTCTGCAGAGGATGGACGCCAGTCTGATACGGGTGGCTGAGGCCCTGGAGCAAAATGCTGCGGCCAACGTGACCATTGGTCAGGCCCTGGCAGAAAATACCAGGGCCAACATCCGCATCGCCGATGCCCTGGAGCAGCTCGTTCGCCAGCACATGGTGGAGCCGACCTCCCTTCCTGCCGGAACATCAGGATCCTCCACCTCTGGCACAACATCAGCCAATCCTCCAAATGTGCCTAGCCCTGTGCCTAGTCCAGAGGCCACAACATCTGCCTCTGGACAGGCCAGCCCGATGGCATCCCGGACCCGGTCTGGCGCCCACCCTCCCCCATCCAAACGGGCGAAAAAACGGTGACAGCAATGGCGACTTTTCCCACACTCCTTCTGTGCTTGGCTCATATTCCTTTCTGGTCAAAACTTCCCTCTCCTTTCTTGTGAAATGTTTTTGATTTATTTTTGTACGTTTATGTTAGCAGTTATTGATTATTTATTTTTGATAAAAAGTATCTTTGCCAGAAAAAAGAAAACAAAATATTATGCCAATTGGTTTGTGTTTAAACAATAAATTTATGATAAAAATCTGACATTGTATTGTGACATTATTGTACAAATGGGTTACATTTAATCCTGGCCCTAAAGGCAAAAAGGGACACAAAAAACCATTTCATTTGTAAAAAAAAAAGGCCTCTTGAAGGAACGTTTAAAAAATCACATAACGATGCAAATTCCACATTAAAAAAAAAAAGGGGAGCTAATTAAAACATGATGACATTATTGTCACAATAGGCCATAAACAACAAATTGAGGCCTAAAAAACCCCCCAAAAATGTACGCCAATTGATTGTGTAATCCTGACATTAGCAGGTATGATTTCCACCTGCGTACGGTTTTGTGCTATCCCAATAAACTGCTTGCCAAACACATACCAAGCCGGTTTTCAATACAACACTAATTGCTTTTGTGACCACCCGCGATTAATCGCTGCAACATCATGGAGTCCCGGGACGGAGGAGAAGGCCATCGCCAATGTGGTCGAGTAATCCAGACCCTAAACTGTGCGAGCATTTTGAAGGGAAAGAGGATGTTCCAGTGACGTATGTGACGGTCCGAACACATTTGACGTTCGCATCTGCTAATGTATGTACGCCCCAAAAACGCCTCGCCACGCCTGCGTTTTTCCATCTCCACCCCCGTCAACACCCAAAAACGCCCTGTTCTGTCAATCACATTTGACATGTCACTTCCTGTACGCTATTTTAGGAACGAGAGAAAAAAAGCTCGCAATCTGCCGTACGCACATGCGCAGTGTAACACCGACGCATGCGCGGTTAGTCAACATCGGAACGCAACGAGCGTACTGTTGGTAACGTGCGGCTCTGAATGAGTGCCTTTGTTAGCCCCCATTTTTTCCCTTCCCCCCCATGGTTGTGTTTACCATTGAGGGAAGAAGGTCTCTTTACTTGGAATATTTTAAGGTTATTTTTTCAGATTATTAGATTAAGACTATATTGTTGTAGGCACTCATTATTTCTTTGCTGCATTTTTCATCAAGTAAAATGTATTGTTCTTTTACCCACTGTATCCTAATTTCTAAGCATCAAATAATACATATACCTACTGACCAGTTCTTGAGGTGCAATTTGCATATTTTATCTATCTAGCCTACTAGAGGACACTGGGGTTCCTCCGTCTGCATTTTTGCTGCCTAACACCCACATAAAAGTGAGCGTACGGCATCTTTATTCTTGTATATAGTACAAACAACCAGGCTAGCTACTGTCTGTGTTACTGACTGCTGTTGATATTGTTTTTTGTTCCTTAAAGTGAACCTGCACCTTTTTTTTCTGCAAATACTTATTATTTATCCAAAAATACTCTACTTTGGGGTTGCTGCACCCCAAGAAGGAAATAATAACCAATTTTACAAACGGTCAGCGCTCATAGGATAGGGGGGTTATTGTACCTCTAGCAGCTACCTCAGGAAGTGTCCCAACTTTCTTAGCATAAATGGAATCAAACAAAATAGAGGGAAGTGCTCTGCAATATATAGGATTTAATGATATTTATAACCGGTGTACAGTCTAACTGGATATAACCATGTGTGTGCATATACAGGGGCAGTGCTCCTGATTATGTGATTAGCCTTTTGATCGAATCCTCAGATGTGTCCAAAATGTATTATAAACTAGGAAAAAAGTTCTGGTGGGCAAGAACTTGAGGCTGGGGATTCTTAGTAGAAGCAAAGTCAGAATGTTCAGGTGTGCAATAACTGTAGGCTGGGGTTTGGTTTGTCACAATACATATTCAGCGCCATACGGTATTTACCGGGTAGGCAAAAACTTTAGGCAGAGTGTTGTGTCAGTATGTTATAATCCCTTCTCATTGGTGCAGGGATCAAATTTCTCCGTCACAGCTCTCACCACCTCAGAAATAAGGAGCGTGGTATCAGGGTTGATGCAGACATCAATTGTAGCGTAAATTAGGTAAGGAATTGATTACTTACCAAATGTAGGGTCTGCTGGTCCGTCATCCCTCTGCATCCCCCTCCGGTGTGTGCATGTGAGTAAGTGGTGAGCTATATATGTATAACTGACTGCTGAGATTGCAAAATCAAGACAATCTATTTTAATTGGTAAAAGTAACGTCATGGTGCCAATGACTGGCACATATCAAAACAAGACAGTATACGTATAAAATACAAAGTCACGATTGGTAAGTGTGCCCTCCCAATGCATTTCGGCCCTTACGGACTTTATCAAGGGCAAATGGGTGCTAGTATCCTCTTACCATGCTTTATACCAGTGTGCTCATCAGTACATCCTAGTTCGCGGTAATTTCACCGCACTTCTGGGTACGAATCATCGCGCATGCACGTTAGGTTCCCCTTCCATCCGAGCCGCTATCCAGCTCAGTCTTGCAGACATTTGTATTGAATGCATTATGGTGGAGTCTCCTATCTTCTCCCATGATCCGGACTCTCATGTTCACACACTTGGTCTTACTTGTGAGGGTGGCTATTTTTGCTAGGTCTATTTTGCATAGGGTGCCTCTAGGTTCCGGCCATAACTTATGTTTAGTAGAATTTGTCCTCACAATAGTGGTGCCGTTGACCATCTTTGGTGGGAGCCTCAGCTAAATATTAGTCTATACTGTATTAAGCTTCAGGTATTCCATGATATAGAGTTTATGTCCCATAAATATATTTCCATATATTGGTAACAGTAAGAACTATCACATTGACAATCATATGTGATCATGTAATGATAGCATTGAGGTTTACTATATTTATTTATTTAGTGTTATGTGTGCTGTCACTGGTTATTATATTTTATTTAGTATGCATTAGAGCTATTTTCCATGATAGCTAGTAGAACGTGGGTATGAGGATCTTCTCATTTATATCTATAGTCAGGTCCATAAATATTGGTACATTGACAGAATTTTCATATTTTGGCCTCTATTCACCACCACAATGGCTTTGAAATGAAACAAACAAGACGTAATCACACACGCCGGGATGCCTGAGTGTGTCAATGTCCCAATATTTATGGACCTGACTGTATATATATCTATATATTGAGAGGAAATGGGGGGATCAACTTTGGGCAACAATTACGCTAGTTACATGCAAAAGTGTTTTAAGAGTATAAATCCAACAACAGAATTTTTGGGATATATAGAAAACCCTATGTGCAAAGTGCTATTAGCTAAAGTGCATAGTAGTGATCAGAAGAACTATTTTAAATAATTTAAAAGCATAAAATCTATGCAAATAAAAAAGTGTAAATACGGATATGAAATTAAAAGTGTACAATTTATTCCAGGGATTTTGATAAACAAGTAAGAATACAAGAATAATATATGCAATGGAACTGCTAAGTAAGGGAAGTTCCCTCAATAAAATAGCCAGTTCAATAAAATATTCAAATGAGTGAAAAAGGGAAAAAAAAATTTTTTGCAGGAGAATAAAATAATGGCTTATCTGAGTCAAGGTATAGGACTTTTCCTAGGACAAGGACCCCTTGTCCTAGGAAAAATCCTATACCTTGACTCAGATAAGCCATTATTTTATTCTCCTGCAAAAAATAATTTTTTCCCTTTTTTACTGATTTGTATATTTTATTGAAGTGGCTATTTTATTGAGGGAACTTCCCTTACTTAGCAGTTCCATTGCATATATTATTCTTGTATTCTTACTTGTTTTAAAATCCCTGGAATAAATTGTACACTTTTAATTTCATATCCGTATTTACACTTTTTTATTTGCACAGATTTTATGCTTTTAAATTTATTAAAATAGTTCTTCTGATCACTACTATGCACTTTAGCTAATAGCACTTTGCACATACGGTTTTCTATATATATATATATCCCAAAAATTCTGTTGTTGGATATATACTCTTAAAACACTTTTGCATATAACTAGCGGAATTGTCGCCCAAAGTTGATCCCTCCCTTTCTCTCAGTTACAAAGTAGTACATCACCAATACTACACACTATTGACAAGTAGCTGACGCCCGCTTAGAGCAATGGGCTTATTTGCACTATCTACCAAAGTTTGGTATCACTCACCTCTCATTTTCGTTTATTGTGAAATTTTTACTGGCACCAAATCCACATAAATCTTTATATCTATATATTGTATTCACATAACTACATAAGGAAATATGTGATTCTTCCCTATTCTCAACATACAGTGGGGAAATGTGGCTTTTATTCTTGGAAAGTGAACGAGGGTAGGTCCTTCCACCATTCATCTAAAGTGGTCCAACCCCATATATAATCTGCAGGTCATGATTTCAATACTGTGTTTCTGTTGCCAAAATCAGCATTTCTTATTTCAAGAGGGTATTACATTCTGATCAAACACATTCTCCTCTATACATTCGATTCATACATCCTTTCAGACAAAGGTGCCTATGAACAGGTTACTATTGCTACAGTTATATGTATGTGTATGTTGACAACCTGTAATTACAACATACAGATGCCTATGGGATGGAAGGGAATTTGAGACCTATAGCCCTCTGACCCTAAAAGTGTCAGTGCCCTGACAAATGGTATCTTATGGGTCAATGTTTAGATCTTCAGGATGTAATGTTTGTAGATCATGGATCCACTTACTTTCAGCACAATCTATTTTGTCGATTCTGTTCCCATCCCTCCAATTGTAGTGGATTTTCTCAATCGCTACAAATGTCAGTCTTGTGGGATTGCACTCATGTGTGGTCCTAAACTGTTCGGAAACACTATGGTTTTCAAAACCTCTGGATATGTTCCTGATATGTTCATTGATTCGGACTTTGAGCGTTCTTGTGGTGCATTCAACATATTGTAGCCCACACGGGCATTCTAGTAAATAAATGATGTTATCGCTATCACAAGTCAGTGTTTCCCTAATTTTTATATTCCTTGTTGGTTTGATTCGATTTGATGGTACAGGTGGGTCTAGCAATCTTATAACCCAACTTTTTACAATTGCAACACCTACCACAGTGGTAAAACCCATCTCTAATATTGGACCCGTCTAATGCCATCTGTTTAGATCCCTTGTCTGTCTTATGATGGTTATGGACCAGTATTTTTTCTATATCTGGGGCTTTTTGGAAGACTATGTCTGGTTCTTCTGGCAGCATAGTGCTCAAACTGACATCCATCCGTAGGATGTGCCAATGTTTTTCAGAATATCTTTTACCTTCTGTGATGCACCCCTATATTCTGTTACAAAATAGACCTTCTCGTTACCTTTTGATATCTGTTTTGAGGAATGTTCAAGTAGTGTTTCTCTAGGTTTTTTTTCTAGGGCCTTGAATGCTCCTTCTACTTCCTTCATGTTATAGTATTTTTCATCACATATTTGTTTGAGAGTTTCACTCTGTCTTTGTAATCCTGTATGTTAGTACAGTTACATCTCAGCCATGTGAATTGTCCCTTTGGGATACCTTTTATCCAATTTGGGTGGTGGTTGCTATGTGCCAGGATATAGCTGTTGACATCAACCTGCTTATAGTGTGTTTTAGTGTGCAGTTTGAAATTCTGGATGAAAATTTCCAAGTCGATGAATTCCACCTTCAACTTGCTATATGTGGAAGTGAAGCTCAGGTTCCTATTGTTAGGAATTCTTTCAAAGATGTTTCATCCCCCCATCAGAAGCACAGGACGTCATCAATAAACCTCTTCCAGAGGACCAAATTCGCCCCAAGCTCTGTATTGGACCAGATGTTGGTGCCCTCCCAATGGCTCATGAAGAGCTTTGCGTAGCTTAGGGTGAATTTGGTCCCCATAGCTGTCCCCTTCTGCTGTAGGTAAAATTTGTCACCAAACCACATGTAATTGTGTTTTAAAATTTACTAAACTCCCTGAAGTAAGAAATCACTCTGGTCCTTATCTAGTTCTCCATCCTGTTCTAAAATATACCTGACGCTGTCAATACCATGTTGGTGATAAATTATGGTATAGAGTGAGGTGACATCACCAGTCATCAACCAAAGCTCATCATCCCACTCTATATCCTGTAGAACATGAAGTACCTGCGTGGTATCCCTAAGGTAAGCCTTCTGTTTCTTGACATAACTTTGCAGAAAATGGTCTGTATATTGTGAGAGTGGTGAGGTAATGGAATCTATACCAGATGTAATTGGTCTGCTGGAGGGGTGGGTTAGGCTCTTGTGGATTTTGGGTAGATGGAAGAAAACCGGGATGACTGGGTATGGTGTATTCAGAAAACTGTGTTCATGTTTACTTAGGATTCCTAAGGTTTTTCCTCTATTGAGTAAGGACTGGAGTTGTATCTGGAATAATTTTGTTGGGTCCCCTTTTCATTTTTGGTAGGTACGTCCATCATTAAGTATTTTATGTGACTCCTCATCATAGTCTTCATAGTGACTATCTCGCCACCTTTATTGGTGGATTTCACCACTAATCCCTTGTCCCTTTCTATTTTTTTTTAAAGCCTCCCATTCTCCTTTAGAAAGGTTAGGTCATTTGCATCCTGTTTTGGGGTCTATTCCTTTGATGTCACTCAGGACTCTTTCTCAAATGTTTGTATGTAGCAGCCTTTCATAAGGCTGGGATTGAATGTACATTTTGGTCTTAATCCTGTGTGTTTGTATTTATCCTTCTCTGCATTTTTTTGTGTACTCTTACTCCTATCCGTGAAGTATTTTTTCAAACTGAGTTTTCTGGTGAAACTTTTTATATCTAAATACGTTTTAAACTTATCCAATTTATTTGTAGGGGCAAATTTTAATCCCTTTTTGAGTAGTGTGATTTGTGATTTTGTCAGAGTTTTATCGCTCAAATTGAAGATCCCTGTCAGTTCTAAGTAAGGCAGTCTGGCTTCTATATCCTGCTTTTTTTTCCCTCCCCAACATCCTCTTCTTGTGTGTCTAATTTCCTTTTTTTTATGTTTCTGTTCTTTGTTTGGTTATACCATTGCCTAGTTCTAAAAAACAATCCCCCATGTTTTTTCTACTATCATGGTTTCCCTTTGTGGTATCTGCTTAGGATCTCCTATAACTTTCTTAGTGTTGGTCTCTAGTTCTAAACCTCTGGTGGTATTTCTTATTAGATCTTGCCAACCCCGTTCAAATGACTGGTGGGCTGTGTATGGCAGGTGATTATCTTTGTCCTCCAAATCCTCTAGAGAACATATGGAGAAACTATCCTCTACTATCACACTCTCTTTGTTCGATACCTGACTGTGAATGGTTAAATCTAGGAGGTTAATGTTGTCATCCCTTGTGTCTGGTGCCATGTGTAACCTCTTCATATACTGTTGGTAGGTAAGGTTTAACTTTTTATATATTGGAGTGTTGGCTCCACTTTTCCATTTCTCAACATATGACTTGGTTTGTTTATTGTCTTTCTTACTTTGGTCTATAATTTTGCTAGTATGTCTGCTATTTTTTGGTATCTGAGATTTAATTGTTTTATTGCTTATTCCAAATTTGTCCCTCAGGATTTTGGACCTTTAGGTGTCAATGATTTCTCTTATTTCCCTGACTAATCTTGTTTTGATAAGGCTTTCTAAATTAATGTATTCCGTTTCTTTCTTGTAGTATTCTATTTCTAGATCCAGTTGTGTGATTTTTTTTTCCTCCAATCTAGCTAATTCTAGGTTCATTTCCTTAATGATTAATTCCATTAATCTAGAAGAACAGTCCAATAAGATTTTGTTCCATTGTTCCATAAATAGTGTATTGTCACTATTATGTGTAGGTACTTTGTGTATTCTTAGGCCCTTAGGTATTAAGAGAAACCAATTCAAAGTGTGTACATCCCACCATGCTCTTGTTTCCTTAGCCAAGGTTTTCTCTAATTCAATGAATGTGTTACACAAGTCATAGCTATTAGCTTTGAGTGGTATCCCTTTATTAAGATTACTAAATAGAATATGTGCCCTATCTGATCTGGATGCTCTAGAATCTAGTAGACCCATCAACTGAGAAACCCTTCTGGTGCTGCTGGCCTGTGGACTACTTAGACAGGAAATAATAGCCAATTTTACAAATGGTCCACGCTCATGGGATAGGGGAGTTATTGTACCGCTAGCTGCTACCTCAGGAAGTGTCCAATTCCTGGACTTGTAAATTTTCATCCAGAATTCCAAACTGCACACTAAAACACACTATAAGCAGGTTGATGTCAACAGCTATATCCTGGCACATAGCAACCATCACCCAAATTGGATAAATGGTATCCCCAAGGGACAATTCACATGGCTGAGATGTAACTGTACTATCATAGAGATTTACAGAAAACAGAGTGAAACTCTCAAACAAAAATTTGATGAAAAATACTATAACTTGAAGGAAGTAGAAGGAGCATTCAAAGCCCTAGAAGAAAAACCTAGAGAAACACTACTTAAATATTCCTCAAAACAGATATCAAAAGGTAAAGGGAAGGTCTATTTTCTAACAGAATATATGGGTGCATCACAGAAGGTAAAAGATATTATGAAAAAACACTTGCACATCCTACGGATGGACATCAGTTTGAGCACTGTGCTGCCAGAAAAACCAGATGTAGTCTTCCAAAAAGCCCCAGATATAAAGTAAAAACTGGTCCATAACCATCATAAGACAAACAAAGGATCTAAACAGATGACATTAGAGGGGTCCAATATTAGAGATGGATTTTACCACTGTGGTAGGTGTTGCAATTGTAAAAAGTTGAGTTATAAGAGCACTAGACCCACTTGTACCATCAAATCGAATCAAACCAACAAGGAAAATAAAATTAGGTAAACACTGACTTGTGATAGTGATAACATCATTTATCTACTAGAATGCCCATGTGGGCTACAATATGACAGATTCACCACAAGAACGCTCAAAGTCAGAATCAATGAACATATCAGGAACATATCCAGAGGTTTTGAAAACTATAGTGTTTCTGAACATTTTAGGACCCCACATGAGTGCAATCCCACAAGACTGAGATTTGTAGCGATTGAGAAAATCCACTACAATTGGAGTGGTGGGAACAGAATCGACAAAATAGATCATGCTAAAATGTAGTTATGCAAATACAATATATATAAATATATATATATATATATATATATATAGATATAGATATAGATATAGATAGATAGATATAGATGAGAAGATCCCCATACCCGCGTTCTACTAGCTATCATGGAATATAGTTCTGATGCATACTAAATAAATTATAATAACCGGTGACAGCACACATAACACTAAATAAATATGCTAAGACCCAATGCTATCATTACATGATCACATATGATTGTCAATGCGATAGTTCTTACTGTTACCACTATATGGAAATATATTTCTCGGACATAAAACTCTACATCATGGAATACCTGAAGCTTAATACAGTATAGACTAATATTTAGCTGAGGCTCCCACCAAAGATGGCCACCGGCACCACTCTTGTGAGGACAAATTCTACTATACATACGTTATGGCCGGAACCTAGAGGCACCCTATGCAAAAAAGACCTAGCAAAAATGGCTGCCCCCACATGCAAGACCAAGTGTGTGAAAACTAGAGCCTTGACCAGATAGGACACTCCACTGTAATGCATTCAATACAAATGTCTGCAAGACTGAGCTGTATAGCCACTCTGATGGAAGGGGCATCTAACGCGCATGCACGATGATCCATACCCGGAAGTGCTGTGAAATTACCGCGAACTAGGGTGTACTGATGAGAACACTGGTATAAAGCACGGTAAGAGGATACCAGCATCCATTTGCCCTTGGAAAATTCTGTAAGAGATGAAATGCATTGGGAGGACACACTTGCCAATCATGACTTTGTATTTTATACTGTATAATGGCCCTCATTCAGAGCCACTCGCTAGCGGCAGTACGCTCGTTCCGAGCGATGTTCGCACATCTGCGCATGCGTACGGTTTTTAGTACGCATGCGCGAACCAGTCAGTGCGGCCGAAAATCGTTGGTACGCAATATAGCGAGGGCCTGCTATTTTGAGTGACAGAATGAGGCATATGTGGGTGGTAACAGGGGAAGGTACTTGAAAACGGGGAGTGGAGATCCGAACGCAGGCGTGCTTAAAGGTCAAAACGGGCGTTTTAAGGGAGTGCATAATTAATACAGCAGCGTCATTGACCACGTCACTTGGTTTTTTTTAACTCAGAACTGCTCGCAAAATAGCGGTTGAAAACACCAACCACAAGAATAGCGAGCAGTTCATACACTGTACGATGTACTCGATTAATCTAATAAATAGCGGACATGACGTATGATGCGTGCGGCCAGGGGGCGTTTTTATAAAAAAAACGAGCGTATGTTTTGCTCGCTCGTTCAGACTTAGAGGTGGGAACAGACTGCAATGTGCGAACGGATCATTTGCATAGCCACCCCTTGTTTTTGAACGAACGAGCGCAAATAGCGAACGGCTCTGAATGAGGGCCAATGTTTTGTTTTGATACGTGGTGGTCATTGGCACCATGACTTGTTACTTTTACCAATTAAAATAGATTGTCTTGATTTTGCAATCTCAGTAGTCAGTTATTTATTTAATTAATTATTTATTAACTTATATAGTGCAGCATATTCTGTTGCGCTTTACAATTGGAAATATTATTAAAATAAAACTGGGTAATAACAGACAGATATATAGGTAGGAAGGCCCTGCTCGCAAGCTTACAATCTATAGGGAAATAGGCATTGATACATAAGGATAGGTGCTATATATTGCATTTTGGTCCAGCCAGAATGCAGAGTTTCTTGGTGGGTTGCATGATCCAGTCACACAGGAATGTCGGCCAAATATCAGGAAGATGTGAAAAAAAGACAATGTGTGAGGTTATGTATGGACTGTGAAAAGAGATCTAAGTAGATATGGAAGCTATGAAGGTTATGTGGATGGTTCTGGAATCTGATAAGCTTACCTGAAGAGGTGAGTTTTCAGGGAACGCTTGAAGGATTGGAGACTAGAGGAAAGTCTTATTGTGCATGGTAAGGCATTCCATAGAGTGGGTGCAGCCCGAAGAAAGTCTGTAACCGTGAATGGGAGCAAGTAATGCGTGGGGATGAGAGACGCAGATCTTGTGCTGAGCGGAGCATTCGGGTTGGGTGATATTTTGAGATGAGTGAAGAGATGTATGTTGGTGTGGTTAGGTTAATAGCCTTATGTGCAAGTAAAAGTATTTTATATTGAATACAGTAGAAAACTGGCAACCAATGGAGGGACTGACAGAGCTGGACAGCAGACAATGAATGTTTGCCAAGGAAGATAAGCCTCACAGCTGCATTCATAATGGATTGTAATGGTGATAGCCTGTTTTTGGGAAGACCAGTAATGAGACTATTGCAATAGTCAATGTGGGAAATAATGAGTGCATGGATTAGTTTTTGCAGTGTCTTGTGTGAGATATGGTCGATTTTGGATATGTCTTTTAGATGTATGTAACATGATTTTGAGACAGATTGAATGTGGGAAACAAAGGACAGTTCAGAGTCAAGTATGACACCTAGGCAGCGAGCTTGTGGGGCTGGGTGGATTGTCGAGTTATCAACAGTGATAGAGAGATCAGATTGGTAACTGTTATTGGCCGGTGGAAATATAATTGATTCTGTTTTACAAATATTAAGTTTCAGGTGGCGAGATGACATCCAAGATGAAATGGCAGAAAAACATCCAGTGACATGGACCAATACAGATGGTGATAAATCTTGGGAGGATAGGTAGATTTGAGTATCACCCACATACAGATGGTACTGAAATCCAAAAGAGCGGATTAGTTTGCCGAGAGGTGGTATAGATTGAGAATAGCAGAGGACCTAAGACAGAGCCTTGCGATACTCCAACTGATAAAGGTAGCGAAGAGGAGGCAGAATCAGAAAAAATAACAGTAAAAGAACGATAAGATAGGTATGAAGAGAACCAAGAAACAGCTGTGTCCTTGAAGACCTAGGGATTGTAGTGTTTGTATGAGAAGAGAGTGGTCAACAGTGTCAAAAGCAGCAGAGAGATCTAGAAGAATTAGGAGTGAGTACTGGCCTTTAGCCTTGGCAGTGACCAGATCATTTACTACCTTAGTCAGTGCTGACTTTGTGGAGTGTTGGGAATGAAAACCGGACTGAAGTGGGTCCAATAAGTTGTGTGAGTTAAGAAAGTGTGTGAGATAGGATGGCAATTTGAGAGAGTGTTAGGGTCAGAATTTTTTTTTTTTAGAATGGGAGTAATCACTGCATGTTTGAACAGTAATGGAAAGATGCCATTAGAGAGAGAGAGAGATTACAGATTTTAGTTAGGGTTGGGATGAGCACTGGAGACAGAGCTTTACTGATTTGTGAGGGTATAGGATCTAGTGGAGAGGTAATAGAGTAGGAGGATGAGAAGAGTGTAGATACTTCGTCTTCGTTTGTGGGGTCAAATGAAGAGAATGTACCAGATAGGGAATTTAGCAGGTTACTAGCTGAGGAAGAGCATACCATTTCATTTCGGATCTTATCAATCTTGTCCTCGAAATAGGAAGCAAGATCATGTGCACAGACAGTAGCAGGGTGGATTGGGTGAGGTAGGGGTAAGAAGCAGTTTAAATCTATTAAAAAGCCGCTTGGGGTTAGAGGCTTGAGCAGAGATTAGAGATTGGAAATATTTTTGTTTGGCAGCGTCCAGAACAGTGCGATAAGAGTTGTAGATAGTCTTATATTTGATGAAGTCACTTGGAGTACGAGACTTTCGCCACTGACGTTCTACTTTACGTGAGAGTTGTTGTAGATGCCTTGTTAAGTTATACATATATATTTCGCCACTTACTCACATGCACACACCGGAGGGGGATGCAGATGGGTGATGGAGCAGCAGACCCTACATTTGGTAAGTAAACAATTCCTTACCTAATTTACACTGCATTTGATGTCTGCATCAACTCTGATACTGCACTCCTTATTTCTGAGGTGGAGAGAGCTGTGATAGAGAAATTTGATCCCTGCACCAATGAGAAGGGATTATAACATACTGATACAACACTTTGCCTAAAGTTTTTGCCTACACGGTTAATACCATATGGAACTGAATATTTATTGTGACCAACCAAACCCCAGGCTACAGTTATTGCACACCTGAACATTCTGACTTTGCTTCTACTAAGAATCCCCAGCCTCAAGTTCTTGCCCACCAGAACTTTTTTCCTAGTTTATAATACATTTTGGACACATATCTGTGGATTCGATCAGAAGGCTAATCACATAATCAGGAACACTGCCCCTGTAGATGCACACACATGGTTATATCCAGTTAGACTGTACACTGGTTATAAATATCGTTATATCCTATATATCGCAGATCGCTTCCCTCTATTTTGTTTGCACCCCGAGAAGACGTTTTTGTTTTGAGTTTTTTTTCACATTTATAGATCATATAAATTGCAAAAAAAATGTTTTTTATTTTTCACTATTAAAACCAAAAACCTGCAGTCTTTTTCTAATTTAATTTGCATGATTTGTTATTCTTCCAGTGTAGGGAACAGTGTGTGAGGTGGTGTCCCACACTCAATCTGCACCTTAAAACAATTCTCACAAAGACCTATTCCTCCAAGTGCGTGCAAACAATTGCCAGTGCTTTTTGTGTAAAAAAACAAAAAAATGTGCATAGTGTGTAAGTGACGGTGTATGTGGTGCTGTCCCCCATCATCTGCACCCCAAAAATTTTCTCACAAAATTGACATGACTGTGTCTCCTTCTATTTCTCTGGCAAATGCTGCCGCCAGGAAAAAACTGAGCTTTCTAATGAGACCCACTAGTGAGGAGAATGAGTCAACTCAGCGCACCAGAGTGAAACACCATTATGACTTCTGGTCAGACTTAAAAGAATTATTGATGCCTCTACCGTGACTCAATCTGATACAGTAAGCATAAATAGAATGTACAAATAAGCATGCCACCCAGTCCCATTTAATACTGAGAGGAAAAAAGGCAATTTGGAGCCCCTTGTACAAACTAGCTTTGCTTCACTTAAGCTGCCCACCCTCCAGTGTTTTCTCGGAAAGTGTTTAGCACGGCCAGGAATCTTGTGAGCGACCGGAGTAGGAGGCTACTTCCTAAAAATATGGACAAACTGATGTTCAAAAAATTAACTACAAATTCTATTAGAAAGACCTTTGCTGCCAATTACAACAAACTACTGAGACTTCCATAACAGTTGGTTCCAGTGGGGATGAGCTAATATTTTATGATGTTGATGATATTAGCAACACTAATAAGGGTGAAGATGAGGATGATAATGACATTGTTCAACCACAGACATGATTAACAACACTGTTAATTGCATTAAGCCCATTGGTAGCTTGTTTTGTTGGTTCCCAAACAAACCAAGCACTTCAGCAACAAAAGTGGAAGTCCCTGTCGCTGAAGTGCATGATTTATTAAACTGTGCATGTTCCTTTTAATATACAACATTATCCCAATAACAATTCCATCGTGCACCACTTTTTATTATGGGCTTTGCCAAGATTGTGTATGTTTGCCTGATTTTGTACTATATATTACAGTACTTTACATGGGCATTCATGTTCTTTTGTATCTTGTAATGACATCCATCACCAGGTTCTCATTCAGTCATATAGGCCCAGTTTCCTGCTGCTTCTCAACAGATACAGACTAGTATCATCAAATCATTTCATTAATAATTAATTATTCAATTTGACTAGGCCTTAAATAATGAGAAATCAATCTCATTTGGATTTTGGATTCTTGTTGGGTAACAATGCTTTCAATTTCTCAGATTTCTTTTTTTATAGCTAAATTATTAACACTAATCAATGAATCAATTAATCAGTCAATAACTGTCATTGGGATTTTGGATGCTTGTTTTGTAACAATGCTTTCCATTTCTATGATTTGCTTTTTTATAGTTAAATTATTAACACTAATCAATTAATTAATCAATCAATCTCTTTGGGATTTTGGATGATTGTTTTGTAACAATGCTTTCAATTTCCATGATTTGCTTTATTAATAGTTACATTATTAACACTAATCAATCAATTAATCAACCAATCAATCAAATCAATCATTGGCATGCTTTAAATCGCTTCCACGCTACATGTTTGAGAGACCCATGTCTCTGTTTTTCTTATTTTTACAGTTATAACTGCTTAACTGCTTATCCGTTCATATAATAAAATCATTAATCAAACAAATCAATCAATGGCATTCTTTACCTTGTTTCCACACTACATATTTGCCAGGACCATGTCTCTGTTTTACTTTTCTTTATTGATATAACTGCTTCTTTTTTAGTATAATCAATTAAGCAAACAAGCAAACAATACTTGGCTTCCATTACATAAATAGTATTTAACACTCTATCTCCATTTCCCTGTACTGGCATCGGGCCTCTGATCTAGTTCTTGATTAATGAAAATGTTCTATAGCATCATATAGTTGTATATTAAACTGCAATCCTGTCTGCCACTGCAGTGCCACTATGTTTCCTAGATGTGCTATATTCTTTTAAACTGTCATGTGTTTGTGCAGCTGTATTGTCGCTTAGTTTAGCCAGTCAGCTCACTGCAGCCCTTGGCCAATAAAGTTGAAAACAATATTGTAAGCTGTGTGTAGGAACAACAACAGGCCCAAATTACATGACTTTATTTGTTTTATCAATTTTATTTTAAAAATCCAGATCCAAAAAAAAAAAAAAAAACTACAGGGTTGTTTTGGCAAAACCAAAACATGATGATGAATTAGAACCAAAACACAGGTGTCCACACACATCTCTCACATCTCTTGTAATGACCCATTCAGTCGTGTGACACAAGTGGTCAATGCCTGTTTGATGAGTGCATACAGAAGACAATCCTATGTAGTGAGGAGGGTAGGCTGTATTTCCCCTTCGCGCTAGGGACCTGGAAGTGACGTGAATGAGGGCGGAAGTGCAGTTCCTGCCCATGACAGCCAGCTACACAAGTACTTTGTCCCCACTTACACAAGTTTGTTGTCCCCTCGCGGGCTCGCTGCGCTTGCCCCGCTTCAGGCATGGTGGCTCGCTGTGCTCGCCACATGGTTATATTCCCCCTCTATGCCCACTTGGATAGCAGGGAATGATGCTGGACACTGGCTGATGACGTCAGGGTCCTCTCGGTGAAGGGGATTTAGACATTACCTTCCCAGGAGTGGGAGCAGGACCTGACAGATTTAGGAAGATCGGGTCTGTGATGATAATAATGCCCTGCACCCCTGACAGAGAGTAACAGAGAGTCAGGCTAGCACTGGTGACAGAGGCTACATATGTAGCACTGGCATTTACCACACACATCTGAGAGAACAGTTGTTTAATCTTAATAAACTAAGTGCTGGAGATCTGTGACAGCAATAATGGCTGACAGGCTATGACCTCAGACAGGCAGCATATACAGCTCTAATCAGTAACACCAGCAATACCCTCACCTGACAACTACAGTTACCTAATACTGAATTACTACCCAATGAGCTAACTGGGCCCTCTAGCCTCTTGTGCTTCTCCCTACTTTAGTGTCATTTACTTCTTATGGTGCATACACACGATCAGATTTTTTCTTCAGATATGGACGATAACGATTTAAAAATCGTTCAGTCGTTCATATCTGATGAAAAATCGTTCATATCTGACATGCCTGAACGATGGACGATCAACGATGCGCGTTCCCGTTTGTCAGATAACGATATCTGACATCTGATGGGTTTGCAGTCAGACTTGGACGATTCCATTCATTTTAATGCAGTTAAAAATCGTTCAATCGTTCAAATCGTTCAAATCGTTCAAAACTTTGGTCAAATCGTCCAAATCGTTTAATCGTTCAGTCGTTCATCTGACAAATCTGACAAGTCTGACAAATCTGACCGTGTGTACGCTCCATTACTCACCACTAGGGCAGCTAACACTTGGATGCTTATGCTCTGAGGCTTATCTGGGTGTTATGGTCGCTAATGTAGCAATATATATTATCCATGTCTTGGTCCTGTATTTTATTGCTCTGTAAGTCGCTTGTCTACAATTTGTTTATGTACTGTGTTAGGCGCTGCGGAACACTTGTGGCGCCATATAAATAAATGATAATAATAATACTACTACTACTACTATACAAAAAACTCCATAGTAACGAATAAGTACACCACCGTGGCATGGCCATGCACATAGAGAGACTCATAATGGTTAATTCAAATTTGTGGGTAGATAAATTGAAACTTTAAAGCTTTAAAGTAAATTGTTGCTTTATGTAAATTGCTGTGTCCTAGCCGATACTTAGAGCCTGGTAGTGTGAGGCATAAGAGAAAGCTTTTGGTGATAGTAACATTGAGAATATGTATAGAAGTATTTTACTGCTTAACTATGAGACATTAATTATATTTCCTGTCATTTGTTGTGCATATTTTGGTATAACCAAGAATGTGTGTTTTAATGTTTAACAAACATATCACATTGATGCTGGTCTAACTGTGTTTTAAGCAAACAGGTTTTATTACTTAGGAAGCAATCAAGTCAAATAAAACTGAATTTAATTTATTAACCTGTGTGATCCTTGGGTCTGGGGATATATTATCCTCACCTCTCTGCCAGGGAAGAAAGAACCTGTTGCATTTGAAGGAACCTACCCGAAATACTGGATAATGAATGCTGGATAACAAAGGTAGGTATCACAATATACAGTACTATGTTATATCAGGTTAGCTGTGGAGCAGTAATGGTTATAAACAACAACAAACTGCACCTTCTTTTCCACTTCAGTATGGTGCAGTGCAGTGAAGCTTGGGTATATATCCCGTTTAGTTTGTTGTTTTAACAAATCAAACCCAATAAGTACATATGGATCACAAACACAATACAGATGCTGCTGTTCAAAAATAATCAGAAATCACGTGATTAAAATGTCTAAATGATAGTGAAAAAAACAGCGCAATATTGTGTGTATATCAAAAGATACTGCACAAAGGTGGTGTATATGTAAAAAGAAGCATACATTTAATCACAATGCATTAAACAATAAACATAAAATTAAAAGAAGATAAGCTGAATAAAATATGGCCAATTATCAAATATGCATTAAATATCTGGATCCCGGTATTGTAGATAAAAGTAATTAGAAGACAGTGGTTGGATTGTCTTTTAACCTGACCTGCAGGTAGGTGTTATCAAGTGTTAATTTGTCTCCAAAAGTAACCATTCATACCCTTCCACAGGTGGTTCCTGGGGTGTCCAAATCTTGCCTGCAGCTCTGTGCAGTGCCGCTTGCGTAATTTCTATATACCTGTATCTTTGGAAGGTGAGGTGAAATAAGGACCATTGGCAAAAAGTCACTTGGTTTGAATCCAGATGAACAAGTGTGTTTTTGTGCACAGTAAGTCCAGGATCGGTATCAGGGTTCCATCTGATGCATTTCTCTGTACTCTACAGCTCCCCCCCCCCCTTACCTAACAGGCAGCGTGTGTACTAGGCTGCACTGCAGTGGGAAACTGCTCGCTGCAGCCGCAGTCTCATCTGCCTGTGGGGGGAACGATCATACTGATCGCTCCCCCCCCCCCTTGCTTTGCGCCGGGCTGAGGGGCTCACAGCGCCCCCCTTCCCAGCGCAATGCAAAAAGGGTTTTTTCTAACTAAGAGGGTGTGGTCACCCCTCCCGAGATTAGGCCACGCCCCTTCACACAGGCTAACTTTCTATATTCCTGTCAGCAGGTTACAGGTGTTCCTATAGATTGTTGATAATATTAATGTCATTTATTTGCTACATTTAGGCCACTGCAGTGTTGCTTTTGCAATGTGTTTTGCATCATCGTTCTTTTGAAATTCAAACTTCCAAGTTTGTGGTTTTTGGCAGAGGATAACAGGTTTTCAGCCAGAATTTCTGTGTAATGTGCACCATTCTTCAATCCATTTATCCTGAAAAAAAATGGAACTCCCTCCCACTGAACAGCATCCCTATAGATCACAGTACCACCGCTGTGTTATGGAACTCCATGGATATCATTGACCTATGTGCATTATCTTCCAGGATAGCTTGTTCAATGTCACAGTTTGCCTTGCAGTAGTTACTCTGATAACTGACTTTCTTGTTTGGTAATTAGATTTATGCTTAATGGCCTGATTGAGGCAATTAGGCTGTAGTACTTCTTTAACTTCTGTACAACATATCGGAGTCAGCAATGAGCAATATTTATAGGACTTTGTAATGGTCTCGTACTCGTTCCCACCTTTGTTACTTTCCAAACTTACACCTTTAGTTGCTTGGCATACTATTTTGTATTCATTTTCAATTTACTTTTTTAAAGTCTCCACCATGTTGTAGGTCCTCAGGGAGAGAGAGGAGTATTTCCTGTATTTGTACAATGAACTGACCCACTAGTTTCATTCATACACAGGCAGAATCAATGGACAAACTGCATGACAGTTGCGGTAATGTCTTGAACGCGGGATACGTTTAGTATCCCAACACAGGGGATGCTGGCGCTCAGAATACTGGCGCCGGAATCCCGACACTTGTCAGAATCCCAGTGCCATCCCATTGCACGCATGCAGCATGCTTATGTTTTATTTTTGGCACTGTAATCAACAGTAGATTGGTGCAGAATCAGTGACATTGAAATCTGAAAATTGCGTTAGGGACTGAGGACCTCATTCAGAGTCGGTTGTAAGCAGCTGCTCGGTCGTACGCATCCGATGTTTCCAAACCACGCTTGCGCACGGTTAGTTGTGTGCATGTGCGTACGAGGCTTTGCGATCCAAAATGCTGTAGATCGTACGGCTTACGTGCAGGAAGTGGCTTCCGACAGTTGATTGACATGAAAGGGCGTTTGTGGGTGTTGACGGGGGTGGTGGTCTGAAAACGCAGGCATGCCTCAGCGTTTTTAGGGCGTTTTTAGGGCGTTTTAGGGGCGTACATAATTTGCCTGCTACGACCGACATAGAAGGCTGGAAGTAGTAAAACGTTGCTCTGCGAGCAGGTTCGAGGCCTGACTGATCGTACAGCTTGAGGTTGGGTATGTGCTTTCTCAAGCCCCAGAGTACAATCGATACTATCGAATGTGACTGATGTTATGTTTGATGTTTCTATTTTGTGCCACACAATGCAAGCAGCTAATAATAACACTGCTAATTGGATTGTAATTGATTCAGCTGCGTTAGCATTAGCGAATAATAAGAATAAATAAATTTCATGGGGATGGCTTATTCTATGCGTTTTTTTGTTAATTTTAACATGCATTTAACAACAACACAATATTATTATTCCAAAATCCGGGTTTAAAATCTTTTTAATTTACAAACGCACTACCAGTAAAACATCAGCATGAACTACATGATATTTGAACAATACAACACAAGCGGCCGCAACCATCAGAAGAAAATTAACATACAGCGACTGGCAACGATTGACTCAATCGCTAGCTGCTATCACTCGCTAGCTAGATGAGGTGCATTGTTCATGTATGAGCGTCACTTTGGTTGTGACCGACCGGCAGTGCGATTGCTTCCTTTTTCAGTTTCTCGATCGTTAGGCGTACGACCGAGCGGCCGCTTACGACCGACTCTGAATAAGGGCCAGAATGCTTTTTAATGGCCCTGTATAAGACATCCAAATTTTTGCCAATTTTCTCAATTGATAGGGGTTTTTTTTTTACTTTTTCTCTCCAACACCCACCCTCTATAATACATTCATTGTTTCCAAATTCCAGGGATAGTTTCAAATTTCAAAGAAGTGTCCCTGGGCAGGATGTATTAAGGACAGAAATGCAGTTTTTGGAGGTTTTACCACCATTCTCAAATGTAATAATCTTCGTCCTGGTGGGTAACGCTATCTTTAGATGGCGTTACCCAATAGAAGCCTATAGGCTTCTTTCGGGACGCCCCCTGAGAGGGATCCAATTGGATCCCTCCCAGCTCCCTCCGCAGTGCACGCATCTTTCTGTGCACGCGCAGCAGGGTGCCAGAGGGACTTCTGGGTCATAAACCTGGAAGTCCCTCTATCTCAGCGGTGGCCAACCTGGATCTTCTTAGCTTCAAATGCGTTTTGCGGCTCGGCAGACCCCCATTGTTACTGGGAACGCTGGTCACTTCAGAGGCCAGCGTTCCCAGTAATGCAGTGTGCAGGTGACGTCATGACGTCACCCGCGATGTGAGGAGCCCGCGCGTCTGCTGGATCCAGTTAGATCCAGCAGGTGGCAGAAGAAGAAGCAGCAGTGATGGCGTGGCGGCAGAAGCAGCAGCAGCGACGGCGCGGCGGAACTCGGGAGCCCTGACGTTGTGGAGTGGTGCCAGCACGAAGGTAGGTTTCTTCATAGGGGGGTGAAGGGAGCAAATGCTGGGGGCATGACTACAGGGAGCATTGCAGGAGGGGAACTGCTACAGGGGGCATTGCTTAATGGGCACAGCTACAGGGGACAGTACAGAAGGGGCACAACTATTGGGGGGCATTGCTTAATGGGCACAGCTACAGGGGGCATTGCAGAAGGGGCAACTACTGGGGGGCATTGCATAATGGGCACAGTACAGGTGGTATTGCATAAGGGCCACAACTACAGAGGGCATTGCATAATGGGCACAGCTACAGGGGTCATTGCATAAGGGCCACAACTACTGGGGGCATTGCATTTGAGGAACAACTACAGGGGGCACAGCATAATGGGCACTGATCTTCTCAATGTATTTTATGTGGTTCTGGATTTCAATATGTATTTTATGTGAACATGATTATTTCAATGTTTTCTATGTTGCTCTGGCTTTTTCTTTCATTTCAACAGTGAAAAATGTATATTGGGAAGATTATGTAAAATGATTACTTTTAATGTCCTGGGCTCTCCCCCAACGTGACTAAATACGGGGGTGTGACACAAGGTCATGCTCCTGCAAATGCCATACCAAAGGCGTGCGCACAAAAATGGGGCATGGTCTTGTGACAGGCCACGCCCCTTTTTTGCCCGCCAGCCTACGATTGATTGATTGACTACATATATTTTTTGGCTCTTTGCCTCCGACTGGTTGGCCACCCCTGCTCTATCGCACAGGGCAGCTCTTACCAGTAGAGCTGTCCTTTGCAATTTTCTAGGTACATGGCAGCAAGATTATCGCTGGAATGTACCCGATAATGGGTGGTATGTACGGCATCACAGATGCGATGCTTCGTACATCCCGCCCCCTGTCTTTCAATATTGAATAACTCCACAGAGCAATTATCCCTCTTTACTTTTTTCCCCATCCTTAAAGTGTTTAGAATTTTTTTAAAGGTGTACAATGAAAATATTATTACATTATATTATACCCAGTTCAGTTAACACTATGTGGATGTAATGCGCCAAGACCTCTCATTTATCAAAGAATGAACAGTTGCTTTCACCTGATAGGATTTTTATTTTATCATATTTACTTTTTTTGCTTTGTTCTATATATCTGAGTGTTATCATTGTTTCGTCTTCATTTAATGCTGGAACCGAAAGCTCCTACTGATCTCGTAGTTCCAGACACGCACTGTGCCTCTGTGCATGCTCAGTAACCCATATCAGTGTGGATATTATATGCTGTGGAAGTCCATTATCACTCAGCTACTACAGTGATAACATGTTAGTAAATCGAGTCAAAGTTTTTATCCCGTGATAAAAACAAATGACACTTTTTGCAATGATAATGATTATCACCCCCCCCCCCCCAAAAAAAGTATCTCTAAAATATTTTACATTTTTCTCAAAACATTTGATATCGTATTTACACATGGCCCAATAGTGATTTTCATTGTACGGTCATAGTTAATCGTGACATATTGCCCATTTTACTGCATGTTTTTCTTTTCCGCAGTAAAAGGGTTAAACTGTACCACCCCTGCTTTGCCAACAGAACACCCATGTCAAAAGGGAAAAGAAATACAAGTATATAGATAAAAATATACTTAGCCCTCCCCCTTCACCCCATCATTGCCCTCCCACAGTGCTTGGCATTATATTAAAACATAGTTTAACGCTTGATATTAAGTGGCACTAATTAGACTGTGATGAGAGTGGTGTAATTAAGTTTCTTCCAGATTATGGTCTGATGCAGGATCATCCCTACTTTGTGCTTCTCCACGTCAGCAAAACAGGGACCTTCTCAATGCTGCCTAATTGCAGGCCTGGCGCTGGTTCAGCTCGTGTTGCTGCTTGGTGTGTGCTGGCAAAGATGTAGACAGTTAAAGTGGCACGTGTGAGTTATCAGGATTCTGATACCATACTGTGTAGCTCTTATTTCACCCACACCCCCCGAAAATAAACATCATGAGCTTTACAATAATGCTGAACAATGTGACTGTATATTTCTAGCTTTCAGATAAGTGGATTTAGACTGTGCTAATTTCCAGTTGCTCTTCGGATTTCTTTTGGCCTTAAGAAACAGAAACAGGCAAACATAGGGATAGGCGTTGCTCTGGTAAAGGAATAAGGACAAAGACAATGGAATTTAGATGGATTTGTTTTGTCAGGTACTTGCCTTTGCATTTTTCCAATGCTTTATACCTTTTACAACCATCCTCTTGCAATATTCCTCCCTATGTAGTCTTGTTATTATTCAAAGTTCCATCATCTTTCAATAAACATATCCTTGATTGCTGCTCAACCTCTGCTACTCCCCGTATCCAAACATTGCAAATTAAACTTTAACATGATAGTCATCTTTTAGCAATGTTTAATTATGTTAAAAATGTTATTGTTGAACTCCTGCTCCATAGATTAGCTGTGGTCTTTACAGATGTAATGTAATGCTGGGTACACACCGGAACAACTTCACTCACCGAATGGACCAACGTTATGATATGCTCAGTGTTGAAACAATCTTGAGATAAATCACACTAGTGATTTATTGATCAGATCTGAATGATTATCCATCCTAAAGTTTCTCACAAAGTTGATGTTTTTAAATGAATTATTAGCAGAAATGCCTGACAGATGACCGGAAATTCATACAGACTATAAAATGTGCACAATATCGGCTCATGGTTCTCGACAAATGTCGTGCAGCAGGTCTGATCCAATTATCCGATCCGGCTGCTTGTAATAATTGATAATTTGCCCTGGGTGCTGCTACACACTCTGAGATTATCGTATCGAGCAGCCCTAAATCAGCTGATTGGTCTGATTATTGCAAAGTTGCTTAAAACTTTGAGGCACATTTACTAAACTAATTTTTCTAAAACAAAATTTAAAAAAAGCATTCCTAGGATGTATGAAGGGACGAGTTATAGCAGATATCCATTTTCAAACCAAGGGATATTATGTCAATCCCAGCACTAGTGTACAAATATATATTTATAGTATACACTTTATTAAGTAAAATTATAAAAATTAAAAAATATATATATAAATATTGAGAAAATACACTTGCTGCAAATCAATTAGGACCAAATGCCAATTGGTCATAGAGAAAATATATATAGGATAGGGGAATGATTGACTGCGCTAGTGTAATCTTAAACCCAGTCCGTTAGTTATACGTGTTTTCAAAAAATCGAGCACAAAATTGTGGTGTCTCTTAGATTTAAAACACATTTAATACACAACACAAACCTTGCACATACAATAAATCAAGAAATTCTTAACTGTTTAAAAAGCCGCTGTTCTCTCCATTTCATTAGTTGTAAATCACAATACTCTATACCAGTCTCTGCTGTACCTATAATAGCAAGTCACAGATTCCATGGTTACTGGTAATAGATTGTAAGCTTACGAGCAGGGCCTTCCTACCTATATATCTGTGTGTTATTATTACCCAGTTTTGTTCTATTTATGTTTCCAATTGTAAAGCGCAATGGAATATGCTGCGCTATATAAGAAACTGTTAATAAATACCGTCCTCATAGAGATTCCCACAAGTGATTAGCATTAGAAAGTTTTGTGAATAAATAAATGTTTGGTGAATATACATAGATTGTTAGACTCACTGCTAAAATCCCTGCGTCCAGGGTTATTAGATCTGTATGTAGCGGTGACGCAGTGAACCCAGTCCAATGTTGATAAGTACAGCGCTGGTATTGGATTTCTGTATGGGGCAGCACCGGCTGCTTATCTCTTTAGTATTCATAGCTTGATGGAATCGCTGTGATGACAGTTCACCGGAATCAACACAATGATGTGAGGAAAATAGTTTATAGCTGAGTTCGTCCTCTCACCCCTCTTCGGGCTAGTGTGACAGCCGAACAGGTGTAGTTAGATAGCGGCAATCACTGCAGGGCATCCGCGATGTGAGACAGGTGGCAGAACGGAGGGCATCAACGCGTTTTCAAGATAGCTGTCCATGTTGCTCCTATTTATAGCAAGCTTAATGAAAACATTGAAAACCACTGATAGCAATTAATGGAGTGGGTATTCCCACATATAGATCTTGCTAGTCGTCGATTGATGTGTACAAAAATAGGTTCATTTATTATAGGCACTAACACTTTTATATACTGACATTATACATCTATATAAGACTCAGTAATATAGAATCTATGGGGATGTAGTCACCGGTTACAATCCCTACAGCGGAATGCCAGCTAGGGATTTATGATACCAATACCTATCATAATCCTGATGCCGGAACGCCAATGACGACATCCCGAACGAAGGTAAGTCCGGGGTGCCCTTAGTGTTAGCCGCGCGAGTGGGGAGAGATAGGATTAGGGAGTCTAGTGGGATTAGGGTTAGGCACCCTAGGGGGGAGGGTTATGGTTAGGCACCCCCCGGGAGGGTTAGGTGTAGGGAGCGGTAAGGAGCATTAGGGTTAGGCACTAGTGGGGGAGGTTAGGGTTAAGCACCACTAAGAGAGTTTTAGGAGGGGGACAGGGGAGGTTAGTGTAATTATCTGCCTCTGTCGGGATCTTGCTCCTGTCGGGTATCAGCTGTCGGGATTTGAACCGGTGGCTTAACAGCCGCCAGCATTTCAATCCCATTCCAATCTATGCTGCAGTGCTAAACATATCCATAAAAAATCTAATCACTAAAATTAAATAATGATTCACATAATTCATTTATTTAAAGTGTTTTCTATGTATACAGTATTTTTCACGTAAGAGAAGCAAAAAAAACAATCTCAGAAATATTCTATAATAATTAGTATTGCTCAGTTACTTTTATGCTCTAAAAAAAATTCCAGTCTCATCCAGATAGGTAGAAAATATATTTGATGTAATTAAATGAAATCTAGTGGAAAAATTCTTCTGAGGACCATGTTATGAATATATCACAAATTAATATCTGTATTAATGCTTACACAATTCTATATATTGAGATGTGTCCTCTTGCTGATCACTGCAAATGTGTGTATGCATCGTGCCATGTGATTAGCCGCGTCCACGTGCGCCACGGCATGCTATGCTGCGCTATGATTTTGCATAATACAATCCTATGGAGTCGCGGATGTAAGCGCAGTGCGTGTGCCCATTCATTCGTGCCCATACGTAGCGCAATTATCCGTGCAAGCAGCAAAGACGCAAGAGGACATATCTGTACAAACACAAAAAATGTATTCTCTTTGGAGAAGAAAAGACAGCATTAACGAAACACAAAAATGATTGGTCATTAGTTATCAAACAGGCCGACAAAGGGGGGACTGGGGGGTGGTGAGTCTAAATTGGGAAGACTATGTTGTGGAGGCATTTAGACAATTGGGCGATAGCACATTTTACCAAAAATTGGAAAGAGATCCTACTGCTACTTTTCAGTTAGAATTGAAAAAACTATTAGCACTGGTGTGGGGGTTCTATATCCAGAGATGAGTCACAATTTTTATTTCCCCTCCACCCAGTTACACCCATATTTTATCACCTCCCCAAAATTCACAAATCACTGGTGGCACCCACTGGGAGACCTATTATTTCGTGTATTAATTCACTCACTTCTAATGTATCTTTTGTGGTAGACAACCATTTGCAGAGTCATGTAGTCAATTTGGAGTCTTATATTAAAGATACGACTCATATATTACAAAAAGTATTGATTGGAAACAAGGCTGGGGTTTATTAACCCTTTGTGTTCAAGCATTGTATACCCATATTCAATACAAAGCAGAGGTGGAAGCAATACGCACCTACTTGGTGTGCAATACAGATGGATCCTATGGAAGACTTGCTTTGTGTTGGATGCAATTATGTTTATTTTAACAATTATTTTACGTTTGAATCTACTTATTAGTTACTAACACTGGGAACAGCCATGTGGACCAGGTTTGCGTCTAGTTTTGTGAATCTCTATATGGGCCGCTTCAAGTCTGAATACATATAGAGACAACCTGGTCCTATTTGGTCATTTTATAGATTATTTGTTTATTATTTGGGAAGGGGGTCATGATTTAGCCTGCACATTTGTAGATTATTTGAACACTAATTCGTATAACTTAAAATTCACATACACTTTCCACTATGTGTGTTGAGTTTCTGGATGTAGCATTCTTCATCAGTGATAATGTAGTGATTTCCTCAAATCATGTGAAGACTGGCAACTACCTACATTTTAGGAGTGGACACCACAGATCATGGATTAATAACATCCCTCAAAACCAATTACTAAGATTAAGGAGAAATTGCCAACTGGAAGAAGATTTTTTTAGGACAGATGGAAACCATGTTGTAAAATTTTAGGGAACGTGTCTACCCAGAAAAACTGCTCATAGAATAACATGCCTTGTCCATTAGTAGGTCTACCCTAATACATGTTTCAGGGGCCAGAAAAGGAAGAGGTTATTCAGAACATAAGTGAAGAAATTAACCCTTAAGGAGATTTGAAATATTACCATTACAAACTTAAAAGATGTAGTAGCAATCGACCTAGTGATGATGAAGGGGATTTTATTCCCTTCATCTATAAATTTAATACTAAATCCATAAAAATTAAGAAGATTGTTAAATCTAATTTGATATCCTTAGACAGGATCTAGTATTGTCAGGATGTCTTCGGAATCAACCAGATACAATCTTTAAAATAAATCAAGACAGTAAAACATACTAGCACCAAGTGAATTAAGAGATAAACCATTAGATCAGAGTTCCACAACATGGGTACCTTCTAAACCTCCAGGATGCTACCGATGTAATAGTAAACTTTGTCTTATGTGTGAACATATTAAAAATAGGACTCAAACTATAACCTTGTTTTATAATAAAAAGGTTTTCCCTATTAAGAAGTTCCTAAATTGTGAATATAAGTATTGGAATGCACATGCAAATTACAGTATGTTGATAGAATTACTAGGTCAGTTAAGAAAATATTTCATGAACACAGGAGGAATATTCTTACAATCACATGCAAGTAATCTACGAGATATCTCTCTCACTATAGTGGAGCAATTAGATGGAACCAGAAGAGGGAGACATAGATTCCAACAGTTATGTATAGGTGAATCAGCTTGGATATTTAAGTTAGACACCCTTCACCATAGGGTTCTTAATGGGCCACTGGATTATACATGCCTAGACTAAGTATTGGTGGGTAAATGATGGTGTGAAATATAGTTGGAAATAGACTCTTGTTATTTAATAGCCAACTAGCAAGATCTATATGTGGGAACACCCACTCCCTTAATTGGTATTAATGGTTCCCAATGTTTTCATTCAGCTTGCTACAAATAGGAGCAACACAGACAGCTAACTATCTTAAAACAGTTCTTTATAGCAGACCGAAACGCGTTGATGCCCTCCATTCTGCCATCTGTCTCACATCGCGGATGCCCTGCAGTGATTGCCACTATCTAACTACACCCGCTCAGCTGTCACGCTAACCCGAAGAGGGGTAAGAGGACGAACTCTAAACTATTTTCCTCACATCATTGTGTTGATTCCGGTGTACTGTCATCACATCGATTCCATCAAGCTGTGAATACTGCGGAGATAAGCAGCTGGTGCTGCCCCATACAGAAATCCAATACCAGCGCTGTACTTATCAACACCGGATAAGGTACACTGTATCACCACTACATGCAGGTTTAATAACCCTGGATGCAGGGATTTTAGCGGTGAGTCTAACAATCTATGGACATATCATATGCCTGACTATTATCATTGCACATTTACACCTGTTGTATCCTTGTTGCAAGAGATCCTTGCGAATAGAGACTGATTTCTGGGTTTGTTCAATTCTTTATATGACATGTTTCTGTCGACCCACCATCTACATTCCATTCCTAAACTTAATCTACACTCAAACCCCCTTTTGCCATGTCATGTGCAAGTAGAGCTACATATTACTCTCAAACGCTCATAGATGTCGCAACTCTTGGGTAGATAATGGATGCAACCCGTATTTTGGGGATTGGCGCGGAGTCTAATGGGCTGGCAGTGTTCACCAGGGGCTCTTGCAAGAAGGTATTGTCTTGGCTGCATCCAACACACAGGTCGCGGCCCTCAAAATAGGGTCCCCTATACAGGTGCTGGTGAAACTCTGGATGAAGCGGAAAGACTTTCAGCATAGTCAACAAGCCAGGTCAGAACCAAACAGACAAGACGGTACCAGGGAGCAGACATATGCAGGTCATGGAAGATAGCCAAGGTCAGAACCAGATTACCAAACACAGTACCAGGGATCAGATGAAAATGGGTCAGGAGCAAGCCAAGGTCAGGAACGGATAGAAATTATACACAGGAACGCTGGAGTAAGGTAATGGAGACTATACTGTGGCACCTGTCTGTTGCCAGAAACTCCCTCTTTTAGGGAGGAGTTCAATTCTCACGTCAAACGTGACTTCACATTAGGTGAGTCTGCCCCTTTAAATTTTCCTGCAGGTCGGTGTGCACACTCCTAGGGAATCCGCAGCCATCTGCACTGCAGCCTCACAGCAAGGGGGACCAGAAGCAGATGCCTCAGCAGTGGGAGCCGCCCCGCCCGCCGCCGGCCGGGATTCCAGTGCTGCCGGACACGGTAAGTAATAGCTGGTGTCTGGCGCACTGTGACATTTCCCCCCTTTTCATATTCCTCCTGATTGTCTACCGGAATCGTAAGAGGGGAGCTGCAAGGTATTCAGAAACGATTAAGTACCAGCGGTTTGAGAAGGGAAACATGAAACACATTAGGTATTCTGGGAGTTCCTGGAAGCTTCAAACGATATGCCACTGGATTGATCACTTGTAGAATCTGAAAGGGACCAATGAATCTGGGAGCGAATTTCATTGTAGAAACTTTCAATTGCAAGTGCTTGGTGAGTAACAGATAGTGCCATTTGTGGGTGGTAACAGGGGAAGTGCTTATTAACGGGGGAGAGGTGCTGCGAACGCAGGCGTGTCTGGGCATCAAAACTGTGTTTTATGGGTGTGTATAATTAGCATGGAATCGTCACTGTACACATCACTTGGTTGTATTTCAGCCTGCAGTGATCGCAGTGCTTGCAGTGGGGTAGAGTCTACCTCAAGCGCTGTGTGCAGCTCCGATGGTTCTGATTAATCATACACTTCCTGGAGATGATGTGTGCTAAGAAAGAAAAGTGGGCATCTTTATACCGGCGTGCGATCACTCTGCTGTCGCTCTCTAAGACATAGAGGGTGTCCTTACACCAGACAGTGCGATCGCTGAATTTGCTGTAAAGTGGCAGCATACATCATGCAATGCGTTCTCATGAAACCATGTCTACACACTGTGTTAACTGTTGGTTTCTATGGATGGTCTATGGTACCTCTTTGATGAATATTCAGTATGTTGTGGGACAGTTCTTATCAAGTAGTTATACAGTTCAAGTTCAAGTCTCCTCATACGCTTGTGCTACTGATTCGATTAATCAGATAGTATCTCTCTTGGTTGCCAGTCTTAGGCCCTCATTCAGAGCCGCTCGTTAGCGGCAGTACGCTCGTTCCGAGCGATGTTTGCACATCTGCGCATGCGTACGGATTTTAGTACGCATGCGCGAACCAGTCAGTGCGGCCGAAAATCGTTGGTACGCAATATAGCGAGGGCCTGCTATTTTGAGTGACAGAATGAGGCGTATGTGGGTGGTAACAGGGGAAGGTGCTTGAAAACGGGGAGTGGAGATCCGATCGCAGGCGTGCTTAAAGGTCAAAACGGGCGTTTTAAGGGAGTGCATAATTAATACAGCAGCGTCATTGACCACGTCACTGGGTTATTTTATAGCCAGAACTGCTCGCAAATTTGTGGTAGCAAAAACCAACCACAAGAATAGCGAGCAGTTCATACGCTGGTCGATGTACTCGATTAATCTAATAAATAGCGGACATGACGTATGGTGCGAGCGGCCAGGGGGCGTTTTTAACAAATAAACGAGCGTATGTTTTGCACGCTCATTCAGACTTAGAGGTGTGAACAGACTGCAATGTGCGTACGGATCATTTGAATAGCCACCCCTTGTTTTTGAACGAACGAACGCAAATAGCGTACGGCTCTGAATGAGGGCCTTAATCTACTGCAGTCTATTCCGTTACCTTTTATTTATATTGAAGAGCGACGTCCTGCTTATCCTCTGTGCTGTGGTGCAACTCTTCGTCCTGGGGTTCTCTCCTTCGCCCAGGATGTTGATCCACGATGAGTTCAACTGGTGATGCTTCACAGGGACCCGGTGGTGTCAGCGTGGTCGTGTGGCTCCAATGCTCCAATGGTCATGTGGCTCCAGTTGAGACGCTACTCACGGCTCACCTTGTCTGGTTAGCCATGGGGGTGTCTACCTCAGGAGGTGCCTTGCTGCGAGTGACGATACCCACAACAGTCCCTGAGCAGGACACGCTGTGGGTCACTCTCTGCTTGTTTCAACATTTCCCCAGAGGAAGGCCTATACGTCCAAAACGTGTTGGGTATTATTCCCGTACACACACCTCACCAAGACCATTATTGTGTACATCTTTTATGAGATACATTGATATGCAATTGACTGAGGCCTGGAAGTGGCCGGGAGTTAGGCGGCAGCGTGCAGAGCACTCGGTTCAGAGGAGAGTGACCTACGACGTGTCCTGCTCAGGGACCATAGTGGGTATCGTCACCTGCAAACCGCCCGCAGGTTCCTCTAGCAGGGGGCATGGTGTGGTGGTTCCAATGGCAGGGACAGTGACACAGTGAGCAGAGCAGGATGCATCAAGAATTGTATTTTGCATGCAATGCATCCCGCCACTCATCGCATGCATGCTGGCGTAAATAACGCCTGTATGCAGAAAGAAAAATGCAAAGGACAGCTCTCCTGGTAAGAGCTGTCCTTTTGAGATAGAAGGACCTCCGGGTTTATGCCCAGAAGTCCTTCTGCACATGATTAGAGTGCTGCACATGCCAATGGGGGTGCTGGGAGGGATCCGATTGAATCCCTCTCGGCTCTAGGCTTCTATTGGGCAATGCTATTGAAAGATGGTGTTGCCCACTGCATCCAAGCCCCGGAATGTATCACATCCCAGAGCTTAGTACATTTGCAGTAAGTGGGCAAACCTCCGAAAACTTCATTTTCAAAGGTTTGACCGCAAAATCTGCAATGATGAATCCCGCCCAGTGTGTTTTTAGTATACGCTGACACAATATTTAGCATCTACAATTGTTTGCATGTCTATTGCCTAGCATGGTCAGTATATAAGGACCTTCTGTTTCCTTGGGGGATCACAGCTGCATCCCCTTACCTGTGCTCTGAGTCCTCATCCACTTGGTGTATGGGCTGTCTGAGGCACTATCCCCATCTCCCAGTATGTATGTCTTAATGTCACACCCAAACGATTTTGCCAGAAAAACAAAGGGGTCTATGGGCCATATTCAAAAAGTGGCGAAAAGCCACTTTCGGCAAAATAGTTTTGCCGATGACGTAATTTCACCAGCGGAAACTTATCCCCGTATTCAATTGCAACTTTTCGCCAGTGTGAAAACACAATGCAATGTACCCGGCGGAAAAGTTTCGGAAAAAAGTGCAGAATTGCGGTTTTGGGGTGCAAAGTTGGGGAAACCACCCTGCACCCTTAGGACAGGTCCCCAAAGGTAAACTGCGTAAAAAAAATAAAATTAAAGAACACCCCAAAAAATTACTTTGAAAAAAGGGGCGAAAAAGTAGAAAGTTGGGGTACTTAAAAACTAGCGAAATAGAGTTTGGGGGGGTCAGCAAGTATGGGGGCAGTGTATTTTTGATTGCAGGTGTTTGCTGAAGGTGCGTTTTTAACACTTGTTTAGATCTCACTTTTGCAATTTTTAACCATGCTGGCACCCATCTTCATGTACCCCAAATTGCTGGGACTACTTATTTTCACCAAAAAAACAGCTAAATGTTATTCTTCACCACTTGTGCAAAGACCCTAATGTCAGTGCATCTTTTGGGGGATGTCAGGCTGATTTCCCCAAATCTGACAGCACTTTCGCCTTTTTAATTTCACCGGGACATGTTTTCGCGTCCTTTGGAATTGAATACGGGCATAAGCAGGGACGCGCACGATACTTTTTCGCATGCAAAACCAGCGATGTCGGCGAAAAGTCCGGCATGAGAAAAGTACGGGACTTTTCTAATTGAATATGCCCCTACGTATCAAGACTTGGAGAGAGATAAAGTGGATGGAAATAAAGTATCAACCAATCAGCTCCTGTCATTCTTCAAACACATCCTGTAAAGGTACTTTATCTCCATCCACTTTATCTCTCTTCAACAGTGACGTGTGGTGAGGTAAATGGCTGGGGAAGCACTGGCTAGTATTAGAGCCAGATATGCAGATACATATATGAACCTGAGGGTACATGTGGGCATTATACAAAGGTGCAGCAGTATATAGTGCTGGAAATTTGGTGTGTTTTGATCAGGAATGTGCAGGAAAGGTAGGCAGGGGAGGCAGTGCCTCACCTGCCATACACTTTTTATTACTCCAGAGTTTTGACTAGACGATGATTAGAATAATACAAAGAAGATATTTATAATATATTTAAAAAAAAGTCTTATAATTTTTATAGTCAAAACTTCGAAGTATACCTAAGTATGACAGGAAAGGCTCTGCCTCACCTGACCGCACATCACTACTCTCCAAGGCTTAGTACATAGACCCCATAAATATTTATTTGTAGTTCTTGTGACAAGGGCTTTTTGTTTTAGTATATTGAGAGAGCTTAACATTTCAGATTTGCAATGATATAACTTAGTTACTTTACACAGCCATGTAAGCGTCCCACATTAAAGGTCTCCCTGTGCTTTTCCAGAGAAATTGAGAAGCAGACCTACCACAATATAAGCTGCAAGGTAGGTGGCCTTCAGTCTTATTCTTCGCTTTTATCACTGCCAGCATGTCCTGTCAGAGGGCAAGCTGGAACTTATAGTTCCAAAACAGATGAAGAGCCATAGGTTACAATGGCATAGAGCCATCCATACAATACATATCTATCCATCTATCTATCTTCCCTTTTTGAGGTATATACAGCTATGCATTAGTCACAGATAGGATAGTGACCACTATAGCACATTTAGCAAGAGGCTCAAAGTCCTCCTGATGGAGGAGAAATCCATCTGATGTGGGCGCTTTGCGAACTGAGTTTGAGTCAAGATACTGTAAGACTGCTACTGTGGTGGAAGTACAAATCACAAAATGCCCAGTCTACTGCCGACTGCCGGGAAGTGACACCAAAGATCTGTCCACAGACTCAGTCGCTGGTGCCCCAGGCCCCCGCCTCCCATTCCCTCTTACCCTCAGCTCTGTCTGGCGCATCCTTGTTAACATCCAGCTCCTGGAAGATCTGCAGCTGGTCCGCGGCTAGAGCTGCTACCAGGAAGAAGTGGGATGGGTAGTTGTGGGTAAGGGGGCACAAGAGTCACACTGGCATGAGAAGCTGCTGAGGAGCAGCGACACCAATGAGCCAGGACAGGCTATAGATAGACGGAAGCGACATCTGATGGTCTGACATGGAGCCCTCCACTATTATATAGTTATGGTAGCTTCTCAGGTGCCGGGAAGAGTTGCCATGTATTGGGCATCCCTTACGGTTCACTCCGGGTACATATTTACAGCCCTAAGTGGGGTGAATATATTGTGGGCAGTGGAGGAGGTGCCCCTTCAGTGTTGGCGCCCGGCGGCAGGCGCCTCCATTGTCTCCCCTAGTTCTGCCCCTGACTTAAAGTGGAACTCATGCAGTACAAGCCAGTGCTGCATACTCACCTCTAGGCTAAAATTTCACTGCCAGTTTCTGGGGCAGTGCACTGTAGTTGGCAAAATGCTTCCTCGCCTTAGTGCTTCTCTGTCCTCCTTGAAATGTTCACATCTCCTCTAGTCAGGGCCATAGAAAGTGTGTTTGGGGGTGTGGGCTAATCATACAAATATGACACAAACAGTATGCGTGGCACCGCTCAGCCAGGGGCAGATCCAGGGGATGATGACATTCATGCGATCTCTACCCCAAATCCCCCACAGATCATGCAAGCAGCAACCTCCCTAGACCTGCTTACATGTAAAACGGGGAGGGGGCAGCAAACCAGGGCCCACGCCAGGCCCCTCCAACAAGCCTGGGCCTGGGTATTTAGTACCCTCCCTCTCCTCTCAGTGCCCCAACCAGTAACATGTGGCCATACTGCTTCATAGGCTTCTAGCATTGCATTCCCCTGATGTTCCCTTGATGCCCAAGTCTGGCACTAATGGGTATTGTTTTAAATTCAAACTGCCCCACATGCTGACCAGGCTCCACTGCTATCTAAGCTTTTCCTTACATTCCAGTTTGTATGAAAATATGTTTATTTGTTTATTTGGGAGGGAACAACGAAGCAGGGGGCCCAGTCACTTGCCTAGGGGCCCGTGAGGTCTTAATCCATCTCTGTTCATATTTAATGCATGCTTACCTATTTATTTTATTTCCCTCTGGTAGGTGCAGGAGAGAAGTGAGTGGGGGTATAGCCTACTCTGCCAAGAGTCTGGGATAACTTCCTGAAATTCAGGGGTAGAAGACGAATATGAGTTCATGTGAGACTTGCCAATTATTCTACTTTCCCCTCCACGACAGTTGCTGCAAGGTCATATTAGGGGCCACATGGGCCTGAGGCCGAAAATAATCTGGAGCCTATTGTCAGACATGGAGGAGCTATGACCAGTGCTGTATGGGTGTGGCTAGTGCGATGTGGGAGTGTACACCCCTACTCTATCAGCTCCAATGTCTCCATAAAGGGGTCTATTTACTAAGCACTGTTAGGAGACAGAGTGAAAAGTGATAAGGTGCCAGCCAATCAGCTCCCAACTGCCATCTCACATGCTGTGTTTGCAAAATGACAGTTGGAAGCGGATTAGCTGGCACCTTATCACTTTTCACTCTGTCTCCTAACACTGCTTAGTAAATAGACCCTTAATATGGAAAAGTAGGAATATAACATAATTTTTTTGGGAAAATAAAAATACAAATATTGTAATACATGGTCAACCATGTGGGTAGCTGGGCGGCTGGTCATCATCATGCTGTCATGATGATGGGCCTATTGTTTTGTGGAGGCCTTTATCTGCCCCACTTTTAATCTGGTTCTGAGGGCCTGATTCAGAGCCGAACGCTCTGACCAGAGCGCTCGCTCTGAATCAGGGCCCTCCTCCATGAAAATGGAGCGTCCTCCTGGACGCTCGCATAGCTGTGGGTGACCACCCACAGCTTATGCGAGCGTCCATGATGATGGTTGAGATGGTCAAGACCATCGCGACCATCGGGCTTTCGACGGAGACCCTGCGGTAGGGTCTTACTGCCGCAAGCCCTGGAGTGATTTTGGCTCTATCAGAGCCAAAATCACTCCCACTGACATCACTAGTGATGTCAGTGGGGCCGGCTTCAGACGGTAGGCGTTCCCATGGGAACGCCTCCGTCTGGCAGCCATGCCCCCGGCACGCCCACCAAAGGGGGCGTGCTGTCAATCAACATCGACAGCACGCCCCCTTTGGTGCGAGACCCGGAGCGACGGAGAGCCCATCGCTATCCGGGTCTCACGCATGCGCACGATGGAGCTCCCTCCGTTGTGCGCATGTGCATTGGGGCAACATCGACCCGCTTGCGAGCGTCCTGCGCTCACGAGCGGGTCTGAATGACCCCCTGATTTCCGGGAAAGAAGGTGCAGGTAGCCACTGAGAGGAATCAGGGCAAATGTATCAATTTGGCCCTACCTCTTTGACACAATGCCACAAATCATCCTAACCCTGCCAGGGGACAGGGTTAGGATGATCATCCGGACCCCATCACACCCATTTCACGAAGAAGTAGGAGGGTGTCCAGCTTTCCCGTGAGTCTGTGTAACTCCTCAAAATTGTAAAAATCTCCAGGACATTCCAGAAGAGTAGGCAAGTATGTTTTACATGTGTAAGACTTTAAAGGACAGTGGACCTTGATTCCCTCGCAAGTTGCGGCCCTAAGTTCGTATCGGTAGCTGGCCGACCAAGGGGAGGAAGCGGTCGGAATTAAAAAAAATACGCCCCCTTCTCGTACGCATTGCACGTCTTCTCCGGGCATATAAGGATTAATCGAGACCATCGGGAACCATCGGAACTGGTCGTAGAGCTTAAGGTTGACCATACCCTCTCTTAAGCTCTACGATCATGTCAGTGTAAAAACCTCCCATGTCACATGTGCCAGGACGCTACTTTGTTAATTATGCACTCCCATAAACCGTATGCACTCCCATAAAATGCCGTTCGCATAATTAGGCACGCCTGCGTTCGGATCTCCACTCCCCCGTTTTCAAGCACCTTCCCCTGTTACCACCCACAAACACTTCAATCTGTCACTCAACTCAACTGACCTGGCTGTGTTCAAGGAGAGAGAAATTTCTGATCGTAGTGGCTAGTTTGCGCACGCGCATTGCGAACTTTACGCATGCACAGTATAGCGAACATCGGTGGCGTACGACCATGCGGCCGCTTCGACCGACTCTGAATGAGGTCCTGTATCTCATATTTTTGTTTCACTTTTAGAACATGATATATGTAAAATATATTCTATACAGGGCTATATTTGCTCCATGCAAGTGTGTAGACAATATAAAGTCTAGTTTATTAATCCAAATGAGCTCAATGCCTGTTTGAAAACTGTTTTTTTTGTAATAATAAATGACAAATTTTGTAGCAAAATTAAAAAAAAAATAATAGCTCAAATTTGCTTTTGTGGCACATGTTGTTTACAGGAATATACGATCAATATTGGTACGAAAGAGAGATAGAGTGGAGAAGTTGCTTATAACAACCGGGTTGGGTATGGGATCCCGACAGTCGGGATGCCGCTGGTCAGAATACCAACAGTGGCATCCCAACACCCTTCGGTAAGTAAGGTAAGACTAACCCTTACCCCTACCCCTCCCTCCCCAATGCCTGACCCTAACCTCCCCCTTAGTGCCAACCCTAACCTCCCCTTCATGGAGCCTAACCCTAACCCTCCCTCTCCGGTGCCTAACCCTAACCTTCCCCTAACCCCTGGATACTTACCTTCGGGATGCCGGCGGTTGGGATTCTTGTGCTGGGATCCCTGTCGGGATTCCAGCACCGGTAAAATGACAGTTAGAAGTTGATTGGTTTGTACTTTAGCTCTGTCCACTTTATCTCTCTCTGAGAGTTGATATATCTCCCCCATAGGGAGCTATATAATGTCATAACTGTGAATTTAGGCACTATGTTACTGAGATATAATGAATGATTTCATACATGCAACTTGTGTTTGGTATAATGTGTGGTAATTTCATTCTAGAGCATTTAAAAAGTAATGCAATCATTAGTTCCAAGGTTAGATGGGTTCAGAAGATGAAGCTAAGTAGATAACATAGGACTTGATTCTGAGTTGGGAATAAAGGAAGAAAAGTAACTGTGTACAGGGACAAACCATATTGCAATGCAAGGGGTGCAAATACATTTATTTTTGAATGCAGGGTAAATACTGGCTACTATTGCTTGTGGCCCACAAATGCTGGACAGCTTTATTTTTACACTGTGATTTAGTTTGGACACACCTCTCTCTAATCTAAATCTCTCAGAACTAGGGGTGAGAGGGTTCGGATTTCTGAAATCCGAACCCCCCCGAGCCCCCCCGATCCGAGTCCGATCCGAGTCAGGCTCGACTTTTCCCGCCTGACTCGGATTCTGAAATCGAGGCAAAACGTCATCATCCCGCCTTCCGAGTCTTGCGGGTTTTGGATCCTATATAAGGTACCAGCGTCGGCGCCATTTTCTCACTCGGCTGTGGACAGTGAAGAGGGAGGGTGGGAGTTAGGGCTGGCTGGGCTGTGTAGTGTAGTGTAGTGTAGTGCAGAGTAGTGTTGTGCTGTGCTGTGCTGCGCTGTGCTGCTGTTGTCCATAGGGGCTGTGTCCACTACTTCAAAGTCCATAGGGGCTGGCTGTGTTGTGCTGTGCTGCTGTTGTTAATAGGGGCTGTGTCCACTACTTCAAAGTCCATAGGGGCTGGCTGGACTGTGTTGTGCAGTCAGTTGTCCATAGGGGCTGTGTCCACTCCAAAGTCCTGTGCAGTGTCCCAGTCCTAAAGGGGTGCTGTAGTGTTGTCCAGGGGGTGCTCTGTTCATCAGGGGTGCTCCCCCCAAGTGCTAAAATTTTTTTATTTTTTCTGTGTTTGTGAATTTGTGTGCGCAGTAGCCGCACGTGCATCAACAAAGTAGTGCCAAGCGTGCGCCTGTGTCATAAGTAAAGGGCCGGCTGGCTTGACTGTTAAAGGGTGCTGTAACCCCCAAAGTACACTCCAAACCAAATAAAAAAATATTTTCTGTGTTTGTGAATTGTGTGCGCAGTAGCCGCACGTGCATCATCAAAGTAGTGCCAAGCGTGCGCCTGTGTCATAAGTAAAGGGCCGGCTGGCTTGACCGTTAAAGGGTGCTGTAACCCCCAAAGTACACTCCAAACCAAATAATTTTTTTTTTCTGTGTTTGTGAATTGTGTGCGCAGTAGCCGCACGTGCATCATCAAAGTAGTGCCAAGCGTGCGCCTGTGTCATAAGTAAAGGGCTGGCTGTCTTGACCATTAAAGGGTGCTGTAACCCTCAAAGTACACTCCAAACCAAATAAAAAAATATTTTCTGTATTTGTGAATTGTGTGCGCAGTAGCCGCACGTGCATCAACAAAGTAGTGCCAAGCGTGCGCCTGTGTCATAAGTAAAGGGCCGGCTGGCTTGACCGTTAAAGGGTGCTGTAACCCCCAAAGTACACTCCAAACCAAATAAAAAATGTTTTCTGTGTTTGTGAATTGTGTGCGCAGTAGCCGCACGTGCATCAACAAAGTAGTGCCAAGCGTGTGCCTGTGTCATAAGTAAAGGGCCGCCTGGCTTGACCGTTAAAGGGTGCTGTAACCCCCAAAGTACACTCCAGTCCAAACCAAATAAAAAAATATTTTCTGTGTTTGTGAATTGTGTGCGCAGTAGCCACACGTGCATCAACAAAGTAGTGCCAAGCGCGCGCCTGTGTCCCATAAGTAAAGGGCCGGCTGGCTCATTTCTTAAAGGGTGGTGTAACCCACAAAGTGCACTAGTCTCCAACAAAAATAAAAAATTATTTTCTGTGTTTGTGTGCGCCTTAGCCGCACGTATATATCAATATAACATAAATGGAGGACCAAACTTTCTCCGATAAAAATAAAATAGGGAAAGATCAAGAACCACTTCCTCCTAGTGCTGAAGCTGCTGCCACTAGTCATGACATAGACGATAACATGCCATCAACGTCGTCTGCCAAGGCCGATGCCCAATGTCATAGTAGAGGGCACATACAATCCCAAATGACAAAGTTCAGGAAAATGACCTTGAAAAAAACATTTAAATCATCTGAAGAGAAACGTAAACTTGCCAATAAGCCATTTACGACACGGAGTGGCAAGGAACGGCTAAGGTCTTTCCCTATGTTCATGACTAGTGGTTCAGCTTCACATTACGATGGAAGCCCTCCTCCCGCTAAAAAAACCAAACGAGTTAAGCTGGCAAAAGCACAGCGAAGAACTGTGCGTTCTAAGAAGATATCACAAATCCCCAAGGAGAGTCCAAGTGTGGTGGCGGTTGCGATGCCTGACCTTCCCAGCACTGGACGGGAAGAGGTGGCTCTTTCCACCATTTGCACGCCCCCTGCAAGTGCTGAAAGGAGCACCCACAGTCCACTTGCTGATATGCAAATTGAAGATGTCACTGTTGAAGTACAACAGGATGAGGATACTGGTGTAGCTGGCACTGAGGAGGAAGTTGTCGAGAAGGATTCTGATGGTGATGTGGTTTGTTTAAATCAGGCTCCGGGGGAGACAGTTGTTGTCCGTGGGATGAAAAAGCCCATCACCGTCATGCCTGGGCTGAAGACCAAACATTCCACCTCTTTGGTCTGGCAATATTTCTATCCAAATCCGGACAACAACTGTCTTGCCATATGTACCATATGTAAAGGTGAAATAAGTAGGGGTAGGGACGTTAACCACCTAGGAACATCCTCCCTCATACGGCACCTGCAGCGCGTTCATAAAAAGTTACTGTCAAGTTCAGAAACTTTGGCTCAGACCGTAAGCAGTCCAGGGTCACCTAAATCCCCTTTTCCTGTTTTATCCAAGGAATCGGTGGATGAGGAGGATGAGGACGACATCTTGCCTCCGTAGAACCAGTTTGTGCAGGGACACATTAATTGCCAGCTTGTTTTGTGGGGGCCCAAACGAACCAATCATTTCAGCCACAGTCATGTGGCAGACCGTGGCGCTGAAATGATTGGTTTGTTAAAGTGTGCATGTCCTATTTATACAACATAAGGGTGGGTGGGAGGGCCCAAGGACAATTCCATCTTGCACCTCTTTTTTTTCTTTGCAGTATGTACTGTTTGGGGCCTAGTTTTTCAAACTGCCATCCTGTCTGCCACTGCAGTGTCACTCCTAGATGGGCCACGTGTTTGTGCCGCCCACTCGTGTCGCTTAGCATAGTCATCCAGCTACCTCGGTGCAACCTTTTGGCCATAAAAACAATATTGTGAGGTGTGAGGTGTTCAGAATAGACTGGAAATGAGTGGAAATGAAGGTTATTGAGGTTAATAATAGCATAGGAGCAGAAAAACCCACAAATTCTGTGATTTTAGCTGTTTTTATGCTTTTTTAAAAAAAAATACAGATCCAAAACACAAAACCCAGAACCCAAAACAAGGAAGGGTGGTTTTGGCAAAACCAATCCAGATCCAAAACACGAAGAAAGATCCGGATCCAAAACCAAAACACAAAACACGAAAAGTGGCCGGTGCACACCCCTACTCTGAACATGTTAGATCTTCCCCACCTGCAGGGCAACATGGTTTTACCAGGGTGCGAAGTTACTTGCTCGCTCTTGTTTTATTCCTAACTCAGAATCAGGCCCATAGTTATCGATGTCTTTCCTTCACCATGGTTACTTCCTCCTATGCTTGCCTCCATGATTTTGCTCTATATGCCTCCATCTTCTGGAACACACTCACTTGCTTGCAAGTCAGACTCTCTACCAAGGGCATATGTATGAAGTGGAGAAGTTGTACAAATCAACCAATCAGCTGTAATAGACTTTGGGCAACTTTATTGCTCTCCAAGGCTTGGTGGTACTTTGCTGTTATAGGGACTTGCTGTTATTGGTCTTTTTTATTTCTACGAATATAGTGATCTCTGTTTATTCTCCTGGGGCAAGAAAATGACAGTTGGTTCATATTCTACATAGCTCTGTCCCTCTTAGCTGTTTTAATTGTAAATTGGTACTTAGCTGTTAATGATTGCTCTCCTGTAGCTCCTTCTCTGTGCTGTGGTTGTTGTTAGAAGAAAGGGATGATCAAAATTTGGGATATGTCCCAAACAAATAGGGAGGCAGTGACATTTCTCCAGCAATATTGCCTTTTGAGCAGCGTCAGGATGTGCCTGAACCTATATATACAGCCAAGTTATATTTTGGGACAGAGATTTTATGAAAGTGCAACATTAAAAAATGTCAGGTTAAAGTGAGCCTGAGAGTGGGGAGGTTTGAGGGCAGCCGTATCCTGTTTGTCAGCCCTCTGCGTTTCATATATTGTTATCTGGATTTGTGCAGCAGCACAGAGGTGGACTGGAGCAGCTACCTGAGGGAGGTTTGCACAGTCTACTTTCAAAGTTTACCGAAAATAGGATTCCCTGGACTAATCATGAAGATCAAAAGCTTCTTCATCAATCGGAAGAACGACGCAGGCAATGTGCTCCTACAACAGTCTTCGGAGGAGTGTGTTGTGAAACCAGAGATGCCTTCTTGGTTTAGGTGTCAGGCAGAAGTACCAAATGTTGAAAGAGGAGAGTACTACTGCGCAGACTCCAGTCTTCCTGTTCTCCAGGAAGGCTTCATGACCTGTTCCAAGATGGCCGACAAGTTAATTACTGAGCATGTTCAGGGGCCATCTTGTCTTTACTGTGTACAGTTACATTGTGGGAGACAGAAATATCCTATTTAGCTCCTATGAGATACCTTGTTAATACCTGCATATAACATCCTGCACCGCTACCCATTTGCAGCATATACTCACCGGCTCATGAGCTGTATAGAACCCTGCTTCGCTCAAGCTACACTCCATTACCAGTGTACATGTAACAGTGATTACGGCTGTACCTGCTATCTCTCAATAAGCAAACACCACTGGGTAAAAAACTGGTCTTTCCATAGTATGAGTCATCAGCTGGTGTGTGCCTGTCAGAGTTCAGCTGGGGATCGGCCGTCCCTTACAATCCCGCCAGCTTCCTCTTACTTCCTGGGCAGTCGGGCGGCTGGCGCGGCGATGTTGGAGGAGCTGAGCATTCACCCTGTTGCTGTAGTGTCGGGCGGTCCGGTGAGCGGGGATCGCAGTTTCCGTCATGGGCGCCGCCATGATACTTTTCCCTATGACAGTACTTCCCTGGGTGGCCTGGCTGGTCAGCTGATGCTGTGGACCTATCTGTAGGCTTCCAGGGGTATATATCCGGCTCCTGTGCTCCAGGTAGTTGCCTGAACAACCAATGTTGCTGCTAGGGTAGCTAGCGGAGTCTCGTTCCAGGTTCCCGTGCTTCCAGTGTGTTTCTTCCATAGCTACAGAGTGTTCTCACCGCAGTGCTTTTGCCATCTCAGTCTCTGTGCAATTTATACCATCCATCTCACCGCAGTGCCTTACCATCACAGCCTGTGTGTAAGTTGTACCTTCCATCTCACCGCAGTGCTTTATCATCACAGCCTGTGTGCAAGTTATACCATCCATCTCACCGCAGTGCCTTACCATCACAGCCTGTGTGTAAGTTGTACCTTCCATCTCACCGCAGTGCTTTACCATCACAGCCTGTGTGCAAGTTATACCATCCATCTCACCGCAGTGCCTTACCATCACAGCCTGTGTGCAAGTTATACCATCCATCTCACCGCAGTGCTTTATCATCACAGCCTGTGTGCAAGTTGTACCATCCATCTCACCGCAGTGCCTTACCATCACAGCCTGTGTGTAAGTTATACCATCCATCTCACCGCAGTGCTTTACCATCACAGCCTGTGTGCAAGTTATACCATCCATCTCACCGCAGTGCCTTACCATCACAGCCTGTGTGTAAGTTATACCATCCATCTCACCGCAGTGCTTTACCATCACAGCCTGTGTGCAAGTTATACCATCCATCTCACCGCAGTGCCTTACCATCACAGCCTGTGTGCAAGTTATACCATCCATCTCACCGCAGTGCTTTATCATCACAGCCTGTGTGCAAGTTATAGCATCCATATCACCGCAGTGCCTTACCATCACAGCCTGTGTGTAAGTTGTACCTTCCATCTCACCGCAGTGCTTTATCATCACAGCCTGTGTGCAAGGTTACCCTCCATCTCACTGCAGTGCTTTACCGTCACTGCCAGCATGCCGTACCACTTCCCACCTCGTTACAGGGCCTCTCTGCCTCGGAACGGTACACATCTCATTTGCAGCCCAGTGCAAGTTCTCCTACCGGCAATCTGGTACAGTGTGTGCGCGGACATATTCCGTGGGGTATCCAGCTACTACTACCAGCATTACAGTGTATTTCAGTGCTCCTTCTCTTGGTACCTCAAGTGTCCTATCTCCAGCCAGGAGTTCTACCCCACTCCCCATGTGCCTTCCTCTGGCACTGCCCTCGGTCCACGAGTGTTTGATTCTCTTTTCCCTGCGGGGCTTGGTCACCTAGTCAAAGGACCGCAACCTGCTTACAGGGAGCCGCACAAGCCCATATCCCGCTTGGAGGGGTCACTGGCGAACACCTCCCTGTGAGTTAGACTCCGCACCATTGACTAGGTCTAGCCAACGACCAAAACTTGTGGATGCGGATATCATTCATCCAGGCCCCTCGCCTTCGTCTCTTCCCGCAGCCTCAGGCCTCGGCTTTCAAAGACCCGCCTCCCAGCGTGACAGTGCCTACATAACTGTGCAATATAAACACTTGCACACACCTCATTTCCAACACCAAAACCCTGTCAGCTGTCACAAAAAAACAAGGGCTCCATCATTTATTCAGACTCCTGGTGCAGTTACGATACAAAGGAACAAGAAAAATCAGGCTTCAAGCACTTCTAGGTAAAGTACATGTGCCATTTTGTGGACCTGGACAGCGGCACCCGCACACAGCACATAAAAATGTTGTGTGGTTTGGCCAAGTGCTGCAAGACACTACCGCCAATCCTACCTTGCCGTGTTTCTGTGGTGGATGAAATCAGGGAGAAAGATCCTTTTGAAGCCATTCTTGGCGCAATCCATCAATTCAACACTCCAGATATACAGTACTACTTAGTATTTGGTTAAATACAAATTTAAGTTCTATAAAGCCAAAGTGTTCCAGATTTATTAGGAAGATGTTATTGAAATATAGTTAATAGCGTGATGAAAAAATAAAAATCATACAAAAACAATATTTAAAAGTAGATCCTTTAACAGAAAAATACCAGCTTGATACTGTACATCTCTCCCTGGGTCTCCCCAAATGTGAACATGCCCCTAAAACATTCCTTTTTATCAAAGCTTCCCAGCATGTGCAGAATGGGTCCTGCGTCGTTGATTGACAGGCTGCAGTGTTTGGGTAACTGGGAGAGTCCAGCCACGAGGTCCCTTTTACTAACTGTTTTGTAGCTGTGCAGATTTTCTGACCCCGGCAAAGGAGTTCCGGCGGCCATTCTGAATAAGCTTAGACCGATAGTCGTGATGGTGATCCGATGCTGCATCTGCCGGCAAGAGGTGTTGTTTTTCTACACAACACTGCTGCGGTATTACTATATTTTTGCATCACTGCTACGTCCAAAAAAACACAGCAGTGCTGCGATAATCGTACACCTCTGAATCACCCTCATAGGAATTTGGTCTATGCACTTTTCTTTTGAACAGTGGGCCTGATTCAGACCCGGACGATATATGCAGTGCGCTCGCTATTGCCGATGGTTGCTAATCTGCGCATGCTTATGCATCGCAGTGCGCATGCGCAAACTACACTGTGCGATCACAGATCCCTCACTCACCCAGCAAAACCAGCAGAGTGAGTGACAGGAGAGGCCGTTTGTGGGTGGTGACAGGGGCAGTCCAGTAAAATCGGGGGGATGGAGATGCAAATGCAGGCGTGCCCGAGTGTTTCGACGTCATTTTAGAGGCGTACATAATTAACAGGCAGCGTCATAGTACACGTCACCAGCCATTTTATTCCTCTGTTTTCCTCATGATACTTGCAGTTACAAAAAGCTACCACAAGCACTGCGTTCACATCCGATAGTGGTCGAAGTACCAATGTTTTCACAAACTTCCAGGAGATGACGTGGGGCAGTGGGCGTCTCTGCATACGCTAAGGGGAGTCTGCATACACAAAGTGCATGCTCATACAGATACGATGAGCGTGCCTATGCCTTGGCGAGCGATCGCTCCCCGCCGCGTCACTTTCAAATATTTGCATACGTATCATGCGAGCGTACGCTCATAGCGAACGGGTCTGAATCAGGCCCAGTGTACATCCAATTCACTTCCATGTCTGCATCAGGCCCATGACTTGCAAATACCTTCTTCAGAATAAAGCAGGAATAATATAAATGTGAATAGGTTCTGCAAAGATAGAGTGTCAGATTATCCCACATACTGCTGCACACTAATGAGTCGTGGATTCACTCATCCCTTATACTTGTATGTCTTCTATACCGCGTAATACAAGTATCATCTGCTTTTCTTTACAGGAGACATAGCCAGATTTACCTAAATGTATTGAAAACCAAACTGCTAACTTGAAACTAAAGGGGTCTATGAAGTAAGCGTTGGAAAGAGATAAAGTGGATGGAGATAAAGTATCAACCAATCAGCTCCTAACTGTCATTTTTCAAATACAGCCTGTACAGTGACAGTAAGGAGCGGATTGGTTGGTACTTTATCTCCATCCACGTTATCTATTTCCAAGGCTTAGTACATAGACCCCTAAATATGCTACAGATCTATATAATCATACGTGTGAGGAGGCAATCTCAGATTCTTCATTACATAATCCTGACCAGAAAACAGTCATTTATCTGTCATCTAACATTGTTATTTAACACAAAGTGAGAGAACAATTATTTTAAGGACAGAGATTTCTAAGAGAGTCAATTATTTTAAGGACAGAGGAGCTCATTCAGACCCGCTCGCTAGATGTGGACGCTCGCTCCCAGTGTATGCAAATTCAGCTAAGTGATGGCATGGCAGGCGATCGCACGGCAAGGCATAAGCACGCCCACTATGGGCGTGCGATCACTTGGCGTGCAATCACTTTGTGTATGTAGATGCCCACCAGCCTGTCTTAAGACGCCCACTTGCGCAAGTCATCTCCAGGAAGTGTATGCTTATCGGTACATCAGCTACCATCGAGATGCATTCGCAGCGCTTGAGGTTGACTATACCCTACCGCAAGCACTGTGAGCACTTCAGTGTCAAATTCAACCAGGTAACGTGTACTATGACGCTGCCTGTTAATTGTGCGCGCCTCTGAAACGGCGTTAAGACGCTCAGGCACACCTGTGTTCGCACCTCCACTCCCCCGTTTCTAATGGCCTGCCCCTGTTACCACCCACAAACGGCCTCTCCTGTCACTCATTCAGCTGGGCTGTCTATGCTCTGAGAGCGCACGCTTCCCGATCGCTTGGACTAGTTCGCGCACGCGCATTGCAGTGCATGCGCACAGCGCGAACAATCGGCAGCTACGAGCGAACTCTTCTTAGCGACTGGGTCTGAATCAGGTGTAGAGATTTCTAGGAGAGTCAATTATTTTAGAAAAGTTATTTTATTTGATTTTGGTTTTTTTATTAAGTGTATGTTCATCTAAGATTATTTAGAATTAAAAACAGTATTCATTAACAAAAATAACATTTATGAATAGAATATTGCATCTCTGCTGAGTCCTTTTAACCTGCGCTATTGAGAAGAATGTTAACAAAACATGTCCTGATGTCTCTCAGACTGGTGCTAGTAAGACCTTTGCTTCCATTACATCTCTCGCAGACTGATACTTGTTGAAGGACCTGTTGGGCATATTGATTTCTGGAAGATGTGTTATGTGAGAAGATTTTATTGGTAGAATAGCACCTCCCGAGGGAAGCTGTGTACTCACAGAAAAAGGAAAGCACTACTGACATCTAGTGGCCATCACTAAGTCTGCATCTCATTCTCCATTGGAAACCTAAACTGTGACCTGTTATTATGTCCCCCTCTAAAACCATGAAACTAAGTACTAGGTTTGTCCAAGCATGTACTTTATAATTTGTAATTATAAGACCTGATATTTTGGCCCAGAAGAAATGTAAACATTTAGCAAAGCGGAGGAAAATGCCATGCTGAGTTCAGCATTAATACTGCCTGCTTTGTGCAGGTGAACACAGCATAAAAACAGAGGTTAATTTATAAGGCAGGCACAGCCCTCATGTTTCGTTACCTTCAGGTGCCTGAACCTCCCTTGTGCCCCCTGCATGAGCTGCAATGGGTGTTGTCATGCCCCTTGCTCTTAGTGTGTGTGGGATGCCAGATATGCCCAGCTATTCTACAATGGAAGAGGGTTATTATTAATATGATATTTAGGTGTCCGTTAATGCAATATGATGGCAGATGACCTTTTTCAAGTTCTTCAATGTTAATGTTTGCACTTGGCTAATATTGAATATCATCCATTCCAGACCCTTATGGCAAATTTAAAAATGAATAGTTTTAAAGTCCATCTGTTGCCTAAAGACAGAGGAGATGTCTATTTAGTATGCGGAACTCATGAGCATGCCGTCACTTCACTTAGTGACAATATTGGCATCATGAATCGACTCAATAATGCCACAAGTTCCTATTGAACTGGTAGGGTGCATTCTCCTGAATATTGTTTTGATCTACTATGTCCAGGTGACAGATGCTCAGGGGTAACTTTTTAATAACCAATTAAATTAAAAATTTTTTAAAAATAATAATTCTGCACCATTTACATACAAAAACAAACACAGCAAATATTCTCTTTGGGCATATTACTGACTACTGCTGTTAATTACTAAGCACTGTATGCAGTATTTATTTAAGGAATTGTTTCCCCTCTTTTAACGTGTTGATAAAGTATACTTCAGGATATATTCTGTTATTAGAAGGTAAGAGAAAAGGAAATGTATAAAAGGTATAAAAGTTCCTAGACCTTGTTTTTCCATTAAGTGTATAAATCTAACCATGAGCGTTGTTCGTTTCCATGGTTTATGTACATTTATGTGGCTCATACAGAAGAAGACGGCGTAGATCAATCTACCTATTGGATTTGTCCAGCGAGGCGTTTGATGTTACATGAACGTAACCGATCGGAGAGGTTGTTAATTGCCCATTGTGCTGATCATCTCTGTAACTCAATTGATTTAACAGAGATCAATGGGCTGATTTACTGTCTTACTAACTCCCGGTCTGGACAACCCATCAATAAATGGTTACTTAGGGATGATCAGCGCAGTAAGTGAAGGAGAGATGCTACACATCAGCTCGCCACATCTACTCAGAATTTTAAAGTTTAAAACTGGCACCAACACCCAATATACCCAAAGGGCTGTTTCGCCCAGCCGCCAAAATGTTTAAAATTTGGATCTGATAAGTACACCTCCATCTATATCTGTCAGTAAGTTTCCAGGACATGCCTAACTTTGGAAAAACATGCCCTGGAAGCACTGGCAATATCTCTGTAGCTGGGAAATATTTGCAGCTCCCTATGACTGGAAAGGCAGATCAGTGGCATGCACAAGTTAAGTACAGCTGGTGTAGCTCACCTTATGGAGATGTGGCCTTGTTAGACTAAGCAGCAGCTCCTGACACCTATATTAGAAGATGTACCTGTTGCATATTTGCCTAAACTCCTGGAAGTCGAAGGAGGCTCACGATTTTTCGGGTAGCTCCCCGCTCCCCTGGAAATGCAGCCAGATCTCCCGCATACTGTGCTGGTCCGTGAGGAGGGGGGGGGGGGGCTAAACTACGCAATTTGCGTCATTTAGTGCCACCCCCTCCTCGCGAACCTGCGAATAGCAGACTTTTATGGGAAAGGGGTGGGGCCTAATTACGGCAACAGCCCGTCCCCACTCCCCCCGAACCGGCCTGCAGCAGCATTTCTCTGGGCTGCTTCTGGAAAGCACTTATGCAAAGCCGGTAAGTATGACCTGTTGCAGCTCATCAAAACCTGGTGTACAACTATGTGCTGATGGTAAAGACTCCGTCAGCATGTATTTTTAATAGTTAGAAAATATATATATTAAACAAAGTTCTAAAAAATAGTGCTGCCCAAATTAGGTTTCCCATGCAAGACCAGCAAACGTTTCCCATGCAAGACCAGCAAACAGTCTCAGCTATGTCAGGATGGACACACTACAACGGGGACACCCGCAGCATGGAGATATAGACATGGGGCAGAAAAAAAAACATAAAATAATAACCAAACTTGCTCCTAGTGGAGCTGTTATATTCATGAGTAAAATTTTACCCGAAACAGTCGATCAGTTTAGTTTTTACATGCTTCAGCCAATTACACCTAAACCTCCTTTAACTCCTTCTTCATTTGTTAGCGTGGCAGCTTCACTCGGAACAGGTATTGTCATATTTTTTTGTGTGTGTTTAATTAACTGGACTACTTCTGGACTGAAGAAAGAATATGGGGCTTATGTATGTGGGATATTACCTGATAACAGATGTTTACAGGGGATACCTGGAAATATTAAGGATCCCTCAGATGTACTATGGAGGGATCACAGCAGATTTCTGCAATATCTGTCGGGTCCCTCCATCCCTCCCCTGGTGACGCATGCACCCAGGACCCGAACCAGGAAGTAGGGTGATAACTTTAAAGTTTACACTATCACCCTGCTTCCAGCTCTTCTCCAGGACGGGTTCTCTCCTGGCAAGAGCAGAATAGTAAATGTGTGTGAAAATATTAATTTAGGAGACTGATAAATAGTTACAATCACATTTCTCAGGTGTTTTTTTTTCCATTGAAATACTAAACACAAAATCATGTATTCTAATATCCTGGTTTCCCCAAGACCCAACATGCTCTGGCAAACATAGGAATAATGGTACTTTGTAGTTCAGCACGTCCAAGCGTCACTTGTGTAGAACGTATCTCCTCTTCTAAAGCCGAGGCACACAGCGGGGCAGCCTGGTCACACCTTGCCATCTGAAGTACAGCAATATCTCCAGTTTAGGGGTTAAGGTACTATTTATTTATAAAGCAGTGATAACCACTTTCTTCAGTGATATCGCCAAGAAACCACTGATTTCACTTGCTGACCTTGTACTTCCCCTGCTATGAGGACTGCAATAGTTTTACTCCAGCCACATTAAGATATACTATCTGGCAGTGTGGAGGCTGTAAACTCACACTGCAAATGAAATATGATGATTTGCAAACTGTATTCATCCAAAATCCATTTTACATTTACATTGTGTCCATCCACCTCAGAAACAGGCCCTATAGCAGATGGGTGTCCAAACAAATTATCTATCCCCCACATCTAGACTAGCTTTGGGCTTCTTTTTGTACCTTTTGAATGGTGAATACCAAAGTAATAGTGTGAAAACACAGTGTATCCTTGCACTTGTTTTATTTTTGTCCACATAGATAAACAATGATATTACAAGTGCCCTATAGACAAATAATTCTAAAGTAATCCCCAGAGAAATATCATAAAAGAACAGTAGTCCATAAATAAATAATGAAAGAGTAGTGCCCATTGAGATAAATTAAGTGTTGAGGTTTAGGCTGAATATGTAGGACTCTACAGAGAGTACGGGGATAGAGCTGGCAGCATCGAAGTGCAGAATCTAACAAAAGAACCCCTAGTCTTCACGAAGAACTGCCACAAGGTGGTATGGGCTTTGCTTCTGGGAGCCTGAAGGTTGCAACCCTCTAGCTGTGCCCATAGGATGACTAAGTGGGAATTGGAAGTGTATTAAATAGTGTTGCACTGAAACTTGATACAAGAGAGTAGCCAAACATGGCCAGTGATCAGGGGCACAAGCACTGATTTGGATGTGATAGACAGACATAAGGTCATGGTCACAGGCAAGGATTCAGGAATAGTATATGAACAGGAGTCAGGGTCACAGGCAAGGATACAGCAATGGTATACAAGCAGGAACAAAGGTCACAGGCCTGTATTCAGAACAGCAGAAAAAAAGAGGAACATTGAAGATGACCACTGTAAGAACTAAGAATTCTGATGATCAAAATATTTATAATAAACTCCAACAATTAACATGATTTTTATTTAAGTAAGGTTCTTAGTACATGTTTTTACCTTAAATAGAGCCAATTTATATGTGTGTACAGCAATGTAAAGGACCTATACCAATTCAAATCACCTGGGACAGGTGGGAGGAGTGCTAGCCCAAGAGAAGGGGTCTCACCTTCAAATGAACCTTAAATATACACATACAATGTGTATGTGTGTATTTAAGGTACAGAATCAGAATAAACTGTTTTGGCCAAGTATACAACCGTATACAAGGTATTTAACTCTGGTTCACTGCAAGCCAAGTACTTACATAAAACAAAATATATTAAATACATACATTCACAATGCACAACTACAATACATAAACATTACATAAAAACACAAAACAATCCTCTAGTATAAAACATACTAATTAAAAATAATAAGCAAATACCCATTCAGTTTACCTACACTCAAGTGCTTAACAAGTGAACTGTCTAAGGAAAAAACTCTTAAGCTGCATACACACAAAACACACAAAGATTTTCTGTCCAACCATCCAACTAGTTGATTGGTTGGAATGAAAATCTGGTAACGTATGGGAGGAACTGATGATCAGCAATTTGCTCCTAAATGCCAGAAAACTGATGAAAATGGTCGTTCTGACAAGTTTGTTAAATGTTTGATCTAAACAATTTGTTCAAACAACAGTTTTTGTCCATTTTCCGGCATTTGGGAGCAAATTGCTGATTGTCATTTGCTTTCATACCTTACCAGGTTTTCATTCCAACCAATCAACTAGTTGGATGGTTGGACAGAAAATCTTTACGTGTGTATGCACCTTTAAAATGTCTAGATGTCCCAACAGTTCATGCTCCTGATGGGAGCAATTGAAACAAATCATGACCAGGATGCGATTGATCTCCTACAATATTCCTAGTCCACTTCCTGACCCTAGATAGATATAACTTTCGTACAGGGGGGAGTTCAACACCTATTATTCTCTCTGCTGTCCTGACTACCTTTTGGAGTCTGGCTGTATCTTGTTCACTGGATGATCTAAACCACACAATAATTAAAGTACAAAACACAGACTCAATTATTGCTGAATAGAAAAGGGTCATCAGCTCTCATGAAAAGTTGAATTTTCTAAGCTGCAGCAAAAAATACATCCTCTGCTGTGCCTTCTTTACAATTGCATCAATGTAGGGCACCTGTTAGAGACTGTGGACCTCATTCAGACCTGGTCGCAAGTGCTGCGCACTCGCAACTGGGTTGATGTTTTGGTCCTACGCACGCGCAGCGGCCGCACTGTTGATGTTGATCGACAGCTCAGCCCGTTTTGTAGGCGGGGCGGGGGGGGTGGCTACACAAACTGAGGCGTTACTGACGGAACGCTTGCCATTTTGTGGCGGCCGCACTGACATCAGCAGTGATGTCAGTGGGGAGCTTCCTGCTCGATCAGAGCAGGAAGCTCCCTGCGGCTTGCGGTTGCCGAGACCCAACCTTAGGGTCTCGTCGCAAGCCCAGATGGTCGCGATGGTCTTGACCATCACCCTGGTCGGTCACTAAGCTGTGGGTGGTAACCCACAGCTTAGCTAGCGACCAGGAGGCCGCATTAAAAAAAAGAAGCGACCGCCCTAATTCAGAGAGAGTGATCGCTTCTTGCGACCGCCTCTGAATGAGAGCCTGTGTTTGTTGTGGACCCGGGGTGGTAAAAGGAGTAGACACCAGAACAGGTTTAAACTGAAAGGTGGGTTGTTTTTTAAACTGAATATTGGTAGACATGAACAATAAGATAAGCTAAAGTCCAGTAATAAACAAACTAATATATGTGGCAGGAGGGAACTGTAGTGAGTGGGAATAAACGAATGTCCAGCTCAGTGACAGAAATGAATGAAGTGAATCCAGATAGACTGTAAGAGTGAAGTGGATATCCTGGTATGCTGAATAGTGGCTGAGAGTGATATCCGGAAATGTTGTGATGATGGCTGAAAGGGAAATCTGGTAATACTGTGATGATGACTGAAAGGAAAATCCAGTAATACTGTAATGATGGCTGAAAGGAGAATCCGCTAATGCTGTGATGATGGCTGAAAGGAGAATCCGGTAATGCTGTGATGATGGCTGCGCAGGAATGGGTAACTGAGGAGCCAGGTTCATGCAAGAGTGGGTCTGGTGGAAGGTGCAGGACTGATCTCTAGCAAGGCAGAGCGGTGCAGGCTATGCAGGGAGCCGGAGGCTGACAAGGAGCTAGGGCAAGCACAGGAGCACAAGTCTAAGTTACAAGAGCGCAGAGAACTCTCTCTCTCGCAGCTGATGCTGTGAACACTTTGCACTGGCAACTAAAGGGCGCTCCAAACACCCTTAAGTACCCAGTAACAAAATGTGATAGGCCAGAGAGAGCAGGTGACCCACAGACGATTGGCCTGCTATGTCACATGGTGGCGCCCAGACAGCCATGACGCCACTAGACACCTTCTAGGCTTTTCGGGATGAGCCAAGTGGAATTTGTTGATGATTTTGGGAGCATGGACGTCCTCAGCTCTGGTCCAACAATGCTCTTCTGGACCATAGCCTCTACAATCAAGCATGTATTGCAAATGACCATGACGGATAATCCAGTATCTGAGACACCTCAAATTCCACCCCCTTTTCAGTTTGGATCCTGGGTGGGTCAGGGAGAACACTGAGGAATTTATTGAGAACTAATGGCTTGAGCAGAGATATATGAAATGAATTAGGAATTTTTAAATAAGACGGGAGCTGAAGACGATAGGAGACTGGATTGATTATCTCTGTAATGTACTATGGCCCAATAAACCGGGGAGCGAACTTCATAGACGGTACCCTGAAATGAAGATTGCAGGTAGAAAGCCATACTTGATCTCCGACCTGCATCTAAGGAGAACTTTTCTTCACTTCCTATTAGCCTAATCCTTGTACCGCAGAGAGGTTTTAACAAGAGCAGTCCACACTTGAGGCCAAATCAAATCAAAGTTCTGTACAGTGGTATCCACAGCTGGTACATCAAAGGCGGGTAAACTTCAGAACTCAGGGACCCTAAGATGAAGACCATACACAATGTAGAAAGGAGTTTGGTTAGTAGAAGAGTGGTATGATGGAAGGGACTCAGACCAGTTGTCCTGGGAGAAGGACATAAAGATTCTCATGAAGGTCTCAAGGTCCTGGTTCACCCTCTCGGTGGACCCATTATATTGAGGGTGATAGGCTGCGTGGAAAAGTTAAGTTTCACTTGCAGAACAGAGCAGAGGGCTCTCCAGAATTTTGCCACGAATTGGACACCCCGGTCTGAGACAATTTTTGAAGGAAGTCCATGAAGGCGAAATATATGATGAACAAATAGGTGAGCCAAAACAGGTGCCAAGTACCATCTTTGAGAAACGATCCACTACAACCCAGATGGTGGTATATCCATTAGATTTTGGCAGGTCTGTCACAAAATCCATGGACAGATGTGTCCACGAACGAGATGGTATGGGAAGAAGCACAAATTCACCGGCTGGAGACTGTTGGGGAGATTTATGCTGGGCACACTGGATACAAGACGAGATAAACTCGGTTGCCTCGGTTTTCATTGATGGCTACCAGTAGTATCTCTTCAGTAACTCCAAGGTCTTACAAATGTCTGAATGACCTGTAAAATGAGAAAAGTGGGCCCATGTCAGCAACTGTTTCCTCAACTTCGGGGCCTCAGAGGTCCAGGTGGTTGCAGTTGTATAGTGGTGAAAACCTTTGACTCAAGCACGGGAGTATTCCGCAGTGTTTCTGGGCCACTATCAATGGACAGTGACCGTGACAAGGCATCGGCCTTCAGATTGAGAGCCCTAGAGCGATATGACAGGGTAAAATGAAAATGGGCAAAAAATATTGCCATTCGGGCCTGACGAGGACTTACATATTGATTATTTTTTAGGAAAAGAAGATTCCTGTGGTCTGTAAAAATGGTGAAAGGGAACTTAGCGCCCTCTGGGAGGTACCGCCATTCCTCTAAGGCCAATTTGACAGCTAATAGCTCCTGTTTGCCTATGGCATAATTTCTTTTGGCAGGAGAGAATTTATTTGAGAAGAAACCATATGGGTGAATCCGGTTATCCTTGAAACGCTGGGACAAGGCAGCTCCCACTGCCTCAGATAAATCATCCACTTCCAGTAAAAAAAGCCTGTTGACATCTGGTTGTCTCAAAACTGGAGCTGTTATAAAGGCTTGTTTGAGAAGTTGAAAGGATGTCTCCGCCTCAGGAGGCCATAGAGCAGGGTTGGCACCTTTACAAGTTAGGGCTGTGATGGGAGCCATCAAGGAGGAGAATTCCTTTATAAAACGCCGATAATAATTGGAGAAACCAAGAAGTCTCTGGATGGCTTTCAAAGATGTGGGACACAACCAATCCAATATTGCTTGGAATTTCTTGGGGTCCATTTCTAAACCTGATCCTGAAATGATATATCCAAGAAATGGAGCACTTGGTACACCGAACTCACATTTCTCCAATGTACAATACAGTTGGTTCTTCCTCAGATGAGACAAGACTTCTTTGACATGATTATGGTGTTTTTCAGGAGAGGATGAAAAAATCAAAATGCCATCTAAATAGATGACAACTGAGACATATAAGAGATCCCTAAAGATCTTGTTAACAAAACCTTGAAAAACAGCAGGTGCATTACACAGCCTGAATGGCATGACCAAGTATTCAAAATGACCATCCCTTGTGTTGAATGCCATTTTCCACTCATCACCTGCTTGGATACGGATGAGGTTGTATGCACCTGGGAGATCTAACTTGGAAAATATAGTGGATCCCTTGACTCTGTCAAATAATTTGATGATCAATGGTAGAGGGTATCTGTTCTTTACTGTAATATCATTCAGGCCTATATAATCTATACACAGTCTCAGGCCTCCATTTTTCTTAGAAACAAAGCAAAATCCCACTCCAGCAGGTGATGTAGATGGTCGATAAATCCCTTTTTTAAATTATCTTGGATGTATTCTGACATGGCATTGGTTTCTGGTAGGGACAATGGATCTGGCCGCAGGGAGGCATCTTCCCAGGTAACAAGTCGATAGAACAATCCCATTCTCTATGAGGAGGTAAGACGTTATCTTGTCTTTCGGAGAAAACATCGGTAAACGATTGATACTCTTTAGGTATAGATGGGACCTCTAACCTCTGAATTTTTCTCACAGGTCGGAGACAAGACTCCTGGAATTCCTCACTCCATGACTGAACCTGCATAGTGTTCCAATAAATTCTGGGGTTGTGCTTACGCAGCCATGGGTATCCGAGTATAATCTCATGGGAAGCCTTGGATATGATTAAGAAGCTGATATGTTCAACATGAAGAGCTCCAATACGAACTAGAATAGATTGGGTTCTTTTAGACACAGTTCCATTAGAAATAGGTATACCATCGATAGAAGTCAAGGAGATAGCATGATCCAAGGTGATACAAGGAATTTGTAATTTATCTGCCAAACGAGAGGACATGAAATTTTCTGCTGCCCCAGAATCCAGGAGGGCAGATACGAATACTGGACTAGACTTAATGTACAGAGCTATGGACAAGACAGAGTTGTTCTGCTTTGGGGACAGAAGCATTACTCCTAACTGAGTGTCCCCGGGACTAGTTAAGAATGGGCGTTTCCCGGCTTGTGGGTACAGGAAGCCACCAGGTTACCCATGTCTCCACAGTATAGACAAAGGTTCTTTTGAATGCATCTCTGTCGTTCTTCCTTAGAAAGACGGGTATGATTCTTCATCTGTAGGAAAGAGAGGAGAACGGGTAGGAGAAGGTTGAGGATGAGCCCTCTGTGCTTCTCAGCTTGGTGCTCTCTAAAGCATATATCAATCTTGTTGCGGATGGAAATTAGATCATTATGACTAGAGGGTAAATCAAGAGTGGCTAGATCATCCTTTATATGATCCGATAGTCCGTGCCAAAAGGCTGATGTTAGGGCTTCTTTGTTCCATCTGAGCTCTGATGCCAACGTCTGGAACTGAATGATGTACTGACTGACAGGATGGATACCTTGTTTCAGATTCATAATATTGGATGAAGCAGAAGTGGTTCTTCCAGGCTCATCAAAAATCCTCGTGAATGATGTTAAAAATTCTGGGTAATTATCCAGTAGTGGATCTGATCGCTCCCAGAGCAGAGAAACCCAATCTTAGGCTGAGCCAGACAACAAAGACACCATATAGGCCACTTTGGTTTTAGGAGTAGGGAAATTGGAGGATTGTAAGGTAAAATGTACATCACCCTGGTTGAGAAATCCACAACACAGTTTAGGATTGCCATCAAACTTGCCAGGTGTAGGTAAATACAAATGAGGAGGAACTCCAGAGGCAGATACCACAAAAGTGGAGACAGAAGTAACTGCAGGCATACTTGGAGTAGTTAGTGTAGCTTGTAAGGTATCCTGACAGAGTGCCTGTCACGATCCAGTGCAAGTGTACCTCTGTGGAGGACAGTGAGCCAGGGGGTTAGGGTGACTAGGGAACAACTAGGTGAGTGACAGCTAGGTCTCCCTATTGCGGCCAAGCTCCAGGTTTGGCTAAACCTGCCCAGAGGCGCAGAGTCTAACCCACTTGGTGGTCTTCACCAGTGACCCCTCCAGTCAGGATTTGGGTTTTGCCGCACCAAGTGGGCAGGTTGCGGCCCTCTGGACAGGTACCTCGGAGTGGCAGAATGACCAGAACTATATTAAATGAATTTGTATATAAACTAATACTTGACCACTGGAGATTAACTGAAAACTTGAATATTGGAGACTAACTAAATACTTAAACACTGGAGATGGGCTTGAGAATGTAGAAATCCTAGTCACAGGCTTGCTTGGAAACACAGGGAAATGTACTGGGAACTGCAACAGATTCAGGTGCTGATTAACACAGAGAGACACAGAGAGAAGTGGACACAGGCATGTACTGGGGATTGCTATAAACCCAGATGGCAGCTAACTAGAAATTAGCAGGAAACCTGACACCTCAGTAACACAGGGAAGCTGCAGGAGGCCTAGCAGCACACTACAAGACACACAGGAAAAACAACATAAAACACTGGACTTCTGAGAGAGAACTAAAGTCTCAGACTGAGAATTAGCATGGAAGCTAATGCAGGAATTCTTGAGAACTGTAAGTGGGCTGAAGCAACACTCTGAAGGAAAAACACAGAGTAACACTGGTGAGAATTAGAAGTCACTGGAACAGCGAAGTTGAACAGCAGTTTCCCGTTCTTGGAGTCAGACTTAAATACCACTGGGTAGCTGATCAGAGGATCAGCTGAGTGACCACAGGACTACCATTGGGAGAGACTAGTCAGGTGAAATGAACCAACATGGCTGCGCCCATGCCCGACACCCCGGAAATCACGACACACGCATGGAAGCCCTAGCAGACCCCAGGGAGAATACTCAGTAACCACTCACCTCCACTCCCAGCGTCTGGACACCTAAGCCCAAGGACACCAGCGCAAAGGTGAGTAGCAGCCTATCCCAGGTCGCATACTGACAGTGCCATTTCTTGTACATACTGTGCTATTTGCTGTTGCATAGTGTCCAATCCTTCTAGGCGGGAAGCCATGCCATGAATTAAATCTGTTCTGGACTCCTGTCCAGTAGTCGAATCTATTTGGCCAGTGCAAACTGTTAGAGACTGTTTATTGTGGACCCGAGGTGGTAAAAGGAGTAGACACCGGAACAGGTTTAAACTGAAAGGTGGGTTGTTTAATGTGAATGTTGGTAGACATGAACAATAAGATAAACTAAAGTCCAGTAATAACCAAACTAATATGTGGCAGATCAGTGACAGAAATGAATGAAGCGAATCCAGATAGACTTTAAGAGTGAAGTGGATATCCTGGTATGCTGAATAGTGGCTGAGAGAGATATCCGAAAATGTTGTGATGATGGCTCAAAAGGGAAATCTGGTAATACTGTGATGATGGCTGAAAGGAGAATCCGGTAATGCTGTGATGATGGCTGAAAGGAGAATCCGGTAATGCTGTGATGATGGCTTCGGATTAATGGCTTAACTGAGGATCCAGGTTCATGCAGGAGTGGGTCTGGTGGAAAGTGCAGGACTGATCTCCAGCGGAGTGCAAGGCAAGGCAGAGCGGTTCAGGCTATGCAGGGAGCCAGAGGCTGACAATGAGCTAGGGCAAGCACCGGAGCACAAGTCTAAGTTACAAGAGCGCAGAGAACTCTCTCTCTCGCAGCTGATGCTGTGAACACGTTGCACTGGCAATTACAGGGTGCTCCAAACACCCTTAAGTACCCAGTAACGAAATGTTATAGGCCAGAGAGAGCAGGTGACCCACAGACGATTGGCCTGCTATGTCACATGGCCAAAGACAACATAGTGGCGCCCAGACAGCCGTGATGCGGAGACGTCACTAGACTTACCCTTGCCAGGATGGCCCAATGCTGGCAGACCTCTGTGTACATGCAATGCCAGTCTCCACACCCCAGCTCCCCCGCCAGAAGGACCACACCACAGCACCCTCACCGGTAAGGACCACAAACCTACACGCCACAAAACCCTGGTCGTGACAGCACCCACTTCAGATCTCGCGCAATTATTGAACCCAAAAATTTAAAGGAATCCACCATTAATACAATGTTATCAGCCATGGTAAGTGGAGACACTACAACTGAGTGTAATCAACAATCATCACCGGTTTAAGCAAATTTAACTCCAAATTATTCCTGCTGCACCACAGTGCTAACTGATCCACCTTCCTGCTATAAGAAGACTCCTTCCCATCTTTAATCAGACCTATAACCGTAGTGTCATCTGCAAATTTCAATATTTTCACAGATGTATCATCAGAAGAGCAGTCGTTCGTATACGAAGAGAAAAGCAAGATGAAAAGGACACGGGGTGCCAAGTACATTTGAAGGTGAGACCTCTTCTCTTAGGCTAGCACTCCTGCCGCCAGCCCCAGGTGATTTTAATTAGTATGGGTCCTTTACATTGCAGTACACACATATAAATTGGCTCTATTACATGTAAGTCCTAGATAAATTTATTTAATGTGTCAGTATTAGGGATGTTAGGGACTTACCTTATGATGTTCACCATGATGTGGTAGGTGGGCAAACATCTTTGACCAAACATGTACTAAGAACCTTATTTAAAAAAAACATGTTAATTGTTGGAGTTTATTATAAATATTTTGATCTTCAGAATTCTTAATACTTAGAGCAGGGGTAGCCAACCCTGGTACTCGAGAGCTACCAACAGTGCATGTTTTCCAGGTCTCCTCACAGAACCACAAGTTAAATAATTAGCTCCAGTTGTGGATCTTTTTAAATGCATCAGTGAGTAATGAGTACCCCTGTGCACATCTTGGGTGGTCTAGAAAACATGAACTGTTAGTAGCTCTCGAGGACCGAGGTTGGCTACTCGTGGCTTAAGCTGGCCATACATGGTGCGATATGATGGGGCATCCAACGTCCAACATATCGGGTGGTCCCCACACAAGGTGCAATCGGGTGCCCAACCGATTGAACGGTTTAACCAGACCTTTAAACAAATGATAAAAAGGGCGGTTTCTAAGGAAAAATTAGATACTTACTCCTACCCTATTTAATGTTTGCAGTGGAAGAGGTACCCCAATCTACAGGATTTAGTCCTTTCTAACTCCTCTATGGGAGGCAACCTACTGTAGAGGGATTTAGATCTGTTCAAAGAGGGATGGGAACAGCATTCATGTCAAGAACCTAACATCATTCAGTTTGTGATCCAACTGTATGACCGTTTAAGGCAAATTGCACCATTCCTGAATGATCACATGGGTAGAGCACAACAGCGGCAAAAACGTCATTATGACATTACCGTGGTTAACTGGTCTTTTAAGCCGGGAGACAAGGTATTGGTTGTGGTGCCCACCAGTGAAAGCAAAATGTATGCCCAGTGGCGAGGCCCTTATGGAGTTATAGAGGCAGTGGGACCTGTTAATTAAAGGGTTCAAAATGAAGGTAGAAGGAAAGAGGTGCAAATCTACCATGTAAACCTATTAAAACCCTGGAAGAGAGTACTGGTCAGCCCTCTTTGGTTGCCAAGAAAACCCCAGAATGTTAGGTACCCACTGAAAGTACAGTTAATCCTAGCCAGAAACAACAGGTGGTGAGTTTGGTAGCACGACACCAAGATGTGTTCTCTGCCATTCCGGGAAAAATCCAAAGTATCCAGCATGATGTAGTTACTTCTCCCTGGGTGGTAATAAAACAGAGGCCATACCATATACCCAAGGCAAAGCGGGCAGCGGTTAAGAAGGAAATAGAGGAGATGCTGTGCTTATGGGTCATAGAGGAATAAAATAGGGAATGGAATTATCCCATTTGTTTTAGTGCCATAGCCTTCATGTGCTTTAAGATTCTGCAATGATTTTCACAAATTAAATAAAGTTTTGCAGTTTGATTCCTACCCTATGCCTCAGGTGGACGAGCTGGTGGAAAATTTAGCAAACAGCCTGTACAGTATCTCACCACCCTAAATTTGACAAAAGGGTATTGGCAGATTCCTTCGACTGAGACTGCTAAGGCCAAAACAGCCTTCTCTATCCCAGAAGGTTTGTTTCAATATAAAATGTGTGCAGAGCACGGAATGTTGCTTCTGACGGCAACTAGCATCCAGAACGGGGTGTGGGATATCAGGGCCACTGTTCCTGTGATATGAACTGCTGCTGCTATGCTGACTATTCCATGAGATGATGGTAACCTGTACTGCTTTAACATATTCTGTTTGGAGAACTGCCTAAATAACCTGAATTGCTAGTCTGCTGTCTAAAGCTGTAACCTGCCTGTGCTGGTAATAAAGAGTGTTGGACTTTTATACACACACACACACACATTATATATATATATATATATATATATATATATATATATATATATATATATATATAAATCACACAAGTACATACTGTGATACCTTGGGGTAATTAGCTCGGTAGAAGGGTGTCAGTGGTGCAGTGTTTAGAGCTCGAATGAGAGTCTACGCAGAATTCATGGCTCACTATCGCCATCTCTGGTGATCCTGTCACAATACATATGTTTGTATATACAGTATATCTATATATATATATATATATATCTATATATATATACATATATATATATTCATATTTATTTTTTGTTAGTGTTGCTGTCTATAGTTATAGACATTTCTTCAGATCTAGGGTAGATATTGCGCTCGTCCCTCCCAGGCCTCATATTGGTCTACATACTGTATTTAGGGATCACCCCTCTATTATATGATGGCATGGTATCGTTTAGGGCAGGGATGGGGAACCTCAGGCCCGCGGAATCATTTGGTCTGGCCCTCTGAGTTTTGTTCTGCTAACCTCATCTGGCCAGCAGGGTGCTTAGAATGGCATCCTGCAGCCAGAATCTATGCAGCAGTGCCATCTGGAGCATCCTTAGGACACTTCAGACGGTCACTCCGCTGCCCTTACAGCTCCCCTGAGCATCCTCAGGATGCTCCAAGCATTGCTGTAATCACAGGCGATAGTGGCTCCACCCCAGTGTGATATCACACGGAGGCAGCGTGGCCTGCAAATAATGTTATATATATCAAAATGGCCCTCAGAAGAAAAAAGCTTCCCCACCCCTTTTTTAGAGCATAGTACTATAGCAGTTTTGGAACATTCATGTACTTAGCCATGGTGGAGTATCACACAGCGAAACACTTATAGCTATACCTGTAAACATGTGTAATCATGACATTACTCCCACTGTATACGCTTTATACTATTAGTCACTAGTCACAGAGCTCCTTTATGTGTGTTGTTTTTAATTATTACAGTTGAGATCTCCATTTTATTAACCGGATATAGTAGGACGGCACTGCTATCCCAGTTAATCTGATTGCTAATCGACATTGAAGACGCTATGCGTTCCAGAGTGGAACGCGCACCACTTCCGGTCCGGTTGTTATGAGGTGCGTAGTCATTTCCGGGATCACCGGGCTTCAATGTCTAGCCCCCGGTGTTACAATACACCCTCGGCTTTCGGGTAGGGTGCAGTGGGAGCCGTCGCCACAACATGCATACACACCATGTTATTGGAGTAACCAGGTAAGTGCTTTGGTTGTCTATTTGTAATGCTGAGCCGCTGTGCTCTTTTTCAGATATATATTTTTTCTACACATACATCTCTTCCCCCATGGTCTATCCATATGTATTCAGTAGGGATGAGCGGGTTCGGTTCCCTGAGAACCGAACCCACCCGAACTTCGGGGATCCGGGGCGATCCGAGCCCAAGCTCGGATCTCCCTGTCTGCCCCGGATCCCTCTCCCGAGGCAAAACCTCGAGATCTGCTGTCGGATCTCGAGGTTTTGCCTCGAGCGGCCATTTAAAAAAAAATGCCTTTGCCTTTAATGGGCAAAGTGCTGATTGGCTGACAGAGCCGTCTGTCACGGCTCTCAGCCAATCAGCATTATGGTGCTCATTTGCATGTAGCACGGACTCGTGAGATCCGTGCTACATGCATCTGTGTGATTGACAGTGACACAGAGCACAGATGGGTCAGTGAGACCCGTCTGTGCTGCTGTGTATTTCAATGACACAGATGCACGCACGGACCAGGAGATCCGTGCTACTTGCATCTGTGTCATTGACACAGAGCACTAACGGGTCCGTGAGACCCGTCTGTGCTGCTGTGGTAAATAAAAAAAAAAAAACCTGTGTAAAAAGAGAAAAAAATGGCGTCCTCCCCCCCCAAAAAAGAGCAACCAGCCCCGGGCATTAGTGACCCAGTGCTGGGTGTGCTTAAATACAGGGGACAAACGACATAGGGGTCCCCTGTACTTAAACACAACCAGCACCGGGCTAGTCAGAACCAGAGCTGGTTGCCAAAATACGGGGGACAAACGACGTAGGGGTCCCCCGTATTCTGCGCAACCAGCTCTGGGCTCTGATCCGGTCCTGGTTCTGGAAATACAGGGGAAAAAAATGAGTAGGGTTCCCCTGTATGTTCCAGAACCAGCACTGGACTTTTTCTAGCGGGGGGCTGATGCCACAGCCAGGGGAGCCCTTTCACCGGGCCCCCCAGCCGCAGCATCAGCCCTGACCGCTAGTCAGCCCAGGCCGGGGATCCCTGGAGAGCTGGGGACCCCCCCAATAAAGGGGTCACCCTCTCCAGGGCACCCCAGGCCCAGGCTGATAGCCCGGGGCTATCCCCGCCACCCCTGGTGGCAGTGGGTGGCGGGTTGATTGTGTGGTGTGGTGTAAATAAAGAATATCAAACATTGTCTTTACAAGTAGAACTGCAAGTCCCAGCTAGCCTGCCCCGCATGCTGGTACTTGGAGAACCACAAGTACCAGCATGCAGGGCATTAAGGGCCCACTAGTACCTGTAGTTCACCTGTAAAAAAAATGTTTAAAAAAACACAGGACACACACACCGTGACAGTATAAGTTTATTAAACATACATACACACACACACATGTACACATACTCACCTATGTAACCCTGTAGCATCGGTCCACTTGTCCGGTAAAGTATCCATAGGGGACCTGTGAAAAAAAACATACTCACCATCTCCTATGCGAGGTTCTGTCCTCTTCGTTCCAAAGTAGGCATCCCCGGACTTGGCAAAAAAAAAAAACGAAAACGCGATCCACGAACTTAGTACCGTTCTATAGAACGGTACTTCCCGAATGAGAGCTTAGCGGCGGGGTATCACCATGGAAACCCCGCTGCTAAGCGTTCATTGGCTGAGAGAGGCCATCTCCCGTCTCTCTCAGCCAATGAACTGCTCCCTCCATTGTAGTCAATGCTGGGAGCCGCAAGGTTATTAAAGTTTACCCTGCGGTTCCCACCATTGACTACAATGGAGGGAGCCGTTCATTGGCTGAGAGACGGGAGATGACCTCTCTCAGCCAATGAATGCTTAGCAGCGGGGTTTCCATGGTGATACCCCGCCGCTAAGCTCTCATTCGGGAAGTACCGTTCTATAGAACGGTACTAAGTTCGTGGATCGCGTTTTCGTTTTTTTTTTTTGCCAAGTCCGGGGATGCCTACTTTGGAACGAAGAGGACAGAACCTCGCATAGGAGATGGTGAGTATGTTTTTTTTCACAGGTCCCCTATGGATACTTTACCGGACAAGTGGACCGATGCTACAGGGTTACATAGGTGAGTATGTGTACATGTGTGTGTGTGTATGTATGTTTAATAAACTTATACTGTCACGGTGTGTGTGTCCTGTGTTTTTTTAAACATTTTTTTTACAGGTGAACTACAGGTACTAGTGGGCCCTTAATGCCCTGCATGCTGGTACTTGTGGTTCTCCAAGTACCAGCATGCGGGGCAGGCTAGCTGGGACTTGCAGTTCTACTTGTAAAGACAATGTTTGATATTCTTTATTTACACCACACCACACAATCAACCCGCCACCCACCGCCACCAGGGGTGGCGGGGATAGCCCCGGGCTATCAGCCTGGGCCTGGGGTGCCCTGGAGAGGGTGACCCCTTTATTGGGGGGGTCCCCAGCTCTCCAGGGATCCCCGGCCTGGGCTGACTAGCGGTCAGGGTTGATGCTGCGGCTGGGGGGCCCGGTGAAAGGGCTCCCCTGGCTGTGGCATCAGCCCCCCGCTAGAAAAAGTCCAGTGCTGGTTCTGGAACATACAGGGGAACCCTACTCATTTTTTGTCCCCTATATTTCCAGAACCAGGACCGGATCAGAGCCCAGAGCTGGTTGCGCAGAATACAGGGGACCCCTACGTCGTTTGTCCCCCGTATTTTGGCAACCAGCGCTGGTTCTGACTAGCCCGGTGCTGGTTGTGCTTAAGTACAGGGGACCCCTACGTCGTTTGTCCCCTGTATTTAAGCACACCCAGCACTGGGTTACTAATGCCCGGGGCTGGTTGCTCTTTTTTGGGGGGGTGCACGCCATTTTTTTCTTTTTTTACACAGGTTTTTTTTTTTTTTTTTACCACAGCAGCACAGACGGGTCTCACGGACCTGTCATTGCTCTGTGCCTATCACACAGATGCATGTAGCACGGATCTCCCGGGTTCGTGCTACATGCAAATGGGCACCATAACGCTGATTGGCTTCCTGTCTGCCACTGCAGTGCCACTCCTAGATGGGCCACGTGTTTGTGCCGCCCCCTTGTGTCGCTTAGCATAGTCATCCAGCTTCCTCGGTACAACCTTTTGGCCTAAAAACAATATTGTGAGGTGTGAGGTGTTCAGAATAGAGTGGAAATGAGTGGAAATTAATGTTATTGGGGTTATTAATAGCGTAGGAACAAAAAAAGGCCCATTTATGTGATTTTAGCGGGTTTTTTTTATTTTTTAAGAAAAAATCCAGATCCAAAACACAAAACCCAGAACCCAAAACACGGAAGGGTGGTTTTGGCAAAACCAATCCAGATCCAAAACACGAAGAAAGATCCAGATCCAAAACCAAAACACAAAACACGAAAAGTGTCCGGTGCACACCCCTAGTATTCAGTAATATGTAGCACTTCCATTGGGATGTGGAATGCTGAGACTAGTTATTCGGTTTCGCTGTTATTCTGGAGATTAAGCATTTACCATGTTGCCCACTAGATTTGAATCTTCATTGTTTCATTGAGTATTTATCTTTATTAGTATATTTTTTTATTTTAGTCCACGGAATACTGATTGTTTCATTGACATCCATCACTATGTGATGGTTTCAGACTAATGTGGTCTCCTTATATTGTTCTACACAATTTACTATGTGTCATACATCATTTAGTGTATATGGCTTGATGGAATCAGTATGAATGACCGCCGGATGTCAGCCCAACGGTTCAAATCCCGACCCCGGCAGCCCGATGGGTGAAAATCCTGACAGCGCGTGTAAGTATACCATCCCTACCCCTCTCCCCCCCTAACCCTAACACTCCCTTAGGGGTGCCTAACCCTAACTTCCCCCCGTTAGTGCCTAAACCTAAACCCCCCTCCTCGCACCCTAAATCTAACCCTCCCGGGGTGGTGCCTAACCCTAACCTTCCCCCCTGGTGCCTAAACCTAACCCCCTTTTCCCATGCCTAATCCTAACCTTCCCCAAGGGGTGCCTAACCCTAACTCCCCCCGGGGGTCCCTAAACCTAACCCCCCCATCCCCGGGTAAGTGTATACTCACCCCCTACAGAGGAGGATTGGTCTGGCGTCCTGTGTTCCAGCGTCGGGATTAACATAGGCATTGGTATTTTGGCGCCTATGTTAAATCCCTTGCCGGGATTACAGTGTCGGGATTGAGACCAGTTGCCATGCGGCCACCTGTCTCATAACTACATTCCAGCTTGATTATGGGTAGGATATTGAGATTTTGTATATTACATTTGTCTAAACATTGACCAAGAATGGGGCCTGGGAGGCCCTACATCATGCTTTCCGTGTCTGTCCACAGATGTTGCTTGTTGCCTAGATTGCAAATGGTGATATTTGTAAGCCACTCTTGATAAAGGTTTGACATGAACCAAAACGTCGACCTGGAAATTTGGCAGTTCAATGTTTCCTTTCAACAATAACGCTTCTTCTGCTGCAATATTTCTTGTTTATTGGGTGGTGAGTGCCCCTGTCCATTCTATTGGACGAACACAAATATATGCGATCCTAAGGGATCTTGGAGGCGCCCCTAGTTTAAATATATCAAATTGGTGCGAGCGCAGGACATCTAAGTGATTATATATAATCTTACATCTGCCAATAAAAAGTGTAAATAAGCTGCTGCATTTAAAAGTAAAAATTATTAATAATAAAAAATAAATAAAAATTGGGATTACATCCAAAACATGCATAGCACCCCCTCCCCTGCAAGCTGCTGCCATAAATAAATAAAGAGCAAAGCAATATATGCTTTAAAAATAAAAACTCCCCTGCCCCCACTCCTCTCCTGCAGACAGGCTGGGCTGGGTGGCTCACTTTTGTAGTCTAGTCTGACTGTCACTGCTCCATAGGGATGGGAATCATTTGATGTTTCATCGGAAACATCGGTCAGATGGTTTCGATGTTCGATGTTTAACCCTGCAATGTTTGGCATCCAATGTTTCATTGCCATTGCTAGATTTCTCCCCCGATGTTTTTCCCTACTTTTCCAATGTTTTTTTTTTTTTTTTGTGTGTGACAATGTGTGGTGCAGGACTGCTCTGGGCTGCCAGCTGACTCTCTCTTGTTTTTTAGTCAATTGCAAAGTAAGATAAGAGTTTTCAAAACACACTGACTGGGTTACTACTGGTGGGGGTGGTGGCTGACAGAGTGAAAGACACTCTGATTAACCAATTAGCAGCAGCACATAGGACAGTCCCACCCCTGGCTCACTGTCACTGGTGCTACTCTCAGTGAATACGGATTGTGTGCTGGGGTGTCTGCCTGCTGCATCTATTGGCAATATGGTAACCAGCAGTGAGATGATTAAAGTTTCATTAGTTAATGCATCACATTTTATTTCTTTAAAAATATTGATTCACCACAAAACATGTTTTACTTCTACAAATGCATATATCCTTCTACTTTTGCACCATTTGTGTGTGTATGTGTGCACCATTTATGTTCTCTGTTTGCCTCCATGAAGACAGACATAGTAAACCAATTATTTTAAATGTTTATTAGCCTATTTTATGTTTAAGTACAGACTTTGCATAAAAAAACAGAAACATCGGTAAACATCGGTTCCAGAGAACCAATGTTTATATCTAAATAATGTTTTGGATTCAATGTAAAAAACATCAGTACTTCCAATGTTTTGTTTCGATGTCCCATCCCTACTGCTCCCCACAGCGACAGCTACAGCATGGGTGAGGCCGCGGCGTCCTCCGCCTCCGAGCTCACACGCAACATCCACCGCTCCTCACTGGTACGCGAGCGTGCACAGACCGACGTCATGACATCTCCACGCGCTCGTGCACCAGAGGGTTGATTCCAGATTGGTGCCAACACACAATGGAGGCAAAGCTGCACTACCGGTCAGGTGCGGCGGGCTATTAAGAGCAAATTAAGCGCCGTTAAAACATGCAAAATGGCAGCTGAGGCTAATGGGTGGTCTGGTGCACCCCAGAACCACCCCTTAATTTCGCCTATGCTTGGGGGCCTATTTGTTTAGACAAAATCATAGAGATTAAGGCACCTTTTTAGTGTTGGGCTATTTAACAATGGCTAAGGAAGGGAGATATCAGAGATATCTCCTGCATTCAGCTGAGTACAGCAGTCCTTACAATTCTCAATGTATTTACCAGTTTATCAAGCTCTGAAATGCAAGTTTTTCTGAGCTTGTACCCCAATAGTTAACATTAGAATGCTTTATCCATTAAAGCCTATAGGCAGGTGTGTATATAAAATGGGTGCAGGGAGTGCTGTGTAAATGGACCCATGAGACAAAAGGGGTCCATACCACTCACTCTACACCCATTGAATATACTGCAAGGTAAGTTACCTTGCATCAGAAAAGATCTCCTTGGTGCCATTTTCCCGAATATATGAACAGAGGCAGCCTGGGCCAGCACTGCCTGCACACATGATGTCACAGAACAAGCACAAAGTGGAAAAGTGTGTAACTGGAGCAGTAACCATGCATCTGTTGCACACCCATACCTTGCTATTAAAAGTTAAATGGAGGCAATAGTGACAGGTTCAGTCTCCCATATCCAAATATTCCGAAATACTGAATATTCTGAAATACGGAATAATTTTGGCATGACTGAGATAATGAACCTTTGATTTTTGATGGTACAATGTACACAAACTTTGTCTAAGGCACAAATTATTAAACATATTGTATACAATTACCTTCAGGCTTTGTGTATAGGGTGTATATGAAACATAAATTAATTTAGGGCCTGATTCAGAGCCGTTCGCTATTTGCGGTCGTTCGTTCAAAAACAAGGGGTGGCTATTCAAATGATCTGTTCGCAAATTGCAGTATGTTCACACCTCTAAGTCTGAACGAGCGAGCAAAACATACGCTCGTTTATTTGTTAAAAACGCCCCCTGGCCGCTCGCACCATACGTCATGTCCGCTATTTATTAGATTAATCGAGTACATCGACCAGCGTATGAACTGCTCGCTATGGTTGGTTTTTGCTACCACAATCTTGCGAGCAGTTCTGGCTATAAAATAACCCAGTGACGTGGTCAATGACGCTGCTGTATTAATTATGCACACCCATAAAACGCCCGTTTTGACCTTTAAGCACGCCTGCGTTCGGATCTCCACTCCCCATTTTCAAGCACCTTCCCCTGTTACCACCCACATACGCCTCATTCTGTCACTCAAAATAGCAGGCATTCGCTATATTGCGAGCACATGAATTTCGGCCGCACTGACTGGTTCGCGCATGTGTATAACGATCCGTACGCATGCGCAGATGTGCGAACATCGCTCGGAACGAGCGTACTGCCGCTAGCGAGTGGCTCTGAATGAGGGCCTTAATTTCTGTACACAAACTTTGCTTGAGCCACAAAATTATTGAAAATATTGTATCAAATGACCGGTAGGCTGTGTGTATAAGGTGTATATAACACATAAATGCATTCTGTGTGTATATTGGGGTCCCATTACCAACATATTTCATTATGATATGCAAATATTCCAAAATACGGAATATTCCATTATCCAAAATACCCCTGGTCCCAAGCATTTTGGATATGGGAGACTCAACCTATATTACTGGGCACACATATACTGCTGGTGATAATTGTAATACTACAAAAGAAGCAATCTAGTGACCAGAAATTATTTAAAATTTCCATTGGTTAAACATGTTTTGTGTTAAGTAAATAATTATTTAGATGCCTTTTAAGTCATGAGAACACATCTACATATTTCTATGACATTGTGATGTTTATATTTTTTTCCTCTATACAGTACTTTAAAGATTTAACTTTTTTCTCTATCCTAGTTTTCATACACCCTGCTGTTTGAGTACTATTGAATTGCATTTATGTAATTGTACTACTACTACTTTGAAACACAGTATTTACCATGAATGTTTTTTTTATTTTTTTTATTCATTAATAAATGCCATTATACCAACTTCTCTGCTGTGTAATGTACACTTGAATTCTAACATTAGATTGAATTATATAAAATTTGAAGGCATTTTCTAATTAAATGTTCTTTACAGCTACAAGGCTAAAGTATGTTTTTTGTTGTCTTTTGTCTATAAAACTAGAATATTTTACCTTTGAACTTTGTTCCTGCTGATGCAAGAGCAGGGTGGCAAGCAACATGGAAATAAAGAATAAGTCCACTTGACATAACCACTAACTAGAACTTATTATTGGGGTTCAATAAATGTAAATGATGTTTAGATGTGCTTTATTGTACAGTATATGGTTATACCATTACTCAAATGTTGCCAGGTGGGTTCACTGTGAATCATTATATTTTTTAATAATAATATATTTTTGTCCCTTAAAGGGGTTACTGTCACTTAATTCCACCAGGGTACACAGCTGGCTTGTGGCACCAAGATTGTTAGCACCAAACTCCAGCACAGTGCTCTGTAGGACTTCCTACACTTGTGGTCGGCCATATTGTACTGAAAGTGTTGGTTGGGTGAAGCAGACTGTCGGTATAATTGGGGCATGCCAGATACCGATGAGGTGATGATAATCTTTGTCTGGTTTAATGGAATCCCATTATTTAACTTCGAGTTCAGCTGTCACATCCCAGAGCCAGGTGATTTACTGGTCTGACATGAGGTACAATGGGGGTTCAATGATGAACCCTACTGCTGGTGTAGCATGCCCTGCTTGGCCACACCACTGTGTGACTCAAATCAGAACTACAAGAGGATTTTGGGCCTGACTCAGACCTGCTCGCAAGCGCTATGCGCTCGCAAGCGGGTTCGATGGTCGGGCAATGCGCACGCACCGTGTGCGCAAGCCCCGGAGCGAGAGAGAAATACTCTCGCTCCAGGGCTCGCTGCAAACGTGGCGGCTGTCGATGTTGATCGACAGCTCGCCCCGTTTTGTAGGCGGGGCGGAGGCTGGCTGGCCAAACGGAGGTGTTCCCGAAGGAACGCCTGCCATTTGGGGGTGGCCCTACTGACATCACAGCGAGAGGGTCTGAATCAGGGCCTTTGTCCCACAGACAGGAGCTGTCCAATTTAGAAAGTGCTGACTAGGTTTTATGGCTCCTGTGGGATTAGTTGTGGATAGTTGCTGGTACCATTGGACTTCAAGCCTCTGTGGGTTTTCCTGCTTTATGAGCCAGCCAAAAGTGAGCAGATATCAGGGATTGATCCACACCTTGTTGGTACAGGAGGGAATATGTGTGGCTCAGCAGCGAGAAGAGTGACTAGATGCATCTTTAAGATAGTATTGAGCATGAGCCTTTTGGTGCTGTGAAACTGTTGCTAAATGTTTTTTTAAAAGTACTGTAATTTGTATGTGTAATTGTAACAATAAAGGTGTGCCACGATGATATATAAGGTCATCTACATGCAAACCACTGGCACTGTGAAAGAGTTAACATTAATGCAGAACATTAATGCAGTATCCTCACTCCTGTATTATATCTTATATATAAAATTCATTGGTCTGTTTATTTGTTTGTTTGTTATGCATTCATACACCCCGGCACCTAATGAAACCAATGTGAGGTGGTCCTGTTGGATCCTGGCCAGGTTTTAGGGGGAGTTAGGGTCCCGGTTGGACCACCCATTGGTGTACGCTGGGCAGAATTTTGACCCGTGGAGCCTACTCTGAGCCTTCCAACGGATGCATTTGGACGAAAACTTCAGAGTGGTGGTAACATTAGATCCCAGAAGACATACTAATGGGTTGAGGTCGCAGTTGGACCTCCCATTAACGTATGCTGGGCAGAAATTTGACCTGGGGATGCTGGACAGAACTTTGACCTGTGGAGCCTGTTCTGGGCCTTCCACTGGATGGATTTGGATGAAAACCTCACAGAGGAGTGGAAAATTGGTCTGGGATGGAAGAGATTGGACTGCTGGTCAGACCTTATGGCGGAGAGCGCCGGGCAGTACTTTGACCCAGGGAACTTGTCCTGGGCCTTCCACTGCATGGATTTGGACAACATCACATAACAAAAGATAATAACTTAAAGATTTAAACCCTGGCAGTGCTGGGTACTTCAGCTAATATATATATACAGTCAGGTGCATAAATATTGGGACATTGATAGAATTTTCATATTTTGGCCTCTACTCACCACGACAATGGCTTTGAAATGATACACACAAGAAGTGCTTTAACTGCAGACTTTCAGGTTTAATTTGAGGGTAATTACATCCAAATCAGGTGAACGGTGTAGGAATTACAACGGTTTCTATATGAGCCTCCCACTTTTTAAAGGGCCAAAAGTAATGGGACTATCAACTCAAAAGCTTTTTCATGGACAGGTGTGGGCTATTCCCTTGTTATTTCATTATCACTTAAGCAGGTAAAAGGTCTGGAGTTGATTCTAGGTGTAACATTTGCATTTGGAATCAGTTGCTGTCGACTCTCAATATGAGATCCAAAGAGCTGTCACTATCTGAAGCAAGCCATCATTAGGCTGAAAAAATCAAAACAAACCCATCAGAGAGATAGCAAAAACTTTAGGCGTGGTCAAATCAACTGTTTGGAACATTCTTAAGAAAGAACGCACTGGAGAGCTCAGCAACACCAAAAGACCCGGGAGACCACGGAAAACAATTGTGATGGATGACAGAAGAATTATTTCCCTGGTGAAGAAAAGCCCCTTCTCAACAGTTGGCCAAATCAAGAACACTCTCCAGGAGGTAGGTGTATATGTGTCAAAGTCAACAATCAAGAGAAGACTTCACAAAAGTGAATATAGAGGGTTCACCACAAGATGTAAACCATTGGTGAGCCACAAAAACAGGAAGACCAGATTAGAGTTTGCCAAACAACATTTAAAAAAGCCATTACAGTTCTGGAACAACATCCTATGCACAGATGAGACAAAGATCAACTTGTACCAGAGTGATGGGAAGAGAAGAGTATGGAGAAGGAAAGGAACTGCTCATGATCAAAAACATACCACCTCATCAGTGAAGCATGGTGGTGGTAATGTCATGGCGTGGGCATGTATGGCTGCCAATGGAACTGGTTCCCTTGTATTTATTGATGATGTGACTGCTGAGAAAAGCAGCAGAATGAATTCTGAAGTTTTTCGGGCAATCTTATATGCTCATATTCAGTCAAATGCTTCAGAACTCATTGGACGGCGCTTTACAGTACAGATGGACAATGACCCAAAGCATACTGTAAAAGCAACCAAAGAGTTTTTTAAGGCTAAAAAGTGGAATGTTATGCAATGGCCAAGTCAATCCGCTGACCTGAATCCGATTGAGCATGCATTTCACTTGATGAAGACAAAACTGAAGGGAAAATGCCCCAAGAACAAGCAGGAACTGAAGACCTTTGCAGTAGAGGCCTGGCAGAGCATCACCAGGAATGAAACCCAGCGTCTGGTGATGTCTATGCGTTCCAGACTTCAGGCTGTAAATGCCTGCAAAGGATTTGCTACAAAGTATTAAAAAGTGAAAGTTAGATTTAGGGTTGTTTAGTTTGTCCCATTACTTTTGGCCCCTTAAAAAGTGGGAGGCACATATAGAAACCGTTGTAATTCCTACACCATTCACCCGATTTGGATGTAATTACCCTCAAATTAAATCTGAAAGTCTGCAGCTAAAGCACATCTTGTTTGTTTCATTTCAAAGCCATAGTGGTGGTGAATAGAGGCCAAAATATATAAATTCTGTCAATGTCCTAATATTTATGCACCTGACTGTGTGTGTGTATATATATATATATATATATATATATATATATACACAAAACTATATATATAGATAGCAATGCTGCGGCACTCACGGGTCGTGTAGAAAAAGAATGGCCCCAAATCTGGAAACATTCGTTCTACGTTTCAGTCTTTTGGACTTTTATCAAGAACTCAGTGAAAAAGAAACAAACACATACCTTTATACAAACAGCGTTTGCTGCAGACCAGTCCTACCTCCGCATTGCGGCCGGTGCCGTCCCGCAGATCACATCATCCGTATGCGACTCAGGCATCCCGGCGTGCGTGATGACGTCACACACCGCCTGTGCTCGGCGCTGCTTGTTGACATCACCTGACCGGGTGCATGACACTCCCACCGGTGGGGGAAATACACGATCATAGGCAGTAATAACATGGTAAGCCTATACAAAAAGAAGCGATACAAAAGTATTTACAAAAGGACAAGGTCCGCAGTAATGCATATTAACACTACACAACAGAAATGGAAAAATAACTGAAAAATTAAATAAATAAAAGTGAGGGGTGTGTTGCTAAGCAACACAAGATATAAACAAAAAAATAATAAAACAGAGAAACAAACAGAAGATATGTACACGTGTCTAGACTGACATATAAAACATAGCACAGAGTGTGATACCATCACTAGAGATACACAAACCAGGCACATACAGAAATGTGATATACACGAATAAGTGAATACATCTGCACCTATCTAAAAACAATTTTAAAAAACTGTCAAAGTGTCTATATGGAATGGTTAGGCATATACTAGAAAAACTATAGGAGTGACATGAAAAAAATCAAAAATGGTAAATCATAATGGCAATGATAATATCCTAAATCATACTTAAGCATGATACAAATGGCCATCAAAAATAATAAGGGGGATATTTTCAGAAAAATCTAAAATGTCCAAGGACAATATAGTAGTAACACGGTATACTGTATAATGTGGTCTGGAGGTTGCGTTAGCAATCGTTGGAGAGGTACTGCTGTGTCTGGAGGATACTGTGTTGTTAACTTACAACACCCGGTATTCTAAGGTGGTCTCCCATCCTTATGCTGGGCCACCAATGTATTGCTTCCGAGATCGGACGAAAATCGGGCACATCCATAATATCAAAATATCAAAGAGAATAATGCTAGAAAAAACTTTTTCTAGCTCAAGGGTGCCAATCCAAGAGGGCCTGCCAACAAAAACTCATGGCCAGATGGTCACAGGTAAAGTAGACAAAAGGAAGAGTAGAAGTTCTTGATAAAAGTCCAAAAGACTGAAATGTTGAACGAACATTCCCAGAGTTGGTGTCATTCTTTTTCTACAAGACCTGTGAGTGCCACAGCATTGCTATCTGTATTTCAAGTATCGCTCATATATTTCTGATGGCACCTGGGCATTTTGCGTTTTGCTGTTATTGTGGAGTACTAGCCACCTTTTATTTTGTATTTCTCCAGTGGATATTTTTTCCTTTGGATGGTGTAGCACCCCTATTTTGTTACTTTCATCTTTATCAACATGTGCTGTTTTTTATAGATGGTTTAAAGCAGGGGTTCCCAACCACGGTCCTCAAGGCACACTAACAGTCCAGGTTTTAGGGATAGCCATACTTGAGCACAAGTGACTTAATTAGTGCCTCAGTTATATTGATTTAACCATCTGTGCACAATCATGGATATCACTAAAACCAGTACTGTTAGTGTGCCTTGAGGACTGAGGTTGGGACTCAATGGTTTAAGGACTGGGTGTTTACTTGAACTATTTTTTTGACTTTGAAAATCTTTTGTCTCTTTGTAAGAAGTTTTTTTTCATAAATATGCTTGTCATTTTCATATATACTACAGACTAAAGAATAATTTTGGATCACATGTTTCTCATTTCATGTTTATTAGAACAACTTGAAGACGTATATTTTTCTTGAACACTTGAATTATTAACAATCCAATTTATGGCAGTGGTTTTCTTAATTTGCAGCTTCCCATTGGGGGAAACTTTAAGTTTCAGTGAGTCTGAAGCAGAGAGTTTATATTTCAAGGACACATTACTTGAATCAGCAGGTTCAGACACTGTTGAAGAATTATATCAGACTTTGTTAAAATTATAGAAAAAAGAAATCGATTACTATCTACATGGTGTGACGCTTAGTGACTATCATAAAGAAAGGAAGATTCCTAGAGGCTTTCGTATCAAAAATGTTCCTACGTTAGGAAGGAATAATGTGGAGTTCTGGGTTGCAGTGCTCAATAAGTGCTCCCTAGATTTAATTCTACTTGTTATAGAGGAATCAGGGAAGGAGCTTGGCAGTCTGAAAGAAAAGATCAGAATCTTTGAAGAAACACATAAAACATCTTTCACAAGTGACACATCTTGTCAGTGGCTAACAAAACTTAATACACAACTAGATGAATATAAAAAAGAATTAGTAAAATTTAAAAAAGAGAAATTGTCAAAAGTAAACACTGATTACCAAGAGCAAAGAGTCTATGTGATGATTGGATACAAAAGAGGTAATAACCTTAAGGACTGGCTTGTGCACAATGATGTTTCCAAGTACTCTCTGAGTCCTACTGTAGCACGCACTTCCTCACCAAGAAACCAGGATGTTACAGGTGCACAGGTTGCACAACCTGCAGATACCTTGAAGTGGGACCATATGTGGTTCACCCACATTCAGGCAGACGAATACCCATCAGACATGTTCTCACAAGCAAATTTATCATCTATATTATTAGGTGCCCCTGTGGACTTGTATATGTAGGGAAAACTTCCTGCACATTAAAAGTGAGGATAGCACAACACAGGACGGCTATTCGTCAGGCACTGGAAGGAAAAGATATTGATCAGCCAGTGGCTAGACACTACAGCGAACACAGACATCCTTTGGCTACTCTTTCATACAAAGCAATTGACCATGTACCCATCTCAAAGAGAGGAGGTGATAAGGATAAACAACTTTTACAACTCGAGGCACAGTGGATACATAGGATGAAAACTGTCTCCCCCTTTGGCCTCAACGAAACCTTATCATTTGCTTGTTTTTTGTAACCATCATGTTTTACAGGTGGACCGTTCTAGTGCTGGTGCAATCATTGGAATATAACGGTGTTGTTTTTGCCCTTTTTTTTCCACTCTGGTTTCTTTTATCTCTCTTCGTTGTTTCTACTCTTCCTTTTATCTCCTTAACCTGTGACCATCTGGCCATGAGTTTTTGTTGGCAGGCCCTCTTGGATTGGCACCCTTGAGCTAGAAAAAGTTTTTTCTAGCATTATTCTCTTTGATATTTTTTATCATTGATCAGCAAACTATGTCACCAGGTTATCGGGATTGATCGGTTTGATGATCAGGCCTTCTGTGATATTTGGATCCTTATAGACTTACTATCATACAGCAATGGATGTGCCCGATTTTTGTCTGATCTCGGAAGCAATACATTGTTGGCTTGGTCAGTATAAGGATGGAAGACCACCTTAGAATACCGGGTGTTGTAAGTTAACAATACAGTATCCTCCAGACACAGCAGTACCTCTCCAACGATTGCTACTGCAACCTTCGGACCACATTATACAGTAGACTGTGTTACTACTATATTGTCCTTGGACATTTTAGATTTTTCTGAATATCCTTCTTATTATTTTTGATGCCATTTATATAATGCTTAAGTATGATTTAGGATATTATCATTGCCATTATGATTTACCATTTTTGATTTTTTTCATGTCACTCCTATAGTTTTTCTAGTATATGCCTAACCATTCCATACAGACACTTTTTTAAAATTGTTTTTAGATCGGTGCAGGTGTATTCACTTATTCGTGTATATCACATTTCTGTATGTGCCTGGTTTGTGTATCTCTAGTGATGGTATCACTTTCTGTGCTATGTTATATATGTCAGTCTAGACGCGTGTACATATCTTCTGTTTGTTTCTCTGTTTTATTATTTTTTTGTTTATATCTTGTGTTGCTTAGCAACACACCCCTCACTTCTTTTATTTATTTCTTTTTCAGTTATTTTTCCATTTCTGTTGTGTAGTGTTAATATGCATTACTGCGGACCTTTTCCTTTTGTAAATACTTTTGTATTGCTTCTTTTTGTATAGGCTTACCATGTTATTACTGCCTATGATCGTGTATTTCCCCCACCAGTGGGAGTGTCATGCACCCGGTCAGGTGATATCAACAAGCAGCGCAGAGCTCCGGCAGTGTGTCACATCATCACGCACGCAGGGATGCCTGAGTCGCATACGGATGATGTCATCTTCAGGGTGGCACTGGCCGGGAGGCAGAGGTAGGACTGGTCTGCAGCAAACACTATGTTTGCATAAAGGTATGGGCTTGTTGATAGAAGTCCAAAAGACTGAAATGTTGAACGAACGTTCCCAGAGTTGGTGTCATTCTTTTTCTACAAGACCCGTGAGTGCCACAGCATTGCTATCTGTATTTCAAGTATCGCTCATATACTTCTGATGTCACCTGGGGATTTTGCTGTTATTGTGGAGTGCTAGCCACCTTTTGTTTTATATATATATATATATATATATATATTTATATACATACATACACACACACACACACACACACACACACACACACACACACTACAACAACTTTATAAACACAATACAACAACTTGTGCTATACCCGGGTGCTCACCCATGCAGCAAATTCCCTCTAACATAAATCCTGAGTCGGGGATGGCACTCCTGGGTTTTCAATAATCAGAATGGACACCTCCTTATAGTGTGTTTTTATTGGTAGATGCTGCTAATACTCCTTATTTTATCTCTGCATCATCACCCTTGATCAGGTGGTTCCCTTGGCATGAAAATTTCACTTAGGGTGACAATTCTACACTTTCCCAGCCCCCTGGGTCTATTGATGTTATTTCTTTAGCCTTGTTGTGGTACTGCAATGATTCCTTCGAACAACACCCCTTTAGGAACTACTGTCTCAAGCTCTGATTTGCTGGCGCTACTATTATCTGTTTATAACTGACCTGTGCTTTTGTGTGTATTTGCACTGCTGGTGTTTCCCCCTACCTTCACTTCATGTTTTTTTGTATCAATCCTTCATATAAAAAAAAAAATAAATAAAAAATATTGATGAAAAAAAAAGAATAGTAGTAGCAGCATGATAAAAGAAGCTCCAGTAACAAAATGAGAAACAGCAATGGTGGGCCTTATCTAGAAATAAACCTGTATAAAAAAGCCACCTGGCATCCAAAATCTAACAGTCGTAGCAGTGGCAAACTGGTAGTTGGAAAAAACAACATGTTTGGCGTAAAGAAAGACGCATAACAGTGGCAGACTGCTCATTTCCAAAAAGCTACATGCTTTCCATATATACTGAGGTATAACTGGCAGATTACTCACGTAAAACAAAAGCAACATGTTATGTTCTGGGTTGCTTGTGGACCCGGGGTGGTAGCAGGAGCGATCACAGAAGCAGATTTGAAAATAAAACTAGGATTTTTAATAAGTGCTTGAGTAGACATATAATGTGGCAGTAAATAAAGTCCAGGAAAATATAAATGTGCACAAGAGTTCTGTGGTGGGAGCAAAAGGGTTAATGTCCAGGTAGAAACAATTAGAGCTGTCCAGGTGTGCAGGTAGTGAAACTGAAAATAATCAAGCCAGGTTTGCAGGTAGTGAACTGAAAATAATCAAGCCAGGTTTGCAGGTAGTGAACTGAAGCGCAGGATGTCAGCAGGCTCAGGCACTCAGGTATGGGCAAGGGTGGTGGAGGTAGCGGGGTAGTCCAGTGGGAACTAGGAGCTGACAGGCAGACAGGCAGACAGCGAATTCACAGGAACAGGAAAGCACAGAGAACTCCCTCTCAGCTAGGCTGAGATACACGTTGCACTGGCAAAGAAGGAAGGCACTGACCCTTCCTAAATACACCATGCCGTGCTGTTACTGGCCGGAGGGAACATGTGCCTCACCAGGATTGGCCAGCCGCATCACATGGCCAGAAGGCAAGATGGCGGCGCCCATGCCAAATGGAACGGAGACGCCGCCAGGCCTCACCAGCGCAGAGTGACAACAGGGCCACACAACAACACGCGCAGCCAAAGCCCCCCGCCAGACACCAGCTCCGCCACCAGACAGCCCGCGCCACAACGACCTCACAGGTAACACCCTCCTAGCGCCATGCTGAAATACCCTGGCCGTGACAGTACCCCCCCTTTTGGGGTGGCCTCAGGACACTCACCAGGCTTCTCCGGATGGGCAGAATGGAATCTCCTGATGAGCCTGGGAGCGTGGACATCACGAGCATCGGTCCAGCAACATTCCTCTGGACCGTAACCTTTCCAGTCCAACAAATACTGAAGATGACCTCTGCGCAGACGAGAGTCCAAGATCTGGGCGACTTCAAACTCAACTCCTCTCTCCGTCTGGACTCGAGGAGAAGCAGCTAGAGCATTATGGAACTTATTCAGGACTAGGGGCTTTAATAAGGAAACATGGAAAGAATTGGGAATTTTTAGGTATGGGGGTAACTGTAAATGGTAGGCCACTGGATTAATGACTTCTGTTATGGTGAAGGGACCGATGAAGCGGGATGCGAATTTCATAGACGGAACTCTTAGACGAAGGTTCCGAGTAGACAACCAGACCTGGTTTCCTACTTGCATGCGTGGAACTATTCTACGCTTCTTATCAGCCTGGGTCTTATAGCGAGAGGATGCCTTCAACAAATCAGACCGTACTTGAGTCCAGATGGCAGCAAAATTCTGCACCGTGTCCTCCATGGCCGGAACATCGAAAACAGGCAGGCTTCGGAATTCGGGAACATGAGGATGAAGGCCATATACAACCTGAAATGGTGTTTGGTTAGTTGACGAGTGGTAGGAAGCATTATGTGCAAACTCAGCCCACGGCAGCAAGGCAGCCCAATTGTCCTGGGAAGATGACATAAAAATTCTTAAGAAAGTCTCTAGATCTTGATTAACTCTCTCGGTGGAGCCGTTGCTTTGCGGATGGTAGGCCGTGGAAAAGTTTAACTTCACTTGAAGAACAGAACACAAAGCCCTCCAGAATTTTGCAGTAAACTGCACACCACGGTCAGAGACAATTTCAGCAGGAAGGTCATGTAGACGAAATATGTGTTGGACAAACAACTGTGCCAGGTCAGGGGCAGAAGGTAACTTCTTCAACGGTATATAGTGGACCATCTTAGAAAATCGGTCTATTACAACCCAGATAGTGTTGAAACCTTGAGAGACTGGCAGGTCTGTGACGAAATCCATGGAGAGATGCGTCCATGGACATGATGGAGTAGGTAATGGAAGCAATTCCCCAGCTGGAGCTTGTCGTGATGATTTATGCTGGGCACAGGAGGAGCAGGCAGAGATAAACTCCATTATATCTGCCTTCATAGAAGGCCACCAATAGTGTCTTTTCAGGAACTCCAAGGTCTTCTGAGTGCCCTGCAAAGCGAGAGGAATGTGCCCAAGTGAGAAGCTGCTTCCTTAATTCCGGGGCCACAAATGATTTTCCCGTAGGAGGCTGAAGTTGTAATGCGGCGAAAACTCTTGATTCCAAGACAGGGGTATTGCTTTTATTTTCAGATTGATCATCACAGAGGAGAGATCTCGATAGGGCATCAGCCTTCTGATTAAGCACTCCAGACCGGAAGGTCAGGGTGAACTGAAACCTGGCAAAGAATATTGCCCAGCGGGCCAAACGAGGACTCACACATTGGAGGTTTTTGAGAAATAGGAGATTTCTATGGTCCGTAAATACAGTAAATGGAAACGTGGCGCCTTCTAGCAAATATCTCCATTCCTTCAACGCCAACTTTACAGCTAGTAGTTCTTGCTCACCTATGGCGTAGTTCCTTTCGGCAGGAGAGAATTTTTTAGAAAAGAACCCACACGGATGGACTCGGTTGTCCTCATAACGTTGAGACAAGACTGCTCCCACAGCTTCAGATGATGCGTCTACTTCCAACAAAAAAAGCCTGTCCAGATCTGGTTGTCGAAGAACTGGTGCTGAGATAAAGGCCTGTTTTAGAAGATGAAAGGCAGAATCTGCCTCAGGTGACCATTGGGCAGGATTAGCACCTTTGCTGGTCAAGGCTGTAATGGGAGCCAGCAGTGTAGAAAATCCCTTAATGAAGCGTCTATAATAATTTGCGAAGCCCAACAATCTCTGGATGGCCTTCAGTGTCTGAGGTCGGGTCCAATCCAGAATTGCCTGTACCTTCTTGGGGTCCATTTCTAAACTGGAGCCAGATATTACATAGCCGAGAAAAGGTACACTGGAGGTATACTCCAAAGACGCACTTCTCCAGTTTGCAGTAAAGGTGGTTTTCTCTCAAACGGGTCAAAACTTCTTTAACATGTTCTTGATGTTTAGCCACAGAGGGTGAAAAAATCAGTATGTCATCCAGATAGACAACAACCGAAACATATAAGAGATCCCGGAAAATCTCATTAACGAAACTTTGAAAGACACCAGGGGCGTTACACAATCCAAAAGGCATTACTAAATACTCGAAATGTCCATCTCTGGTATTAAAAGCGGTCTTCCATTCATCGCCAGCTCGAATACGAATGAGATTGTAAGCCCCTCTTAGATCTAATTTAGAAAAAATGACAGAGCCCTTGACCCTATCAAACAACTCAGTAATCAGGGGAAGAGGGTATCGATTCTTTACAGTAATGTCATTAAGGCCTCGATAATCGATACATGGTCTTAGACCACCGTCCTTCTTGCCAACAAAGAAAAACCCAGCTCCGGCAGGTGAAGTAGAGTGGCGAATGAACCCCTTTGCCAGGTTGTCCCGGATGTATTCGGTCATGGCTTGAGTCTCAGGCAAGGACAGCGGATAGGTACGACCACGAGGTGGTATCTTATCAGGTATCAATTCAATTGGACAGTCCCATTCCCTATGAGGGGGTAAGATATTTGCTTGTTGTTCAGAGAAAACGTCGGCGAACATCTGATATTCCTTGGGAATGGCAGAAGAAACTAATGGAGCTGTCTTTCTCACAGGTTGAATTTTTGGAAGACAGGATTTCTGACAGTCCATACCCCATGACAGAATCTGCATAGAACTCCAATCAATCCTGGGATTATGTTGAGGTAACCAGGGTAGACCAAGAACAATTTCTTGAGAGGCCTCTGATATCACCAGGAATTTTAAGGACTCAGAATGAAGTGCCCCAATTCGGACCAATACTGGTTGAGTCTCTTTGGTGACTATCCCGTTAGTTAGAGGGCGTCCGTCTATAGAGATCAGAGAGATGGCATGGTTGAGAGACAAACAAGGAATCTGAAATTTATCTATGAAACTAGACGTTATGAAATTTCCGGCTGCTCCCGAGTCGAGTAAAGCAGTAGCAAAGACAGGTTTGGGTTTAAGATCCAAGGCTAGGGTAATCGTGAAATCTTTAATTTTTGGAGACGGGTTCATAACTCCTAACTTGATGTCTCCAGGGTCAGTTAGGATTTGGCATTTCCCGGTTTACGGGGGCAGGAGATCAGCAGGTGACCGGACTCTCCGCAGTACAGACAGAGGTTCTTTTGCATTCTTCTCTGACGTTCTTCTTTAGAGAGGTGTGTATGATTCACCTACATAGGCTCCTCTTCAGTAGGGGAAGGAATGGGACGGGTAGAAATGGAGGGGTTAAATGACCTTTGCCGGTCAGTTCTGTTTTTTTCAGCCTGACGTTCCCTGAAGCGTAGGTCAACTTTGATACACAACGAAATCATGTCGTTCAGATTAGTAGGAAGCTCTCGAGTGACTAGATCATCCTTTAGTCGGTCTGACAACCCATGCCAGAAGGTCGAGGTGAGGGCTTCCTCATTCCATTTGAGCTCTGATGCTAAAATTTGAAATTGCACGGCATATTGACTGACAGGACGGACCCCTTGTCTCAGTGTCATGATGTTTGATGATGCTGATACAGTACACCCAGGTTCATCGAAAATCCTCCTGAAGGATGACACAAAGCCTGCGTAATTATCCAGCAGCGGATCTGAGCGGTCCCAGAGTGGGGAAGCCCATTCCAAGGCCTGGCCCGGATAACAGAGAGACTATATAAGCCACTTTAGTTCTTGCAGTTAGAAAGTTGTCAGGCTGCAGGGAAAATGTATGTCACACTGATTTAGGAATCCTCGGCAGAGTTTAGGATTGCCGTCAAATTTATTTGGTAAAGGAAGACGTAAGCGGGGAGATGATCTGCCTCCTGTATTCCCAGATGCTGATGCGGATGTAGATGCTGGTACTTCAGGGGTAGAAAAGGAAGTTTGCAAACTATCCTGTCGCTTGGACATCTCTTGCAGAAATTTAGCCATCTGATGCTGCATGTTTTCCAGATTTTCTAAACGACCAGAAATGCACCTGAACAAATCCACTCCTGACTCCTGATGTGTGGCCGGCTCCATGGGGCCAGTGCAAACTGTTATGTTCTGGGTTGCTTGTGGACCCGGGGTGGTAGCAGGAGCGATCACAGAAGCAGATTTGAAAATAAAACTAGGATTTTTAATAAGTGCTTGAGTAGACATATAATGTGGCAGTAAATAAAAGTCCAGGAAAATTTAAATGTGCACAATAGTTCTGTGGTGGGAGCAAAAGGGTTAATGTCCAGGTAGAAACAATTAGAGCTGTCCAGGTGTGCAGGTAGTGAAACTGAAAATAATCAAGCCAGGTTTGCAGGTAGTGAACTGAAAATAATCAAGCCAGGTTTGCAGGTAGTGAACTGAAGCGCAGGATGTCAGCAGGCTCAGGCACTCAGGTATGGGCAAGGGTGGTGGAGGTAGCGGGGTAGTCCAGTGGGAACTAGGAGCTGACAGGCAGACTGGCAGACAGCGGATTCACAGGAACAGGAAAGCACAGAGAACTCCCTCTCAGCTAGGCTGAGATACACGTTGCACTGGCAAAGAAGGAAGGCACTGACCCTTCCTAAATACCCCATGCCGTGCTGTTACTGGCCGGAGGGAACATGTGACTCACCAGGATTGGCCAGCCGCATCACATGGCCAGAAGGCAAGATGGCGGCGCCCATGCCAAACGGAACGGAGACGCCGCCAGGCCTCACCAGTGCAGAGTGACAACAGGGCCGCACAACAACGCGCGCAGCCAAAGCCCCCCGCCAGACACCAGCTCCGCCACCAGACAGCCCGCGCCACAACGACCTCACAGGTAACACCCGCCTAGCGCCATGCTGAAATACCTTGGCCGTGACACAACGTGTTTGGTATACATCAGAGTAACAGAAACATACTAGTGGTTGGCTTCTCATTTAAAAAGCAATATGTCTTGCATACAGACAAAGGCATAGCAGTGGCAGTCTGCTTATAAAAAAAGTAATATTTTGCATATAACAGAGAGACAGAGGTATATTAGTGGCAGACAATCCATAACGAAAATAGGAACATGCCATATCTGAGTTGCAGCAGGGTGCCTATTTTCTACAAAAGGATGCACCAATGTCTAAAACGCAAATAATGTAAAATAAAAGTGCAAGATGACATTGTCCTTGCGCTCTCCTGTCCACACTTATGTTGTTTGTTAAAAATGATTTGTACAATTTAACAAACCAATAGGAAATGTCACTATTATTGCAAAAGTGCTTAGTTTTCTTGGGCCACCACAAAAAATATTTAGAAACTTTTGCCCTTTAATTGTTGGATTGCAGAATAGATAGCCATATTTTAGAAGGCTTTAGCTTAATACTGGTCATCTTCCTCAATGTTGACAATGTCATAATAGTCATTATCATCCTCACCAATTATAATAAGATCGTCAACACACAATATTAGTTCATCTCCACTGGAATCTAGTGTTAAAGATTCAGTTTAATGTTTCAGGCCAAAGTATTCTTTATACAATTTGCAGCTCATTTTGATGAGCAACAGTTTTTCTATATTTGTGGAGATAGCCTCCTACAAAAATCACTCACAATGTTCCAGTCTGTGCTAAACACTCTTTCAGAGTGTAATTAAGTTGCCAACTGGAGGGTGGGTATCTTAAGTACACCATAGCTAGTTTGTACAAGGGAATTTAAGCTATTTATTATCTTTCTGAATTGTAGGGGACTGCTTGAGATGGTAATTTCTACATTTGCATAAATATAATCCTCTACCATTCTACCAATTCAAAGTGTATCAGATCGAGATGTGGTAATGGTGTTAATATTCTTGGGCATTTCTTTTAAGCCTGGCCAGTTTCTTATTCTCTTTCACCTTTTCTAGCTATTTTTCCAGGAGTTCTATTAGGGGTATGACTTGACTCAGACTGTCCACTCTCTCCTCATCTCATGACTTGATGTACAGTATAGGAGTTGATGGCATGTTGCTGTTCCTCCAGTTGCTAAAGCATATCAAGTGTGGAATTCCACCTAGTTCCAACATCTTGCTTCAGTTAGTGGCATGGCAGATTGTATTGTTTTGCACTTGCTGTAATGTGTGTTTACTGAATGGAAAACCCCCCAGATATTTTATGGCTCACAGACCTTCAAGCTTATTGGGTGTACAAAGCAGGTATGACATTCCGAAGGTTTTCCAACAGATTGACACTGATATATTTTCTTATGGAAATTAGATGGAATTTGGTAGCATGGACACATGACTTCATACATTGTTGGTGGAAATTGGCTGTCATGGCTTTAGTGATTCACTGTGCAACAGGATGCTAGCTGTCATACTTACTTCCTCTAGCAAAAGTATGGATCATAGACAATTATTGTTACAATTATGCTTTTTGGTCCCTTTCTGGAATTAAGTTTCAGACACAGTAGGAGCAGCCTTAGCGCAAGCATTCTTCATGGGAATCATGGATTGCCTTAGAGAAGTCAGTTTGCATTTGAGAATTGCATGAGGTATCTAAGATCAATAATAATATCTCACAGTGTGCAAGTAAAGCTGCCAATGCACAACAATTAGAGAGCTATATATTTGCTCTGAACAACAACATGCATCAATACAAAAACTGTGTCCAACGGTGCTAAACATATAATAAAACAGCACTTCCCTAATATTCCACTTGTATCTGTTGTGTATATATTCCGTAGAGTTAACCTCAAACATAAAAAACACAGAAAAAAAGAGGTTGCATAGTATAGTTCATGAATCATAGTGCATGATTCATCATGGATCCCAATTGCAACCGCGTATGCAGATCAGTCCATGGTGTGTACTGCGCATGTGTATGCTCCGCAGTGCGCATGGCCGTGTTAGCATTGCGATCGCTCACGCAGATATAAAGCCATTGCAGACAGAGGGATGGGACGGCAGCGTTTGGGGGTGGTGATGGGGGAGTGGTCGGAGAAACGCAGGCGTGCCAGTCCATTTGAACGCCATTGCATAAATTAGCCACTGCGACGGCATATGCAGCTTGAGTGCTCACTGCGTGCGACAATGTTAGCAATTTCTGAGTAAGGTCAGACCTGCTGTAATAGTGCATGAAGGGCCGATGTTACTTGATGTTCCTGATGTATATGCAGGACTGCAAGGTATTACAGATGTGCGAAAGCGGTAGTGGGCGTCTCCATGCTGGCTTTGGGTGTCTCTTTAATAGCTTTGCGTTTGCAGTCATTAGCATATTTTCGCAACGGACCTGCGTGCTTAATCGCAGCTGCGATCGCAATGGCAATCAGGCCCATAGTTCATATTTATTAAAGTTCAGGAGTGACAAGGATTCAACGGGGTCACCCACTAACCAAGGCACTTACAGCCTCAGGTTGAATGAAATGTATATGATAATTAGATGAACCTGAAAATCCCTTCTTCCTCTGTCAGTCAGGACACTCTTTCTTCAAGTGACGTTTTCACAATGTTGAGGTTTCATAGAAATGTAAATAAAAAATGTTCTATGGCGTAAAACCATTTATTACAGATCACATGGCAAACATACAGAATCCTCTAAAAACAGCAGGCTTGGACTCCTACCAGACGTTAGATGGTATTCATATTCAGCTGTAATATAATCATGATTCATGGGGCCCCAATGTATTGCATGGAAGCACTCTGTCACTCCAGGTAGGTCACCATCAGAGGGGTTGGGGTCGCCAGTGCTGGTAAGAACAGCACTGCCCAGAGTATCCTCAGGATGCTCTGGACGGCTGTATACACTGCGGCCTGCATGTCCAAAGGATGCACCAGGTAGCACTGCAGCAGCAATTCTGGCAGCATGGTACCGTTCCAGGCACCCTGCTAGTCAGATGCAGGTACTGCGGGGCAGTGACGGTGCCACCCACAGGGCTCTGGATGGTGGCACTTCTTGCACACCCCTAGTTACGGCCCTGCCCATGATAGCTATGTAATGGTTATAGACAAACACAAAGTTAGGTTCAGCCAAACCCGAGAGTAACCTTCTTTTTCTAGTTTCTCTATAACCTACTGTACATGTGATTACGGAATTTATCCTGTGATGAAAAACAAGTATAAAATATAGAGGTTTTTCTTGGTATATCAATTAAGGTACAACTTACTCCATGAAAATCCTGTATTTTCACCTGTATAGTACCATCTATTTTATTAATAACTTTGCTTTCACATTTTTAACCAAGCTGCTCTATTCCCGACTACTTCTGTTGGATTACATTATATTGTTTATATTAATTTTCAGCTCGTTTATATATTTTAGTTGCTATGTTACATGTCATTGCTGTAAAGCGATCTTAGCTGCAATACACTGACAAAGTGTCTGGTAGACAGATCCTATCAATGTGCTGTGGGAGGTATATGGCCATTAAATCACTGACAGCCAAAACACTCCATTTTATTTTAATTTTTTAATAAAATTCGGCCAACAAACACATTGTCGTAACATGACGATTCCCTGTAAGTACTTGGGCCACTCTGGTGTATGGCATCAGTAACACATAGGATTACTATTCTATAACTGTTATAGGGTATGGTATTAAATAAAAGTGGTTTCTCATTATAATAATCACTACAGTTTAATTTTGTTTAGTTTACATTTTACAAATATAGCTGGACATAACCCAAGGTGATATTACAAGCTGTTCCAGATAGGTATCTCCTAATTTGTAACTAGAGGAAGCTGCTCAAAATATCCTAACTTACACTTTGGACAAGAATGGATCTAATTGTAAATAAGGGATCTAATTGCAGCCTGATACTATATTGTTTTTCAGCTACTATAAAAGAATATTTGTAATGGAGTAATCATACAAGTTATTTTTATTCATTATACCAGAGGTTCCCAAACGCAGTTCTCAAGGCACCCCAACAGTTCAGGGTTTAACGATATCCATGTTTGAGCACAGGTGGTTAAATTAAATTGACTGACGTACTAATTAAGGGGGTCATTCAGACCCACTCGCAAGCGGCAGTGCGCTCGCAAGTGGGTTGATGTTCCCCACTACGCATGCACACGATGGAGGGAGCTCCGTCGTGCGCATGCGTGAGACCTGGACTGCGACAGCCAAGCTGTCGCTCCGGGACTCGCACCAAAGGGGGCGTGCTGTCGATGTTGATTGACAGCACGCCCCCTTTGGTGGGCGTGCCGGGGGCGTGCCTGCCAGATGGAGGCGTTCCCATGGGAACGCCTACCGTCTGAAGCCGGCCCCACTGACATCATTAGTGATGTCAGTGGGAGTGATTTTGGCTCTGATAGAGCCAAAATCACTCCAGAGCTTGTGGCAGGGAGACCCTACCGCAGGGTCTCCGTCGCAAGTCCGACCATCGCGACCATCTTTTTGGACGCTCGTATATGCTGTGGGTTGTGACCCACAGCTATACGAGCATCCAGGAGGATGCTCCATTTTAATGGAGGAGGGCCCTGATTCAGAGCGAGCGCTCTGGTCAGAGCGTCCGGCTCTGAATCAGGCCCTAAGTCACCTGTTGGCCGAGAATAGATATCCTTAAAACCTGTACTGTTACGGTGCCTTGAGGACCGTGTTTGGGAACCCCTGCATTATACATATTTTTTCTAATTTTTATTATCTCCATTACTTGCTATTTATATGCATACTACAGACTAGTTAGACCAAATACATAACATGGTCAAAGCATATGATATCACCAAGACAAGGTATATCCGGAAGCAGAATGTGTCTAGGCCGTAGGCAACCTGGAGCCACTCCATGCAGACATCAATGTCAACAACCTTCTTCAGGTTCTTCCGTATAGACTCAACCTCTTTCACAATGTGATTCGACACTTCCAAAAGATGTGTCTGAGTAAACACTTGTTCTACCAAATAACAGTCATGTGTCTTTTCATTTTTGTTGTCAGACAGGTTCCCTGGGTACAGAAATAAAACATAAATTCAAAGGTATTTCATCAGCAAATAGTAATATACACAAATATGAGGAAGAGTGAGGTGTTATTGATATGTGTTTTTTTCCATTTAGGTAGTTAACTGTTATAACAAGCTATCCCAGCACAAGAAGAACCGAGTGTCAGACTCGCGGGAACAGCATAGAGCTGAAGGATCCCATGCAACCACCACAAGGCTTAAGGCTGACGGCAAACTCACAGCGATTAGGAAAAGGTAGGGCAAGTGTCTGTCAACCACTTCTCCTATACCAGCCGCCTATGTCAGTTTTGGGGAACATTCAAATACACACACTTTCTCTCAGAAAGAGCTACAAACATGTTACATGCATTTATGTATTGAAAGCTTTGTGTTTACAAACTCAACTGGTCTATTTTAAATAGTTTTTAAGTAGTTATTTAACCCCATATTTTTATTATATATATATATATATATATATACTGTGTATATATATATATATATATATATATATATATATTCACACTGCAGCCCCATCTAATGACTTGTGAATAATGCAATCCCATCTAATGACAAACAAAGACCCAATGCAGCCCCATCTAATGTCAAGTGTTCAACCCATCATCATATAAGTATTGACAAGTGCACAATGCAGCTCTATCTAATGACAAGTGAGCAATGTAGTCCCATCTGATGACAAGTGCACAATGCAGCTCCATCTAAGAACAAGTGCACAATGCAGCTCCATGTAAGGACAAGTGCACAATGCAGCTCCATCTAAGGACAAGTGCACAATGCAGCTCCTTCTAAGGACAAGTGCACAATGCAGCTCCATCTAAGGACAAGTGCACAATGCAGCTCCATCTAATGACAAGTGCATAATGCAGCTCCATCTAATGACAAGTGAGCAATGTAGTCCCATCTAATGACAAGCGCACAATGCAGCTCCATCTAATGACAAGTGCACAATGCAGCTCCATCTAATGACAAGTGCACAATGCAGCTCCATCTAATGACAAGTGCACAATGCAGCTCCATCTAATGACAAGTGCATAATGCAGCTCCATGTAAGGACAAGTGAGCAATGTAGTCCCATCTAATGACAAGCGCACAATGCAGCTCCATCTAATGACAAGTGCACAATGCAGCTCCATCTAATGACAAGCGTACAATGCAGCTCCATCTAATGACAAGTGCACAATGCAGCTCCATCTAATGACAAGTGCACAATGCAGCTCCATCTAATGACAAGTGCACAATGCAGCTCCATCTAATGACAAGTGCACAATGCAGCTCCATCTAATGACAAGTGCACAATGCAGCTCCATCTAATGGCAAGTGCACAATGCAGCTCCATCTAAGGACAAGTGCACAATGCAGCTCCATCTAAGGACAAGTGCACAATGCAGCTCTATCTAGGGGCAAGTGCACAAAGCAGCTCCATCTAGGGACAAGTGCACAATGCAGCTCCATCTAATGACAAGTGCACAATGCAGCTCCATCTAAGGACAAGTGCACAATGGAGATCCATCCCAAGGGGGTGCCTAACCCTAAATCCCCCAGGGGGTCCCTAAACCTAACATTCCCCCCCTGCGGCAAGAACCTAAGACACCCGACTTACCTTTGTTCGGTATGCCGGGTGTCTATTTGTAGGCGTCGGGATTTCGATGCCTATCTTTAGTCCCCTGTCAGGCCGGTAACCTGACTGCATCCCCTTTAGTGTTAGCACTACTCTTACCTTTTCTTGGTTACTCAGATACTTGCAATCTACCAATGTGCCATTGGCTATTCTTGCTGCTCTTCATGCAATGAACTTCAGCAGTCAGTCAGATTGTAACATTATGGGAATATGTAACCTCAGAGGTATTAATGGGATGATCAGATGGCGAAGAGATATTGATGTCATATTGTAAAACAAGAAAGTACTGTGCATCCTTACCCTATCTTCCCACCACAGTCTAACCAGAATTTCCGCAGCTTAACTCTAAACTTAAACCATAGCCTGTAGTCTAAAGTTAACCCCAAAGGCTGTTTTAATTCTTGTTGCTGTCAATGACAGCCAACTTACAAGAAAAGCCTCATTCAGTTCCTGGTACCTGATCGCAGCACAAGTGGACATTATGGGGTATATGTAATAGGTTGCAATTTCTGTGAAACGGCACAATTTCGGCAATCTCGGCTGTAGATTTAAAGCAGAAATAATTTAAAAGGCAAAACCAGTTTTGATATGCCTTTCAAATTATTGTCATTTAAATCTACAGCTGAGATTGACAAAATTGTGCTGCTTCACAGAATAGCAAATTCATGCTGCAACCAAGAGTGCAGTGGCTAATTTATGCACGGCCAGGAAATGGTGTTTAAATGGTCCTGACACGTCTGCGTTTCTCTATAGCCACCCTCTGTTATCTCCCACAAACGCTGACTGTGCGAGCGTAATTGCAATACAATCACTGCTTGTATACAGTATGACTTACACGCATGCGCAATTGCTAACAATTGCTCAATCTGCATAAATATCGCCATTTGCATGCAAATATAAATGAGGTTCTGAGTGCTGTGCACAAATGGAGCAGGCTGCTGGTTGTTGGTGATGCTGGTACTGAGTACTTTGCACAATAGAAGCATACTGCAGGTGATGTTAGCACTGCTTGCTGTGCACAGTAGAAGCAGGCTGCAAGCTGTGTTGGAATTGACAGCATGATTTAGAGATGGACGGTATTGCACAGCCGCAAGAATGTGGCTGTGCAGTACTGTCCAACTAAATGCAAATGCAGCAGGAGGTGTATGTAGGAAATTGACACCCCATCAACGCATGTGCGATCCGAGTGCAGTGTCCGTAGATGCTGCCTCGGATCATCATCACGACCATTGTCCGCTATGGTTGCTGCTTTGGCCAGGCTGCAGTTACGCTGTGCAGCAGCAGCAGCAGTAGCAGCAATCGGTTCTCTCTCTCCCGGCATTATATGCGGAGGCGGGGAGCGATTGCACCCCCGCCTCAGATACGAGCGCCATTGCGGCTGCAAAGATGTTATTTTTGTATCTTTTGTAAGGAGGGGATGTGGCCACACCTCCCCTGGGTTGGCCATGCTCCTCCCTGTACCTGGGCACGGCAAAGCTGTCCGCAGCCCTGACTACTGGACCCGGTAAGGGGTTAAATAGGAGACATTACAAAAAGATATTTACTAGTTAATAATAAGTACTGTATAACAAAAAAGTTAAGTTAATTTACAAAAATAAAATGCTTTCAAATTTACAATATAGTACACATCTTTGGTGTCATTTTGCTCAGGAAATCAAACTGTTTTGAATTATTTTTAATCCCTAACATTTAAATCTGTTTTATGCATACATCTGTGCATATGCCAACTTCTTTCTTTTGAATATAGGAACAGGATGTTACTTCCATAATTTACTTGTGTTTTGTCCACTTTATTACCAGAAAACAGTGATATATTGTACTGCTCATCAATTTTTATTCTACCAGACATCTTGATAATTTCATGCATAATTTTACTGTCTGACTGTTTGGTAGTGAAACTACATTTATCAAGTTTACCAGTGGAAAAAATGTAACAATACAATATGAATTGAAATTTGCTTATCAGAAGCATTGATGCAAACTTTCACAAAATTCAGTCTTAGGGCGGTATAATTGTATAGCCCCCCTATGAGCCCGACAGGAACTATTCAATTGTTGCTCCTGTTGGGCACGATCAGCTGCCGGCGCACCATTTAAGCTCGCAGCCCCAGGGGGGTGCGAGCTCAAATGGATTAAAAGTGACCTTTTTGGGTGCCCAAATGGCACTTTTTACGATCGCGCCCAGCACTTTGGTCAGGGGTAGCTGTTTTACACTGCTAGAACCAACCACTATGGGCACGATTAGTGTGAAAATGGAAAAGCGACCCGCGATCTCCTGTCACTTTATATGGGAGATTGGGCGCGCTTAAACAATTGAATACCGCCCTTTGGCCCTCATTCAGACCCGGACGCAAGTGGCCGTTCGTACGTTCGGCGTACGTACAGAAATATGTTAAATTAAGCGCTCGCTCGTAATTTCGAACGCAGCTAAACTTCCTCCCCAAAGTCTACCGACCCCTCCTCTAACTAACGAGCGTGCCAAATAGCGAGCGTACATCCCCAATGTGGCTTGCAGGGAATGCACGCACAAGTACAAACCGGAAGTGGGCCTGTCAGATTCCGATTACCTGCTCGTTTATTCTGCCTACCTCCCTCAATCGTATCATGCCAATCAATATATCAATTAGCTTAATTGCTCGTCAATTTTTTTTTTTTTTTTGACATGCAATAAACTTTACTCTTGTCCGTTTTTGTGTTTAACCGCAGAAAACGTACGGCTTAAACTATCGCTTTTATTTGTCAAAATACATGTTTGAGGCAATTATCCATTTGTTTTCTTTGTTTTTACCCACGCATATTTTGCTGGGTTCATTTCTTTATTTAAATTAGCTTACGCATGTCACTGCATCAAGCCTATCATAACTCTCAATAGATTTGTGGCCCTGTCGAATACATGACTCATACACTAACCAATAGAATTGGTCCTGTTAATTACCCAAATACATTAGCCAATCAAATTTTTTTTCTGGTCTTTATTAAAATTGTTTTATTAAAAATACGCCATTGCCATCATGAGAGCCTCGGCATTCACCAGGCGCGAGCTCATGGTCTTAACCGAGGTGATGGACAGGCGGATCACCAGCCAGCCTCCCCCCATCACCAATCGGGAAAAGCGTTCCGCATATGCGGAGGTACGTGGCCGCCTGTGTTCCTTCGGCTCACACCGCCAGATCGGCCAGCTGGAGCGCAGGTGGTCCGACCTGCAATGGCGGACGCCCCGCTTGCTGCCATGCTTTCGCATGCAGATAGCGGAAAGTAAGTTTTTTTGACTGTGGTTTTCATGTTTATCTTTGTGGCCCTAACTGCATGTGCATGTTTTCATGTATGGCCTATTTATTATTTGTACTCATATCTGCATGTGCATGTTTTCATGTATGGCCTATTTATTATTTGTACTCATATCTGCATGTGCATGTTTTCATATATGGCCTATTTATTATTTGTACTCATATCTGCATGTGCATGTTTTCATGTATGGCCTATTTATTATTTGTACTCATATCTGCATGTTTTCATGTATGGCCTATTTATTATTTGAACTCATATCTGCATGTGCATGTTTTCATGTATGGCCTATTTATTATTTGTACTCATATCTGCATGTGCATGTTTTCATGTATGGCCTATTTATTATTTGTACTCATATCTGCATGTGCATGTTTTCATGTATGGCCTATTTATTATTTTTACTCATATCTGCATGTGCATGTTTTCATATATGGCCTATTTATTATTTGTACTCATATCTGCATGTGCATGTTTTCATGTATGGCCTATTTATTATTTGTACTCATATCTGCATGTGCATGTTTTCATGTATGGCCTATTTATTATTTGAACTCATATCTGCATGTGCATGTTTTCATGTATGGCCTATTTATTATTTGTACTCATATCTGCATGTGCATGTTTTCATGTATGGCCTATTTATTATTTGTACTCATATCTGCATGTGCATGTTTTCATGTATGGCCTATTTATTATTTGTACTCATATCTGCATGTGCATGTTTACATTTTTTGGGGTTTAACAATTAGCGTTTAACAAGGTGATGTTCTAAACTAACCTCAATTTGTTTTCCATCATTTAGGGGCAAAGTGAAGACTACGGCGTCATCGCCATCAAAGACGGCGCTCTCGGCCCCTCTCCCCAACCCCCAGCCAGACATCCTCACCCCAATATACCCTAAATTCCCCCTCCTCCCCAGCCTGCACAGACCCTGTCGCACATCCGTCTGTGCTACTTCCCCTCCATCCCAATTCCCCCGCCCCTCCAACCACCCCTCTCGTGACTACCCCCTCCCCTGAATCCGTAATCACCACTCCCACCTCGTTGGGGAATGTGGCCACCTCCGAGGAGGACGAGGGAGTTGGTTCTGGGCCAGCCATCATTTTGAACGGTATGTTTCCCTTTTAACCTTTTTTGTGTTTTAAAATGTTTGGATCTAATCCTGTGTCTGTGCCTTTTGCTTTTTTGGTTTGTCACAAGTTTGGGTATATCTCTGTTTGTCTTTACCTTTTACTGCTGATTTCCCCATACACATATCCCACATGGCAAAACTGTTTTTTTTTTTTTTTTTTTAATTTTGGGTGTCCATTTTTGTGTGCTTTGGTTTTTTGGGTTAAATGTGCTTTTGGTCACAATATTGTCATTTTTAGATAGCTTTGTTTTGCTTGTTTTTTCTGGGGGTTTCATTAATTATGTATTAAGCCCCACACTTTTCTAACCCACAGAGGACCAGAGGCGTTTGGCGGACCTAGCCGGGTGCATCCAAGTGATGCGGGGCCACGTGATCGGCCTGCTGGTGATCCTTGACCATATGGCTGGGATCCTGCGTCCATAATTTTTATTTTCAAACAAAATTATTTTTCCTAATAAAAATTTTAAAGTTAGAGTTCAGTCTCATTCCTTGTCTCCAAATCTTAGATAGTTTACACTGACATAAGTAGACTCTTGCAGCAAGTATTTGCAATTAATGTCACTAAGATTGTGCGTTGTAGATTTTTAGAAAACAGGCACATGAAACAGCTAACAGTAACAATCTGCTTGGGGTTTTTTTTTGTGTCACAATTTTTATATTAGTACATTTTACATGTTCCAATTTGGGGGGCAACCTGCTTAGCCCGAGATTCCAAAGCATACTGATTGTACATAATACCTTTTGGTGTTGGTTTTGACCCAGAAAGCATATTTAAATTTTGATCAAATTGCGACATTACAGGATTAACCCTTAAGCAATTTTAACGTGGGTGAACCTGGTTACACTTACTTGCAATGTTCAAGAAAATTTGCAAAATTACACTCTCAAAAAATTTATTCAAAACATAACTAAAAAACCAAAGTGTTGGCTCACAAACAATACACACAGTGATAACAAAAAGTACAACCCATCAAACACCATATGAAAAAAGTAAAGAAAAATCAAGAACTGGTTTTATTTATTTATTATTTTATTTATTACCAGTTATTTATATAGCGCACACATATTCCGCAGCGCCTTACAGAGAATATTTGACCATTCACATCAGTCCCTGCCCCAGTGGAGCTTACAATCTATATTCCCTACCACATGCGCACACATACATACACACAATGAGCATGCCAACATGATTCCACAAATGTTGCGTTGCAATATTGGGTCCAGAATATATATCCAATGTGTCCCCATGAAGGTTTGTTTTGGGTAGCAGGAAGTAGTCATCGTTTCAGTCCCAAAGATTATGAAATCAAACAGAAGATGGGAAAAAATAAACAGATTAATTAGATGGTCTCCAAAAATCCTTACCACATTGTGTCAAAGAACTTCTTTTGTGCCAATAATTACCTAAAATATCTGGCCACCACATCATCGCGTATGGCCCCCCCACATACTGACCTCCGACCAACCTCGGGGGGGCCATCCTCAGGCAAGGCATCCTCTGGCTGCATTGGGACACTACTCCTTATGGCGATGTTGTGAAATATCCCACACAGGACCACAATTTTTGAAACCATATCCGGCAAATACATGAGCTCGCCACCAGAGCGGTGGAGGCATCTGAATCGGCCTTTTAAAAGGCCGATACAGCGCTCCACCACTTGCCTGGTGGCTGTAAGTGCGGAATTAAAATTACTTTGTGGCCCTGGTGTGGGAGCCAAATAAGGAGTGAGCAGCCAGGGCGTGCAAGGGTAGCCACTGTCTCCTGTGAAAAAGAAGTGCCAACATCAGAATCACTGTGTATCAAGCTTAACATTGTTATGTACTAAAGGTCTCCACTTACCCAGAAGCCACGCATCACCAGCTTTATAGGTTGTTTAATTTGTGCCATATCCCTGATTGCCGGATGACGAATGAGTCATGTGCACTTCCGGGTAATTTTGCTTTCAGGGACAGGATCTGGAGGGAGGCATCACATACCACCATTACATTCAGGGAGTGCTAGTGTTTGCGGTTGCAAAATATGGCCTCCAGCCGTGCTGGAGGCTGAAGTGGTATGTGAGTACCATCCACAACCCCTATGATGTGTGGGAAGCCAGCTATTTGGTAAAAATTGGCCTTGGCCACACTAAGGGCACCCATATCCAAAGGCATTAGAATAAAATGATGGAGGTGCTTGAAAAGGGCCTCCATCACTGCCCTCAGGATCCTGGAAAAGGAGGATTGGGAGATTCCAGCAACTATTCCCACCGTTGTTTGAAACGATCCTGAGGCACAGAAATGTAACACCACCATAAATTGCGTAAGTGGTGGTATTGCTGTAGGACTGTCAATTTGCCGCTCAAGATCACTCTCTATTAATGAGAGAGTGTCTATGATGATTTGGGGCGGAAGACGGTAGCGTCTTAACACCTCATCATCGGGCATTCCAAAAAGGTTGACACGTGTTCGATATATCTGGGGCCTTGCACTCCTACGATGCCTATGCCTGGGACGAGATTGAGGTTGGTCGGCTTCCGGAAGCATGGCCAGAACAATCCGACCAAGATCAACCTGAAATGGCAAGAATTGAATGTAAGGTTTTTTGCCCCCCCAAAATTGAAAAATTACTTATCTTTACGATACAATCCAATGATGCTTACATGCCGGGGTATTGTCATGATTTTCTAAACCTAAAAATAAAAACAAACAAACAATGCAAAAATTTAGGGTGGCCATTTAGGAATCTAAATTGGGTGCAATACAAAACATAAAAGGGGATAAACACACATTTCGGAAAAGAGCAAAAAGACAGTGCGCAGACTACCACAATTTGGGCCCCAAATTCTTAAAAAATTTAGAACGGGAAATCACAACCAATTTCAATACAGAAAATAAGCAGATAAAATGCACTAATTAGTTTGCAAATACAATACAGAAAATAAGCAGATAAAAATGCGCTAATTAGTTCGCAAATACAAGACAGAAAATAATCAGATAAAAATGCACTAATTAGTTCGCAAATACAATACAGAAAATAAGCAGATAAAAATGCGCTAATTAGTTCGCAAATACAAGACAGAAAATAAGCAGATAAAAATGCACTAATTAGTTCGCAAATACAAGACAGAAAATAAGCAGATAAAAATGCGCTAATTAGTTCGCAAATACAAGACAGAAAATAACCAGATAAAAATGCGCTAATTAGTTCATACATTTAGGAATCACAAAACCAAAGGTTAAAAGTGTAAGGTCAAACAAAGTTGCGTTAAACAAAACATGAACATTTAATAAACAAGTGAAAAAACAAACTTACCAATAGAGGATATATAAGTCACCGGATAAAAAGGTCGTTGGGGCAGAGCCAAAAGAAACCTACCAAAGGAGAATTTGTAAAAAATTAACGCCCCAAATTTAACAAAAAGAAGGATACACAAAGTGAACAAAAGGAAGACGGCCAAAAACTTACCAAAAAATGACACGACAAATAAAACAACCACACCAAAATAAGCGAACGGAAAGAAAAACTCCAAAAAGACACACCGAAAAAACTCCAAACAACGCCAAATACAAATCCCGCCAACAATCCACTCCGACCAACGTAACCTCCAACAACCAACACCCGCAACCTCGACTCGAGACGCCCCAAGCCATAAATAGTGTTTATTTTCCCACACAAATTAAGGAGGGATCATAGGAACGCACAATCAATGATGCGGATGAAAAATAAGGACGCATGTATAAATACGTCACGACCCAAAAAAAACGTTCTGGTGTATTTCTTGTTTGGAGGTAAGAAATAGCTACAGACCAGGCAAACAATGGCCAAGAGTCTGCCGGTAAGTTTTTCAGGCATTTCCAAACAAGGATTATTTTGAAACATAATATAGTGAAAGTCTGCAAGCTTAAATTTCTCAACGTTTAAACAAATAGGTGAGGAGGATGACATGGAAGAGGCTGCTGGGCCCAGTATTCCGGGCAAAGCAGGGAAAAAGAAAAGGCAGCCACAATTCACAAGAAAGGAGATGGAGGTTTTGGTTCAGAAGTGTGTGGACATCCTGCCACAGGCAGACAGGAATATGGGTGCAAGCCAGAAGTGGAGAATGTGGGAGGAGATAGCCAGTGCTGTCAATAGGGTGGGTGATTATGTCCGTCTAGCCCGGGATGTCAAACGGCGGTAAGTAAAAACTTGACCCCCCTAAAACCAAAAAAAAAAAAACAGGAATAATGGTTACTTTTTCACCCACAGATGGCAAGACTTCAAATATCGCCTGAAACAAAAAATGGCGGACAGGGCTAGGCATGCAAGGGGGACAGGGGGGGGTCCCACCCCTGTGTCATTGGAGTTGAATGATTTGGAAGAGCTGGCACAGGGGTGTGTGCAGGCTGTGGAGGTGTTTGGCGTGTCGAATACGGATACGGACATGCCAGACTTTGCGGCTCCTCATGTTGTCCCAGGTAAATATTGTGATGTAACCAACTCTGAAATGTTATTGTGCCAATATGTAGATTCTAATGTGACTCTTTTCTCATTTTTCACACAGAGACACAGGGGGATGAGTCTGCTCCAGAGGGGAGCCTTGGCCGCAGAATTTCTGCTGGCTCTGCAGGGGAGGAACCAGTACATACGGCTGAGGACCCTGCAGAAGCCAGTCCAGGGCAATCCCCCTCGCAGGCAGTGTCCCTCCTCACAGAACTCAATTTTAAATCGGATTTCCATACGGAGATTCTGCAGAGGATGGACGCCAGTCTGCTACGGGTGGCTGAGGCCCTGGAGCAAAATGCTGCGGCCAACGTGACCATTGGTCAGGCCCTGGCGGAAAATACCAGGGCCAACATCCGCATCGCCAATGCCCTGGAGCAGCTCGTTCGCTAGCACATGGTGGAGCCGACCTCCCTTCCTGCCGGAACATCAGGATCCTCCATCTCTGGCACAACATCAGCCAATCCTCCAAATGTGCCTAGCCCTGTGCCTAGTCCAGAGGTCACAATATCTGCCTCTGGACAGGCCAGCCCGATGACATCCCGGACCCGGTCTGGCACCCACCCTCCTCCAGCCAAACGGGGGAAAAAACATTGACAGCACTGGCTACTTTTCCCACACTCCTTCTGTGCTTGCCCCATATTCCTTTCTGGCCAAAACTTCCCTCTCCTTTCTTGTGAATTGTTTTTAAATTTTTGTTTTGTTTCCATACCTTTTATGTTTGGCCAAATTATAATTTTTATTGGAATAACACTGCCAAAAAAGTTTGGGCCAAAAATGGGCCAGAAAATGTTTTTTTTTTTCTAATAAATTTTGAAAAAATGATCGACATTGTATTCTCACATTATTTTATAAATGGTTTACTGTTAACCCTGGCCCACAAGGCAAAAACGACCTCCCAAAAAACAAAAAAAAAATTGTAAAATAAAGGGCTCTTTAGGGAACACTTTAAAAATTACATAAGGATGCAAATTCTCGTGACCAAAGCAAAATGGTAAAATACACACAAACATGATGACATTATTGTTACAATAGCACAAATACAAAATACCATCCAAAAAAAACATACCTACAAATGTACGCTAATTGATTGTGTAATCCTGAAATTAACAGCTATGATTTCCACCTGCGTACGGTTTTGTGCTAACTAAAAAACTCTTTTCAAAACACATTACAAGCTGGTTTTCAATTCAAAATTGATTGTTTTTCTGACAAGCCATGATTAATCGATGAAACATCGTGGAGGCCCGGGACGGAGGAGAAGGCCATCGCCAATGTGGTCGAGTAATCCAGACCCCAAGCTGTGCGAGCAGTTTGAACGGAAAGAGGATCATCCAGTGACGTATGACTTGGAACGAACACATTTGACGTTCGCATCAGATAATGTATGTACGCCCCAAAAACGCCTCGCCACGCCTGCGTTTTTCCATCTCCACCCCCGTCAACGCCCAAAAACGCCCTGTTCTGTCAATCACATTTGACATGTCACTTCCTGTTCGCAATTTGACGAACGAGATAAAAAAAGCTCGCAATCTGCCGTACGCACATGTGCAGTGTTACACCGACGCATGCGCGGTTTCCCAACATCGGAACGCAACGAGCGTACTGCTGTTAACGAGCGGCTCTGAATGAGGGCCTTAATGCGAATTTCCCATAATATAAATAATATTACAGTATATGGGAGTGTTATCTTCCACTACAAACCCATCACAAAAACAAATCTACAGAAATAATCCATGGCATTTAGTCACTATATAACAATTGCAGAGATTGGACATAACTGCTGAGCAAACAGTTACTACACTTCCAATTGTGACATCAGTAATTAATTATGGGCCTGGATCAGAGATGGACGCAAAGGCAATTACACACGCAGATCGAGCAATTGTTTGCCATCGCGCATTGCGTATAAGCCGCACTGCTCGTGCCATTATAGACACACAGAGGAATCCATCGCAAAGTGAGCAACAGGTTGTCAGGGGGTGGTAACAAGGAGTGGTCATAAGAACACAGGTGTTTAAACGCCGTTACATGTGTATGCATAGATTAGGCACTGGAGGTGCATACGCAGCTCTGCATGTCAGGAGAGTCACAACGACTGCCGCAGGTCAGACCTTCCGCAAAGGAAAGATGGCCACCGAATTGCATCGATGTTACCGATATTTATGCAGGTATGCGTCATCGCACGCAGGTAAAAAAGCAGCAGTGGGCGTCTTTATGCTCGGGTGACCTGTGCAAACATTAGCATATTTTCGCAGCAGCATTGCATACTAAATCGCAGCTGCAATCGCATTACTGTCTCTCTCTGAATAAGGCCCTATGGACCTCATTCAGACCCGCTCGCAAGCGGGTCAATGTTTAGGCCCTGCGCACATGCAGCGGTCGCACTGCACGTGCGCAAGCCCCGGAGCGAGAGAGAAATTCTCTTGCTCTGGAGCTCACTACAAAAGGGGCAGCTTGCCCCATTTTGCAGGCGTGGTGGGGGGGGTGGTTACACAAACGGAGGCGTTCCTTAAGGAATGCCTGCCGTTTTGTGGGCGGCCGCACTGACATCAGCAGTGATGTCAGTGGGGAGCTTCCTGCTCGATCAGTGCAGGAAGCTCCCTGGGGCTTGCGGTTACCGAGACCCAACCTTAGGGTCTCTTTGTAAGCCCCGATGGCCATCAACCTGATCGGTCGCTAAAGATGTGGGTGGTAACCCACAGCTTAGCTAGCGACCAGGAGGCCGCACTTCAAAACCCAAGCGGCCGCCCACATTCAGAGCAACCGCTTGCATTTTGCGAGCGCCTCTGAATGAGGGCCTATGTCCCTACACATGGTATTTCTACTAGCCAGTTGCTCACATCAAAGGAGCTTTAGTGGTTTATTTACCAAGCATTGGGTTCTTAAACTCAGCGCTTCCGATAGTATTTATGCCCGAAATTTATAGAGGCAATGCTTTTACTAGATGTATTTTGCTACTAAAAGCATTGCTCTTTTACATTTCAGGTATAAACACTATCGGAAGCGCCAGGTGTTAGAACCTGACACACAGTAAATAAACCCCCTAGACTTAAGCCGCATACACACTAGACTATTTTTATGAATGATATGGATGATAACAATATAATTCAATGATATATTGTTCATATCGTTCAGTGTGTATGCCATGAACAACCAACGATGCGCGCTCCCGTGAGTCGGTAACAATGTCTTTTGTCGTCCGTACATGCAGGCCAATCTGACGATATTGTCAAGAATTGCCTGTTCAGAGATGGGACAGGTTGACTTCCTTGAAAGATATTTTTCAGTGAATTTGGGAGGTGCGGTTTTCAGCTGGTGTCACCAACTCAGGGGGTGACATCAAAATGCCGGCTCCGCCTCAGTGACTGGGAGCCAGGCACTGTACTGTGACATTATTATACAGTCCCTGGCTCCTGGTTATTGAGGAGGAGCCAGCAGTGTGGGGAGAGTCTCTGGGGGCATCCCAGCATCTCAGGAAGTGCTAGGAATGCCCCCTGAGTTATGAAAATGGGGGCTTGTTGTAAGACCATGCCCCCTTCCCTGTTAGGCCACCCCCTTTTTGGGTGCTCTCCCCTCAGCACACATGGGGGTCTCTTTGGTGCACTTGGTGACACTGGCCCCAGTGACGCCACTGTCCACACACGTAGGGCCTTGGTGGGAATCAATCCTGAGACCTTAGTGCTGTGAGGAAGTAATGCTAACCAGTATGCCAACTGTGCTGTGAACTCTCTGCAATTTAACAAAAGAAAAATATCAGTTATCACAAGAACTACTCTTTATTACACTGTCACAGTTGGTGCTGGAGAGTTACCTGACTCAGGTGTTGAACTGGATTCAGCGGAGACCGGCTTAACTGGAACCATGGATGATGTAATTAGCTCTATTTGCATATGAATTGTATGAAAGTGAGAACTTTCATGATAAATGATAGGAACAGGAAACTTGTAACCAGAGCCAGATTTAGACCTCATGGGGCCCTAGGCAAGATACTAGTTTGGAGCCCCCTCCCTCAAACAATCCATAGAACTATATGTGTGTGAACATATCTCAATTATGGGAATGATCCATTTACTGTGTATGTATATATATATATATATATATATACTGTATATGTGTGTGTGTATGTATATATATATATATATATATATATATATATATACTGTGTATATATATATATATATATATATATATATATACACACACATATATACAGTCAGGTCCATAAATATTGGAACATTGACAGAATTTTCAGATTTTGGCCTCTTTTCACCACCACAATGGCTTTGAAATGAAACAAACAAGATGTGCTTTAACTGCAGACTTTCAGATTTAATTTGAGGCTAATTACATCCAAATCGGGTGAACGGTATAGGAATTACAACGGTTTCAATATGTGCCTCCCACTTTTTAAGGGGCCAAAAGTAATGGGACTATCAACTCAAAAGCTATTTCATGGACAGGTGTGGGCTATTCCCTCGTTATTTCATTATCAATTAAGCAGGTAAAAGGTCTGGAGTTGATTCTAGGTGTGACATTTGCATTTGGAATCAGTTGCTGTCAACTCTCAATAGGAGATCCAAAGAGCTGTCACTATCAGTGAAGCAAGCCATCATTAGGCTGAAAAATCAAAACAAACCCATCAGAGAGATAGCAAAAACATTAGGTGTGGCCAAAACAACTGTTTGGAACATTCTTAAAAATAAAGAACGCACCGGAGAGCTCAGCAACACCAAAAGACCCGGAAGACCACGGAAAACAACTGTGGTGGATGACAGAAGAACAGTTGGCGAAATCAAGAACACTCTCCAGGAGGTAGATGTATATGTGTCAGTCAACAATCAAGAGAAGACTTCACAAGAGTGAATATAAAAGGCTCACCACAAGATGTAAACAATTGGTGAGCCACAAAAACAAGAAGACCAGATTAGAGTTGGCCAAACAACATCTAAAAAAGCCATTACAGTTCTGGAACAACATCCTATGCACAGATGAGACAAAGATCAACTTGTACCAGAGTGATGGGAAGAGAAGAGAAGGAAAGGAACTGCTCATGATCCTAAACATACCACCTCATCAGTGAAGCATGGTGGTGGTAGTGTCATGGCATGGGCATGTATGGCTGCCAATGGAACTAGTTCCCTTGTATTTATTGATGATGTGACTGCTGACAAAAGCAGCAGAATGAATTCTGAAGTATTTCGGGCAATATTATATGCTCATATTCAGTCAAATGCTTCAGACCTCATTAGACGGCGCTTCACAGTGCAGATGGACAATGACCCGAAGCATACTGCAAAAGCAACCAAAGAGTTTTTTAAGGCTAGAAAGTGGAATGTTATGCAATGGCCAAGTCAGTCCCCTGACCTGAATCTGATTGAGCATGCATTTCACTTTATGAAGACAAAACTGAAGGAAAAATGCCCCAAGAACAAGCAGGAACTGAAGACACTTGCAGTAGAGGCCTGGCAGAGCATCACCAGGGATGGAACCCAGCGTCTAGTGATGTCTATGCGTTCCAGACTTCAGGCTGTAATTGCCTGCAAAGGATTTGCAACAAAGTATTAAAAAGTGAAAGTTAGATTTAGGATTGTTTAGTTTGTCCCATTACTTTTGGCCCCTTAAAAAGTGGGAGGCACATATAGAAACCGTTGTAATCCCTACACCGTTCACCTGATTTGAATGTAATTACCCTCATATTAAATCTGAAAGTCTGCAGTTAAATCACATCTTGTTTGTTTCATTTCAAAATCATTGTAGTGGTGAATAGAAGCCAAAATATGAAAATTCTGTCAATGTCCCAATATTTATGGACCTGACTGTATATACACAGTATATATATATATGTGTGTGTGTGCAGGTATGTGTGTGTATATATATATATATATATATATATAGTGTGTATATATGGCATGGTAATTAATACATGTCCCGGACCCTACCTGCAGCACTGCTACTGTTTGCCTCTAATGGGCGGTGGCCGCGGAGGGCTTGGAATTTAAGGCTGGCAGTGACACTGGCAGAATGGCTGCTGGGGCGGGTAGCGGTGGGGCTAGCTGGCCTGGATGATAGGTCAGCTGCCTTGGACTGGGAGGGAGTGGGACAGGGCGGCTGGTCCCCGCCGGTGAGTTACACTTACTTAAGTCTGCTCTGCTCTGCAGTCACAGTGTGCCGCACACAGGCTGATGGCCAGGCCACATACAACAGTCTATCTGTCTCTGTCAGCCACGTGGGACTCTCTGGGATTTGGAGGCAGGACCGCGAGACTTCATGACGTCAAGCGGTACTCATGCAGTGCTCCTCTGGGAGTGCTGTTAAGTTGTAAACAGCCAAGTGGGGCTATCAGAGGAGGATGTTTATACCCTGGGTCTTGCAGGAATTGGTGGATATAGTCAGGTGGTCTGGAAGTAGCATTCTGAGTGGTGGAGGGCACAACATGCAGAGGGAGCAAACATATCTGCAGTACTGAGAGTCAGAACTACACCTGCGATTCCAATCAAGACTAGCAGTGTTCACAGACAGGAAAGGACCCAGGTGAATAATCAATGTGGAAAGGAGAGCACAGTCCAAATGCATACACAGACGTGTTGCAGCCAGCATGATCAGGACAGATTTCCCAGGTGAATTACACATACAGATCCATGAGACAGTTGACAGGGGTAAGTCTCAAGAGAAAAAGGTGAAAAACTAGCCAGGGTCATGACATACACATTATTAAATTAACATATATGTGTCAATTTATGATACCTTCAATAAATATTTGATAAATATATAGTATGATATATGTAGATTTTTGATGTGTCATTTGAGGATAAGTAAGCATAAAATGGGCACCAGTGTATCATTGTATTTAAACATTACTATACCTTAAACATCAGCCCTTTATACCGCACTATGGAATCATATTGTGCCTTAAAAATGAAATATGATAACATTCAAAAAAACATTTGCTCATACAGTACTGGGAACCAGGGCCAGACTGGCCATCTGGCAGTTTTGGCAAATGCCAGAAGGGCTGATTGCCAGATGGGCCATTTCGACCAGTGCCGTGAAGGGGACCTGAGGAGCAGGAGCTGTGTATTTGTTGCCGCATGCCCACATTGGCAAGCAGCCACCTGCAGCCCTTAAAAAAGATACCTCTGCCGTCATTCTAATCTGGCATTGGTTGTAAGTCAATAGGAGCTTGTGCACCAGCAGCCAATCTGCAGCGGCTGCCAGTCCAAGAGCTCTGATTTGATTGCTCGGTAACCCTGCTTATGCATGGCAACACGAAGGCAGGATGGATCGCCAAAGAGTGGACAGCAGCCAGATGCTGGAGTTTGCTGCAGAAGACTTCCAAACCAGTAACTTCCAGCTGGCATGTGAGATCTATGAACGGTAGACACATCAGGTGGGGGGGTGGACTGGGGGCTACTGCTCCAGAGGGCAGACTGCCTGGCATGATCTGGCCAGCTGCCGGATGACAAGAAAACTGCTGCTCCAGAGCACCTGGGCACTGTGGGCCTGATTCAGAGGTGCACACTGTTTGCGTGAACTCGCTCTGAATCAGGACATTCCTATTTTTTTTATTCCAGCCTCCAGGCCACTCGCACAGCTCTGGGTGCAACCCACAGCTTGTGCAAGCGGCCTGGCGATGGTCGCAATTATCGCGACCATCAGCATTGTGAGGAGACCCTTGTGGTAGGGTCTCAGCACTCGCAATGCCAAGTCCATCACGAGTGATGTCAGTAGGGCCGCCCACAAATGGCAGGCGTTCTTTGAGAATGCCTCCATTTATTCAGCCACCCCCCCTACCCGCCTACAAAAAGGATCGAGCTGTCGATCAACATCGACAGCCACCAAGTTTTGCTGTGAGCTCCAGAGTGAGTGAAGGTCTCGCTATGGGGCTCGCTCACGCGCGTTGCACATGCCGTGTGTGTGCACTTGGCCACCATCGACCCGCTTGCGAGTGCTATGAGCTCGTGAGCGGGTCTGAATCAGGCCCTGTGTTTTTCTGCCTGGCAGAGCAGCTGCACATGCAGGCTGCTGCTGGAGTGACACAGAGGGATGAGATGAGGGGGAGGTAATGTGGATTGTATTGTTCATTACTGTGTGGCATAATGTGTAGGTGGCATTACTGTGTGGTATAATTTGTAAAGGGTATTACTGTGTGGCATAATGTGTAAGGTGCATTACTGTTTATGGCATAATGTGTAAGGAGCATTACTGTGGGGCATAATGTGTTATTAAGGGTGTTACTGTGTGGCATAATGTGAGAGGGGCTTTACTGAGTGGCATAATGTTATAAGGTGCATTACTGTGCGGCATAATGTATAAGGAGCACTACTACCGTGTGGCATAATGTGTAATAAAGGGCACTACTATGTGGCATAATGTGTTTCGGGAGTACTACTTTGTGGCATAACGTGAATGGGCTCTGTGTGGCATAAAGTGAATGGACCCTACTGTATGGCATAAAGTGAATGGGCACTACTGTATGGTGTAACATGAATAAGGGACACTATTGTGTGATGTAATGTGACTAAGGGACACTACTGTGTGCAGTGTAATGTTACTAAGGGACACTACTGTGAGGTGTAATGTGACTAAGGTTCACTACTGTGCTGTGTAATGTGATAAAGAGGCACTAATGTGCAGTGTAGCATGAAGAAGGGGCACTACCGTGTTTCATAATTTAAATTGGGGGAACTATTGTGTGGTCACACCACTTCCCAGTGAGATCACATATTTTTTTTGGCATGCTGAAGTCACGCGCTGTCCCTACTTCAATTATGGATGAGGGCACCAATGTTCTTTATATACACAAGGCACCAAAATGTGTAGTCATGGCTATACTTTGGTGTGCACAGATGTGTCCTCTATGTTCAGCATCCCTGCCCTAAAAAATTCCTACAGTGAACACTACATAACCCTTTAAAACTGCTAAGCTAGGGCTTGGTCAATTGGGAAAATGTCTTCCCTTTTCTTTGTGTGTGACCTACACCAATGTAGTGCCAGCTTTGCTTAACAGAACCAAGCAAATACCAAAATATCTGACTTTGGCACATGTATGAATCCCCTGCAGGATGAGCTATGTAGTGTATTTTTATACAGAGAATGTACACTTGTATGTTGTTCTAATATTAATTATATTTTTAAGAGCATAGATTAAGAAGTGGGAGGAGTAAGTAATAGTCAATGCCAGGTACCAGATTCTGATGTGAGGTGGACCTGTGTGCTTTAAATGCCTATTTTTAGTCCCAGTCTGACCCTGCTAGAAACAGTTTACTATTGTAAATGTATTGTCTTGCCTTAACACCTTAATACCACTTGTGGGACCACTGTATGCTATATATGTGTATATTGGTCAAGAATATGGTCTTACCTATTAATAGAGTTCCGGCTGAAGTAATCGAGGAGAAGGATATCCTCTCTCCACTTTCTGGAGGGAGGTAGAAACCAACCACTTCCATGATCATGAGAAGAACACCAGGGAGAATTTGATTCACAGAGGTTTTCTTTTGAGAACAATCTTTTGGAAGCTAAGCGCATATTACTGATATTAATAATAATAATAATAATAATAATAATGCTATTTATATAGCCCTTTTCTCCCAATAGATTCAAAGTGCTATAAGGATGGGTACGGGATGCTGGCGCTTGGGATCCCGGCGGTCAAAATCCCAACACCGGCATCCCGACAGGATTAGGATACTGACACCTGTCGGTAGGTAACCTAACACTCTCCCTCTCCCTACCCTAACCTTCCCTTCCCAGTGCCTGAACCTAACCTCCTCTCCTAGTGCCTAAACCTAACCTCCCCCTCCCTGCACCCTAAACCTACCCCTTCTCCCATAGTGCCTAACCCTAACACTCACCCTAGTGCCTAACTCTCCCCCCAACTCCGCTACTTACCTTTAGGATGCCAATGGTCGGGATGCTGGCAGTCAGGGTGCTGGCCCTGAGATTCTGACAGGTGTTGGGGTTCTGGCATAGGTATTCTTCACGCTGGCATCCCCTGTGCTGAGATACTGAACATATCCTGTGCTATATATTATGTTATATATTACTGTAGTATTATTATTAGTATTATATTTATATTTTTAGACACATATTCCCATCTCTAGGCTTTTCCATTTCTCTAACAGACATATTGAAGGATTTTTTCAACAAATGTAATTTGTCAAGAAAGTTGTGAATGATGACAATGGTAAAACATTTAAAACTAAAATTAATGCCAGATTCCTTTATTTGCTCATACAAGTGAACATATATAAAAAGCAATGGTTTGATGACATGCCATTTTAAGTGCCATAAAATAAATGTTTAAAAAATAATGTACATTTTACAAAAGGCAATGACAGAAAGTTTTTATAAAAGGTAATTAGGTGATGGAAAGTGACTCTTCTAATGGGGTGCACTTAGAGAATACATTTCTAAACAGTATTTTACTTATTTTCTTATATGCTGTCTAATTGATTTAGTGTCAGATAGAAAGACTTTTATGCAAATGAAGAATATTACATTGAAATAATGTTCTGTAAAAATATTTTTTTCCAGTATTGTTTTCAACATCATTTTATAGATTACCTTTTATTATATGAGAAATTAAGTTAAATTCATGAAAAAAATTAAGTAAAATAAAATCTAAAACACTATCAGGAATCCAATTTAGTTTATTAGTTTGAAAACTATTATTATTAGAAACAATTCTTAATTTTCAGAGGTTTCATGTTTTTAGTTATGTCCTTATAATAAATTTTTTTCGATCTTACTATGTGCTTATAATCACTTATGGATCTTCAAGCAACATTGTTAATTTAAAAGTAAATACATAGATTCTTGCCTGAAATGTGACAAGTCATACTCACCAAAGGAGAGATGTATCAAGCCTTGGAGAGAGACACAGTGGAGTAGTTGTCCAAAGCAACCAATCAGTTTCTAAATAATTTCTAAGACTGTGCTAAAAGCTGGCTGGTTGCTTAGAAGTTGGACAACTTCTCCACTTTATCTCTCTCCAAGGCTTGATACGATACATCTCCCCCAGTGACAGATTTTACCTATGGGCTGCAGCCCCCACCCCACCACAGTAAAAATCTGCCACCCACCAGTGAGCCTCTAGTAATTGCAGTATGATGACTTTTCAGATTGTCAGATACTATATATATATATATATATATATATATATATACACACATTTAAAATACTGACATTCCAATGATTAAGTAGATCAAAATGTTGGAAACTAAAGAATAATTATTGCACATTTATGGGGAGATATATCAAGCTTCAGCGAGAGATAAAATACCAACCAATTAGTTCCTAGCTGTAATTTTTCAAATACAGTCTGAAAAAAGACAGAGGCTATTTATTTAGTACTTTAACTCTCTCTACTTTATCTCTTTCCAATCTTTGATAAATCTGCCTCTGAGTGCCACCAAGGCAGGGGCATATTTATAATGGGTGCAGGGTGTGCGGTGCATACGGACCCCTGGGTCCACAAGGGGCCCACACCGCACCCCCTGCACCCATACCATTTTTTCATACTTACCTCTCCAATGTCCCACGGAGTAGCTTTACAGAAAACACCTGGAAAATGGCCACTGTGGCCATTTTCCCGGAATTTTGCGGATGCGCAGTAGGAAATCACCAAGAAAATGGCCCAGAGTCTACTGCTGCTGTCAGTTTGCTCACGGCAGCCGGGGAGAAAAGAGGGTGCCCCAGGCGGGGAGTGAACACGGGTCCCCTCCTCTCTTAATATGCCCCTGCACCAAGGTAATTCCTAGACACATTGAATTCACAAGCTGTTTAGCTTTTGGCCTAAATGTGTGCTGTATATTTCCAATTTCAGAGATCAGAATACTTGAGGCAATGCAACAATGTAGCAAGTATTTTTATGTGTGATTTTAACTGGCAGCTCTAGTCTTGATGCTGGCTTGGTTGGTTTATGCGAACTGGGAGAGATTAAGAACAATGCTTACTAAGCCAGGGTGAAATATAGCTATCAAATTGGCAGTTGTTGGGCATGTTTCAAATGGCAAGGAAATTCTCCTGCCACAAGACTACCGCCAAATATCACCCTTTGTCAAATCCACAGCCTCCATTCCAGTTATCGCTCACCCTTAAGTAAGCAGTGGTCAATGTTCTCTGCAGTGGACAGGAACAGAGGTGAAGGACCACAAATAAAAGGAGGAGAATTGTGTTAGAGTATAAGGAGGGACAACTAGAAGAAGAGATAGGAATATGTGGATTAAGCATACTTGCCCACCACCTTTATATCCCCTAATGGAGTTCCCAGAGGAGAGATTTAAGTGGCAATTACAAGGCTGGGGCCATGATAATACAACTCTCTCTCCTCACCACTGCACAATGGGCCTCCCCTAATTCACTAGAGAAATTAGCAGGATGTGGTAGACTGACCTGCTCTCCAGGGAGCCATAGAGTGCTCCCTGAATTTTGGGATCCAGGAGAGTAGGTAAGTATGGAATTAAGTCAAAGTAGGGTGAAATTATTTTCACCAAATGTATTATGTAAAATCATTCTATTGGCTTCCTTTGTAGTTTTTATTTAATACATGGGGTATGAAGATTTGCCCATGGAACAGTTTTAGTTTTGAATCGTGTATGTTATAAAAGATGGGAAGAAAAAGAAACAGAAAGGAAGCAAAGGAATACATTTAAAATAATATGAGGTAAGGTATTCCAGCATTTATTGAGCACATACAGATTTCAGAGCTGATGCAGAGTTGAGGGTATACCTTTAGTGGGACGTATCTTTTGGGAATTTGCATTGCACATTATTAGAAATTGAGCGCATGCAACGATTGCTATTTAAAGTTGTATACAGTTTCAGCACATCTATACTTATGACCAAAGACCTGGGGTGGAACAGACATTCTCACGGAGGCAAAATAATTTGCCACAAACTAGTCTCATATGCTTCCACAAGATGTCTGCCCATTTCACTGTCAACTCTACATCAGTCATTTAGTAGGTATAGTGTGGGTGACATCCACACAGCTGAGTAATAATGACCATATAAAAATAAATGTATTTGATAAAAACAGCAGAACCAACTTAAATAGAATGTTATCTTTCCAAATTTGCCGTATTGATCAGTACATTATGTAAAGCTTTGTAGCACATTTATAAGTTAACCCTCGGTCACAGATGGATTTTTGAGCAATGTCAGGTCTTCTGTTATTCTCCAAAATGAAATATTTATATCATGAGCTGAAATGTATTTTAAGTGAATCCTTAATGTTCCAAACCTTTTTGTGCATGAGGAAACATCATAATATGCAAGTGACATAAATAAATGTAAAAACAATAAGTCACAAAAGAATAGTTGCCCTATGGTCTTACACTATAGCAGTTTATAGGGGACATCCATCTTTGGTAACATTGCATATGGAAAATGGAAAGTACTTAAAGGCTTTCACAAGAACTGAAGCTGTTTGGTTAAAATAGAGATTTTCCATCCCCTTCAGTAAGGAGCCAACCATGCTCTTGACAGTCTAGGTGTGATGCACATAGGATCAACCATTTCTATCAAATGCCTTTTCTGCTACCAAGACAACCAAGAGAGTGGGAGCAATACATTTATTAGAGATGTATAAGATCAATTGGTTGCCATGTATTGGCATGAGGGCAACTCTCTCTTCCTGTTGGTGAACTGTTCTGTATTCTGCTTCTTCTCCAACCTTACTGGTGATCATATATTTAATTCTCACCTCCTGGCCCTTTTATTTTTGTTTTCCACCCAACCAAGACCTCACTTAACCCTCTCTTGTCTTGCAGCACCTAGAATCAAATCTTCTCTTTGGTTTGGCACATCCCCTTCTTTGAAGCCTTACTACTTTTTGCTTCTTTATTCATTATGGGCTCCTAAATCCCCAATTGCACCTGCTAGTGCAGTTGAACCACCACCTTCTCTGTGCTTTTGTTTCTTTCAAAAAGGCTGCTGACACTGGTAAACAGGCTGTGTTGCTCGATCTCAGCAGTGCCTCCAAATGTAGCAGTTGCTTATCTGCACTCCTTTCTGGTTACTAATTACTTAATTAATGTTGTATCACTTTTCATTATGAGTAAGTGTCTCCACCCAAGCCTTATATATTAGACATGAAGCTATTAAAGGGTCTGGCTTGGGAGAACACCTAACCATATATAACTCCTATTACCAACTCCAAGACTGACAGCACATAGATAAGGTGTAACAGAAGCATACAGATAAGGTGTAATAGAAACAATAGAATATATGCTTTATTTTACAGGAATGCTTCAGGTTGTAATTCCTATAAGAAAGCATTATGCAGAGAATGCTCAGGTATATGATGCATATGTCACAATAATGTAGTTGTTACCTTTGTTACAATATTAAGGGGTCTATTCATCACTTAACTTCCACAAAAGCATGTGAAATTTAAGATTTTCATCTACTTTTGTATAAATTAAGTGTCAGGGTAATTCATCACTCCTGTAACACAGGAGATATCACCGATATTTCCTGGTTACAATTGTCTCCCGATAATTTCCACTAGAAATTATGTAATTCATCAAGTTCCGAAAAAGCATTTTTTTTCAGATCTTGACAGTGATACTGTACAGAATCTTGAGATGGCATACAGCACCCGATGAAGCAGAGGGATTCCTGCTGTGTTTTCTTACCTCAAACAGCTCCCTCCCGGCTCCCTGAGCAGTGTCCTGTGAGCCGGGGCCAAGGGAAAGGGCACAGCAGTGGCAGTGGGGGACCTAATCAGGGCTGCAGGTCTGAGCAAGGGGGGGCACAGTCTCTGGTGGTGTCTGAAGCTTTACGGAGGATGGGAGGGTTTGGGCTGGACACAGATACTGGCGGGGTTGGTGGGAGGGCGGGCAGGTGTGGAAGCAGATAGGCAAGGGAAGGAGGTTCTCTTTTATCCTGCTGCAGCTCAGTCTTAGTTTAAAAACTCTCCCACATATTAGTCTACCATAAACTCTATAAGTACAAATATATACCAATACCATTAACTTTAAGATATTTATGTATATTTATATATATTTTTCAATTAAATAACTGTCAGTCCAGTAACACAGTTTGACACCTTTAAACTGATGACAGAAATTAAGTTTTGTATGACAGTTGTTGTATTAGTCATTAAATAGTACAAGGAGCAGCGGTAATGACTGAGTGTCCTCCTTTAGTTTCATGTTAATGTTCTACAAAGAGACACAGTTGTTGGAATAACTACTGTATAATTGAGCATAGTAATTAGATATATTTATGCATATATAATAAACTTATAAATTATTGATGGACTAAACTTTAGGTAATGAATGCATGTGGTGGTCTCCTCCACTGTCTGGTAAGTTCTATAGCCTGGTTATATGAAAGCAATGGATTTATTTTATTTCTCTGCTGGAGTTGAAATTATATTTAGGTAATTTTCTTTCACTATTCTGAGTGGTAATTCTACAGGAGAAGGGGACATGAACACCTGGTAGATGGTAAGTATGTGTGTGTGTGTTAGAAATGTAATAAACTTTAAAATTTTATGGTGTGTGTGTACGCTCTTTTTTTACACATTTTTTACAATGGGGGTATGGGTGCCGGCCGCCTTCTGGCACTTGTAGTTCCACAAGTGCCAAAGGGCAGGCATGCTGACACCTGTAGTTCTACTGTAAGAAACAATAGTATCATTCTAATTTTTCCACTATTACCCCTGCACCCAGGGGTGCAGGGAAGAGCCCTGGGCTTCAGTTTAAGCCTGGGGTGCTTGGCAGAGGGGGTACCCCTTTAATGGGGGTCCATACCTCACCTGAGATCCCCGTCTTGTGCTGGCTTGGGGAATTAATGTCTTGGCAGGGGAGACCCAGTGAAAGGGTCCCCTGGCTGTTCCACTACACTCCGTATAGATTTTAGTCCAGTACTGGTTTTAAAAATAGTTGAAACCCCACACATTTTTCTTCCTCTATTTTTAAAACCAGGACTGGCTCTGGGAACCCAGTGATGGTTCCTAAAATATGGGGGAATCCTACACATATTTTCCTCCATGTTTTTAGAATCAGCACTGGCTCAGGAGCCCAGGACTGGTTATGTTTTTGGGGGGGCTCACGTCATTTAAAAAATATATATATATACCTCTTAGTTATACACACACACATGAAACATGGGTAGGAATGATCACATACACCATTGTGAAGCACGATCCTGACAAACACGGGAGCTTGGTAAATTCCCAAATTTATTTAAAAAAACTGCTTATTCTGATCATTCCTACCCGTATTTAGTAATGGACAGACATGGGTCAAACACTATTCCTAGTAAATTTATCCCTTGAAGTGAGTAATGTCATGGCTATATGTTTTCATTGAAGTCAAGTCAAGTGATTTTAATTTCTGTGTTTTTTTTAGCATACTGATTGTTTTCCTTTTATAATAAATGATCAATCTCTAGATATTTATGGTTAAAATAGGGAGCATGTTTTTGTTTGATTTTTGTGTTTGATTTCAAAAGCCTTTTATACATTGATGGGTTGTATCTGTTTTGATAGGCTTGCCATATCATCCCTTTAATTCGGGAAACAAATGAATTACACAGATTCTGTGACTGGCTGACTGCAAGTCTCCCATTTCACCTGGTTGTAATCTGCCACAGAACATGTGTAATTCACATGTGTCCCAAATTAAAGGGATGATAACAAGCCTAGTTGTGAGCACAGAACACATCTATTGTGATCAATCTATAGATATATAGTTATTTTTTTGTTGTGCAGAGAAGTAGTGTAATTAGTAGATATTAGCTGTTGCTAATCTTATCAGATGGAAGCCATACTTAAAGAGGTTGGTTTTGGTGATACTAGCAGACACTAATACTCCCTCTGAAAAAGTTGCACATGCAAAGAAACATATAAGGGTTAACAATTGACATAGGACATAGTATACTGAAAGGGTTTTTCTCCATTTTTTCACCACAGAAATGGATTAAAATCACTAATGGACATTAATGTCTGCAACACGCTGGCTACAGCAGATCATTTAATGCAGGACTCCTTTTCCAACTATGTATATTGAAAACCATCTGGAAAGTTACCAACAAGAACGTGCAACTAATAGCATGTATTATATGTTAAATACTGCCCACACTATATTTATCTACACAGGACAGTTTGCCTAGTCTGACTGTGTTTTCTCTATGGGCAGAATATAAGTAGAGAATGGACTTACCTTATACCAATTAATGATTTGCTTGTGACAGCAAAAGTAATATTCGGAGCATTAAACACGTGTGTGTATATATATATATATATATATATATATATATATATATATACACATTCAGAAGAGAGAGCACTCCCCAATCTTCATATAGTGGGTAGGGAACTTTAATTATTCATAATAACACCTTCGACAATATGGACAGTCGACGTTTCGGGCCCCTCAGTGCCCTTTGTCAAGACCAAAGTATCACACCCCGCATAATCCAAGCAGCAAATCCCATCACCAGAACAAATGAGTCTATATTATACCCCACAAGTCTAATAGGTAGACACACCCCCAATCAAATAAATCACACAGCATCGCTATCAAGAGATGTCCACAGGTGACATTCGCAGGCGATCATGCAATCAATACATGAAAATTTACCTGCTCACTAATATCCAGTCTTAAGCGCTCACAATCGGAGAGTACCAACTTCAAGAGATGCGCTCCATGTGTCTAATTTATAAATATATATAAATTATGGATCAAATATACATCCGCATACTAAGGAGTATATTTATCAAAGTTCGATTTTGGTTGATTTTGTGTTTTGTGTGATTTTGCATTCGATTTTGAGCATCAGAGCTTTACTAAAGTCAAAATCGAATGTGGAATCAAATATGAAACCGAATCCCCTTCAAAATCGAATATCAACTAAACATCAGTACATTTATAGACCAATATAGGATCACTTGATTTACTCATTTTTAATTTGAAATCGAACACCAAATCCCACACTAGATCGAACACAAAATCCCAAAATCATAGACCTACTTCATGCTGGTGATTTTAACATGAGCAGGTGCCATACTGCTTTTAAACCTAAATTCCGGGTCTCACCTGGAGGTTGGAACAGGGGGCGTGATTCAGGCCAAGCCGTTGCTATGGGTCTCGCACCAAAGGGGGCGTGCTGTCGATGGTGAGTGACAGCACGCCCCCTTTGGTGGGCATGCCGGGGGGCGTTGCTGCCCAGACGGAGGCGTTCCCACGGGAACGCCTACCGTCTAGGGCCGGCCCCACTGACATCACTAGTGATGTCAGTGGGAGTGCTTTTGGCTCCTGGGCTTGCGGCAGCGAGACCCTGCTGCAGGGTCTTGTTGCAAGCCCGATGGTCTCAATGGTCTTGACCATCGCGACCATCTTTTTGGCTGCTCACATAAGCTGTGGGTGGTCACCCACAGCTATGCGAGCATCCAGGAGGCTATCCAATTTTAGGTAGGAGGGCCCTGATTCAGAGCAAGCGCTCTTGTCAGAGCGTCCGGCTCTGAATCAGGCCCAGGGTTCCAAACTGGATCATGCCCAGAATTTAGCCTGCGCTGACCCATGATATTCCAGAGTTGGCACCATTCACACAAGAGTCGGGTCTGCAGTGACCCACCTCTTGTGGTGTGGAAGTGGATGCTTGGAGATGAAGTCATCTCTAAGCCCCACTGAAGCCGGCCAATCGGTAGGCAGGTGGTCGCTCCAGGTCATCGTGACCCGGATTGTGCTATTTACACTGCAGGGTTTCACGGGTCATTCCTGTGTTAAACCCTAAGTTACCTGGGTTAGATTGCTGGGTCACTCCACCTGGGAATCCAACCCTGTCCCCTTTTACACCAAGGAGCTACCCGGGTTAACCCTGCAATAACCTGGGTTTTAGCCCTGGTGTAAAAGGGGTATTACACAGAAATATGCACATCAGTGAGATCCGTGCATGTTTCTATGTGAAAAAACCTATAAAAGTGTTACGACATGGGGTCTACCCCTAAATGCACAACCAGCACTAGGTTTTTCTTAGTCGGTCCTGGTTGTGAAAATATGGAAGGGGGAAGTAGGGTTCCCTGATATATTCATCAACCAGTACCAGGCTCAGTAAGCCAGTCCTGGTTTTGGAAATATGGGGGACAAATTTATTAGGGGTCCCCCTCATTTTCCAAAACCTGCACCAGTCTCTTTCCAGGGAGGTGTGCTACAGCCGTGAAACCCTTTTATCTGGCCCCCCAGCCAAAGCATTATCATCGTGCTCCAGGTCTTCAGTGATTCGGCTCTTCTGGTGTGGAAGTGGGTACTTGGAGATGACATCATCTCCAAGTGCCACTGCAGCCAGACAATTGGCCGGCATGCGGTACGCTCCAGGTCATCGTGACCCAAATTGCACCATTTACACTGCAGGGTTTCACGGGTCATTCTCATGTTAAACCCTGCAATTCTGCCCAGGCCTGGGATCCCTGGGGAGGTGGGGATACCTCAATAAAGGAGTTCACCCCATCCACTGCATCCCAGGAGTGGGTTGATAGCCCTGGGCTATCCCTGTCACCACTGGGCAGTGGGTACCAGGTTGATTGTGTTAAAAAGTAGATGAATTAATATTGTCTTTTACAGTAGAACCGGAGGTCCCAGCAAGCCTCCCCCCATGCTGGTACTTGAAAAACCACAAGTACCAGCATGCATGGAATTAAGTGCCCACTGGTACCTCTAGTTCACTTGCAAAATAAATATTAAAGTAAAGACAAGACTCACACACTGTGAATGTACAACTTTATTACACTCACAGTCACACATACTCACCTACAATCCTTGTAGCCATTTTCTTCCTCATCTCCATGTAGGCATCTACATCTTCAGAAAACAAAAAAAACAAATACCAAAGCCACGGACTTAAGTACCGTCCTCTAAAGACAGTACTTTCCGAATAGCATTTCTTATAGAAATGAATTGGCTGAGCGTTCATTGGCTGACAGAGGTGAGCCTCTGCCTCTCTCAGCCAATGAGCGGTTCCCACCATTGACTTCAATGGTGGCAACCACTAGGTTACTAAAGGTGTGAGTGTAATAAAGTTTCATGGTACTTCATGGTGTGTGAGTCTTGTCTTTATTTTATTTTGCAAGTAAACTAGAGGTACCAGTGGGCCCTTATCACCCCGTATGCTGGTACTTGTGATATGGACACCCTAATTGGTTTCTCAGCTGCCCTTATATTTCCCTCTGGGACCCCACTTTGGAGACTGCAAAATACTTTTTCTGCCTGCCCGTTGGAACATTGAGAACGGGTTCACTCCATTTTAATACTGCTGTGCACACTGTTACTGCAAGCACCGGATCCCGGTTTCTTCTGCTGGTACTAAGGATTGCCGTGCTTACCCTCCCAAGTGCTGCTTGGTGGAACCCCGTGACCGCAGCGCCGGACCTCGACTGGGGTAAGAGATCAGCTAGCCATATATTCACGTGGTTGGTATCCAACTACACTGGAGGTGGATTATAGCGCTGGCTGGACTGTTATATTGAGTATGGATAATTTAAAAGATGGTGCACCAAAACATCTGGGAGACATTTGGCCCTATTGATTAGCAGTCTTCAATAAGGGGGTATATTGATGTTCTGCACTCCTCCAAAGGATTAATAAATAGAGGAACAATATTTTCCATGAAGTATTGATTATTCTATCTGTCTAATATCAGATTTTTTGCTGAGACTCAAGTCTTCTCAAAGGGTATTTATGAATAATAATAATGTGTTTTTTACAGTACATTTTTATATGGTTTATATAAACAATTACATTTGTATACATTAGTTTATATTTTATGCACTTTGATTTCTCTATCATTCTATTTGTATATAAGTTAATTACCTATTAAGCATACATTAATTTTGTCCTACATCCTCTTACAAATCATTTCCTTTTCAAAACGACTGTAGGAAACACAAATATGGTGACAAAACACAAACATGGTGAGAATGGTAAATTTTTGCATTTTTGAAAATCCCAGTACATCCTGCCCTCATTTGCCTGCATACTGGCACTTGTGATTGCTGGTATGCAGGTATACTTACCTTTCGGGACAGCTGTACCTATGGCTAGCCATATGTATTTCGGTAAATGGCACTTTTTGGTGGTTTTACCGCATTTTTTACATTGATACAAATATATCAATGGCTCCAAGTTGGTCAGCATGTCATGTGATGGCAGAGGATTCCATAGTGGAAGCAGAGCTCAGAGGGGTATACTAAAGATCACTACATCATGTGTAATGTGACTGTGGTTGCCATGGTAATTAAAAACAAATGTGGAATGTCTGAAGCAAAATGAAGAAACAAACTAACCTGCCACATTGTCTTAAGCAAAAAACTACTAATGTTTTCATGGGATTGCTGATTTAACACAAAAGCAACATTGATTTTGGTGCTTTCTATTGACTATGAAAGGCCATCCTGTATGCTAACATTGCTGAAAATTACCTGCCTTATAATAAATATTATAGTTTCTCACTGTAAGTGTAGAGAATTTTCAGTATTAAAAAAGTTGCTGTGTTAAAAGATTAAAATGTACAATATCTGTTTTATTTATTGCTTTAATTTTTACTTGTAAAAACATTTCTGCAGAAAATACCCTTTATTCAATATTTACAAAATAGAAAAAGTACCTAGGTGCTTAATGAGTGGGTATCACAACCTAATGAATCACAGCTGATTGGGTTAGTCAATCCCAGTAATCAAAGAACATAAAAAATAGAAAAAGCAGCTGGAAAATCAGGTTGTGTAAACAATGTAACAGGTCCGATGGTTTTAAGCAATATTTATTATCAAGTAATAAAAATGTAACAGAACATAGATCCGTATGCCTCTAATATTACATGTTTTATGAAATAGACATTAAAAACACAAACTGTTGCAGAGTTTAAATATGAAATCTTATGACTCACATAGAGTCTTAGGTTGTTTCTAGTATATTAAGAACAAGTTCACGGTGTCGCTAGCAGGGCTCAACCATGTGACGGGAGCCTGGATCTCCGTGTAGCTTCTGCAGGAGTAGCGGGTTTCTGTGAGGCGAGATTTTCTGCTGGGTGAGTTTCATCTTCAACCTCACAGAAACCCGCTACTCCTGCAGAAGCTACACAGAGATCCAGGCTCCCGTCACATGGTTGAGCCCTGCTAGCGACACCGTGAACTCCGCTGTTCTTAACAGAGGACACTAACGAACAGCGGCACACACCCCCCCTTGTCATCAACGGGGTTAGCTGCCGGACGAGGAGCAGGCTCCCGTCAAAAGGTTGGGCCCTGACAGTGACACCGTGAACTTAGCTGCTCTAAACAGAGGACACTAACGAACAGCGGCACACCCCCCCCCTGTCATCAACGGGGGTAGCTGCCGGACGAGGAGCATAGTGTCTAGGACAACTTCAGCTGGTTCAGGAGATTAATGGAGATCCAGGCTCCCTGTAATTAGGTCTGAGCCCTTATAGTGACACCGTGATCTACATTTAGACCCTCATTCAGAGCCGCTCGTAAGCGGACGTTCGCTCGTAGCGATCCGATGTTGTACAACCACGCATGCGTCGGTGTAACAGTGCGCATGTGCGTACGGCTGATTGCGATAATTTTTCAGTCGCTCGTCGAACAGCGAACAGGAAGTGACATGTCAAATGTGATTGACAGAACTGTCCGTTTTGGGGGCAGTGACGGGGGTGGAGGTGGGAAAACGCAGGCGTGTCGAGGCGTTTTTTGGGCGTACATAAATTATCTGATGCGAGCGGCCAATGTGAACGGAACAAGTCATACGTCACTGGCTGATCCAATTTTCAGTAAGACTGCTCGCTCAGCTTGTGGTCTGGTATAGTCTACCGCAATGACGATGGTATCTTCGGCCTTCTCTGGGCTCATCGATGGTGTGGCGATGTATCATTTGCGGCCACATAAACAATCATCTTGTAATTGTTAATCTGCTTGTAAGGTGTTTCGCTAATAGCCTTTTTTTACTTGCTAAAATCCGAACGCAGGTGAACTACTCAGCTGCTAATTGCGGCCTAATACAATCAATTAGCAGACTTTTTTTTTTTTTGTAAATTTATTTTTGGGGGGGTTTGTAGTTAAACAATATTGTATGCATGTTTTTTTGATAAGCGAATATTTTATGGCCAAAGAAACCATTTTTTGGTTTCGGTTTTTTTTTTTTTTTTAAATCTTTTTATTTTTAAAACCCTTGATTGTTTAGAATTTTAAAAATGTTTTTCTTTCCGTTGTCTTGTTTGTCATTTTGTTGTCTGGATTACCTTTTAACCAGCTTTGAAAGAAATAAACAAGAGAATTGATCAGTTTTTAAACTTTTTTTTTTTTTTTTTACTCACACAAATAATGAAAAAAACAAAAAAAATCATAAATTGTTTTTTTGCCCACAAAAATAAACAAAGTGGCATTTCATACACAAACCAATAAAATTATTAAAAACAATTCGCAAGAAAGGAGAGGGAGGTTTTGGCCATTAATGAATATGGGGCAAACACAGAAATGGATTGTGGGGAAATTAGCCAGTGTTGTCATCGCCTTTTAGGGTGTTTGGCCGGGGTGGGGAGTGAGCTGGGACGGGTCTGGGATGTCCTTCGCCTGGCCTGTCCAGAGGCAGATGTTGTGGCCTCTGGACTAGGCATAGGGCTAGGCACATTTGGAGGGATGGCTGTTGTTGTGCCAGAGGTGGAGGGTCCTGATGTTCCGGCAGGAAGGGAGGCCGGCTCCAACATGTGGTGGCGAACGAGCTGCTCCAGGGCATTAGCAGTTTGCACGTTGGCCGCAGAATTTGCCTCCAGGGCGTCCGCCACCCGTAACAGATTGGCGTCCAGCCTCAGCAGAATCTCGGTCTGTTGATCCGGTTTTAAATGGAGATCACTGAGGAGGACTACTGCCTGCGAGGGGGAAGGCCTTGGACTGTCTTCCACAGGGTCTCCAGCTGGATCTACTGCTTCCTCCCCTGCAGAGCCAGAAGAAATTCTGCGGCCAACGCTCACCTCTGGAGCAGACTCATCCGCCTGTGTCTCTGTGAGAAAAAAGAGAAAAGAGTCAAATTAGAATCTAGATATGTTCCCAAAAACATTTCAGAGTTGTTAACATTCCAACATTTACCTGGGTCAACATGAGGAGCCGCAAAGTCTGACATGTCGGTATCCATGTTCGACACGCCAAACACCTCCTCATCCTGCACACACCCCTGTGCCAGGTCCTCCAAATCAGTGAGCTCAAGTGACACAGGGTTGGGACCCCACCTGTCCCCCTTGCATGCCTAGCCCTGTCTGCAAGTTTTTGTTTCAGGCGATATTTGAAGTCGGTCCATCTGTTGTATAAAAAGTTGGCATTATTACTGCAGTATTTTGTCCTGTAAACACTTTTTAATCAAATGTAGTTTGTACTTACCGGCGTTTGACATCCCGGGTTGCACGTTCCAACTCACTCACCCCATTGACAGCACTGGCTATGTCCTCCCACATTTTCCACTTCTGGCTTGCACCCATATTCCTTGGGGCCTGGGGCAGGGTGTCAGTGCACATTTGTACCAAAACCTCCATCTCCTTCCTTGTGAATTGTTGCTGCCTTTTTTTTTTTGGAAGGTTTTGTAGGCCTACTAGTCCCAGCAGCCTCTTTCATATCATCCTCCACACCTTTTGGAAAACAGAAATTATTTTGTATAATTTATATTGTTTTATAAATTATTGATAAACCATCATTTTCTTTATAAAAACAATAATACTTACCTGGCGCCTCTTGGCCAGTACCTTGCTGCAAGATAGTCATTTTGGACTCAACTACAGCAGACCGATTTGGGATTTCAGTGACATTTTTATACATGCATCAGCATTATTCGGCCGCATCATTGATTGCGCGCTCCTATTCTCCTTATTCGGACGCATCATTGATTGTGCGCTCCTATTGTCCGTCCTTAATTTGTGCAGGAAAATAAAGACTATTTATGGCTTGGTGTGACTCCAGTCGAGGTGGCATGTTATGATTGTTGGAGGTTTGGCGTTGTCGTGGTTTGTTGGCTGTTTTGGTAGTAGAAGGCGTATTTTTTGGGTGTGATCTTTTTGGGAATTTTGCTTATTTATTTTCTGGTCGGTTTTGTTTTCAAATTTTTTGCTTTTGCATTTTTCAGTAAGTATTTTAAAATCCCCCCTTAAAAATTCGGAGTAAATTTTTTAAAATGTGTTTTAATTTTTTTTTTTTTACAGTTTTTTTGGCCTTGCCCCAGTGACGTTTTCGTACTTTGGTTTATTTGTCTTTTTTTGGTAAGTGTTTGTTTAATTATTTTTCAAAATCGATGTGTTGGTCTTTGCATCAGTTTCCCAAAGTAATGTTGTTTATTTTCTTTGCCCAATCATGTGTAACCAATAAAAGTAGCGTACTATTTTGCGAACTAATGTGTCTTGTTTGAACTGTAAAAGTAGCGTACTATTTTGCGAACTAATGTGTCTTGTTTGAACTGTAAAAGTAGCGTACTATTTTGCGAACTAATGTGTCTTGTTTGAACTGTAAAAGTAGCGTACTATTTTGCAAACTAATGTGTCTTGTTTGAAATGTAAAAGTAGCGTACTATTTTGCGAACTAATGTGTTTTTTGTTTTAGTTTAAAATCTTGTCTTAACACTAACAGGGCTATTCAATATGGGTGCCTTAACTTAGTTTTGGCGTTAATTTAGACATTCTGACGTCATTTTCGCAGGTTTTACTTTTACTCCCTTTTAAAAGGCCGATTCAGATGCCTCCACCGCTCTGGTGGCGAGCTCATGTATTTGCTGGATATGGTTTCGAAAATTGTGGTCCTGTGTGGGATATTTCACAACATCGCCATAAGGAGTGGTGTCCCAATGCAGCCAGAGGATGCCTTGCCTGAGGATGGCCCCCCCAAGGTTGGTCGGAGGTCAGTATGTGGGGGGGCCATACGCGATGATGTGGTGGCCAGATATTTTAGGTAATTTTTGTTAATAATGTAGTTAATTTACACAATGTAGACATGTAAGATTTCAATGACCAATTGTAATTTTTTTTCTTTTTTATTTGGGTGTCTTTTATTCCATTAAATTACCCGAACAAACGATGCCTACTACCTGATCGCAAAAAATGTCTTCATGTATCCACATTGGCTATAACTTCTGGAACAATTATTTCTTTGCCTCATTTGGGGATTCATGTTGGCCTGTACTTCTTCAAACAGTTCTTGATTGTTGTTGTTGTTGTTTTGTTATTTTTGGTGTTGGTTGTTTTTTGGAGTGTGTTTTCACTGTGTTAATTGCTGGACAAAAATCACTTTGTTTATTTTTTTGTGTGGATTAAATTTTTGGATAACCTTTTAAAGACTTTTCCTTGGTAAATTACAAGCAAGTGTAACCTGGTCCAAAAAAGGCAAACTTGCTTAATGGCTAATCCTGTAATGTGTTAAACTGTAAAATATTTTACCATGCTTTGTGGCTAAAAACAAACACCAAAGGTATTATGGTGAATCAGTATGTTTTCTAATCTAGGCCTAAGCAGGTTTTAGAGAATATTTACATTACCCACCCCCCAAAAAAAAAAACTCTGGTAATTCGACAAACCTATTGGTATTGTTAGGTGTTTAATGTGCCAGCTTACATATTTACTTGAGCTTTCTACAAACACATTTACATTATTTAAAAAAACATGCTCCAATAGTCGACTTATGTAAGGTTAAAGAATCTAATATTTACAGACAAGGAATGAGACTTTAATAAATCAAAATATATTTTATTGGTCACAACATTTTAAGGGTGTCCAAAAAAAAAAAAAATTTAGTGCCGCAGGACCGCCACCATGTGATCAAGGACCACAAGCATCCCGACGAGATGGACCCTCAAGGTTTGCAATCCGTCCTGCATTGCTTGCAAACGTCTCTGGTCCTCTGTGGTTTTAAAAAAAAAAAGGGATTACTAAACTGACACCTTAATTTATATGTTACCAAACAACTTACAAATCAGACTATAGTTTAAACAAAGATCTAAATTTTTCATTAAAAAAAAAGTAATGGCTAACACAAAGATTATATAAATACTAACTTTAAAAATTAGACATAAAAAAACAAAAATTAAAAAGCCGAAGTAGGCAAAAACAATACATTTGTTGGTACCGTAAAATAGATAGACACAAGTATGAGTGTTTGGACATGTGTGATATGTGTAAGGGGCAAACATCCTAGACATTGTTTTGACAAGATATATATCCAAAACATTAGAAATACTTTACAAACTGGAAATGCACAGGCAAAAGGACAACATCAACCAAAAAGCCCAAAAAAAAAAAAAAGTTCAAAAGGCAAACATACCGGTCATATTGATGCCTGGTCCTGTAGGCACCACATCGTCCTCCTCAGAGGTGGGCCAGTGCTGGTCCGATGGAGGAGGGGATATTTGACTCTGGGTGGAGGGGAGGAAAAGAGAGGGGGGAGGGGAGGGTGATGAAAATAGAGGGGGGGGTGAATTGGGAGGGATGGGAATAATAGGACAGGGATGGACCTCAGGCACTGGGCGGTCTGGGGTGGAGGGGGAATTTGGTGAAGGTTGGGGAGAGGAGGATAGGGTGGGAGTGGGGGATAGGGGACGAGGGCGACGACGTTGTCTTATTCGACGTCGTACTCTGCGCTCAGCCCCTAAATGATGGATAAAAAATGTTACTGTTTGTTTTTTATTGGGTTTTGTTATCAATTTATACAGTCCAAAATTAAAAAAAATAAAATAAAAACATGCACATGCAGGTATGTTAAAAAAAAAAACAGGGATAGATGGAAAACATGCACACGCAGGTATGTACAAAATAAACAAACAGGGATAGATGGAAAACATGCACACTCAGGTATGTACAAAATAAACAAACAGGGATAGATGGAAAACATGCACACGCAGGGAGGCTTACATTTATAAACCAAAAAAAAAAACTTACTGTCGCGAATTTCCACACGCAAATTCGCCAAAAGGTGGGGGGACCTGCGGTGGAGATCAGACCACCGCCTTTCCAGCTGCCCGATATTGCGGCGGTATCCCAAAGTTCGCAGGCAGCGCATCACCTCCGCATAGGCGAGCCGCTTGCGTTGGTTTGTGATGGGGGCCTGAAGAACAGTGATCCTCCGGTCCATCACATCTGTGAGGACCAGGAGTTCTCTTCTTGTAAAGGCTGCGGCTCTCATGATGGCAATGATTTTTGACCAAAAAAACTGTTTTAATAAAGGGCCCAGAAAAATTATGATTGGCTAATGTACTTTGAAATATAACAGAACGCATTGTATTGGTTATTGTATGAGACATGTGACCTACACCCTCACAAATATAATGTGAATTATGATAGGCTTGAGGCAGTGACATGCGTTAGCTAATTTAAATATTATTAATAAAGATGAAAAATCTGCATATAAACATACGCAAAACTATAGTAACATTCAAAACAACTTTGAATTTTGAAAAACCATCCCCTTGGTACAAACGAACGTATTCAGCGGAAGGAATGACACACACGAACAATAATAAAATTATTGACATTGTAAAAAAAAACGGATTGCAAAGATGTGAATAACAATTAAGCTAATTAATATACTGATTGCTAGGAATCGATTCCAGTATGTGGGAAGAATGAAATAGCAAGCAAACGATAAATGACAGGCCCACTTCCGGTTTGGACTTGTGCGAGCGTTCCCTGCAACCAAAATAGGAGATGGACGGTCGCTATTTTGATTGTTCGTTAGCTAGAGGAGGGGTTGGGAGACTTTGGGGCGGAAGATTAGCTACGAGCGAACTTACAAGCGAGCACTTGAATTTACATTTTATCACTCGTACGCCGAACGAGCGAACGTCCACTTGCGTCCGCCTCTGCATCAGGGCCTTAATTCCACACACAAGGACTTTGGCTGTCAATGCTATTCAACTTTTTCTCTCAGAAGTATATTTCTTCAACTTTCTAATTGGCTGGCAAGTATACTTATATACACTTTGAACTTGTTCTTAATACACTAGAAACAACCTAAGACTCTATGTGAGTCATAAGATTTCATATTTAAACTCTGCAACAATTTGTGTTTTTAATGTCTATTTTATAAAACATGTAATATTAGAGGCATAAGAATCTATCTTCTGTTACATTTTTTATTACTTGATAATAAATATTGCTTAAAACCATCAGACCTGTTACATTGTTTACACAACCTGATTTTACAGCTGCTTTTTCTATTCTTTATTCAATATTTGCCTATACAAAAAAGATTCAAATTATACCCATATGAAAGTACTATATAAACTTAAATATAAATGGAAGCCAAATTTTGCTGTGAGTTTATGTTACGGCTTTAGATACAATTATTCACATTACCCTGAAGCAAACCTCACACCATCTAATCAGATGTGTTGAATAGAGGACAAAAGAATTGTACATTTTACTAAATACAGGCAGAATTAATATAATTCAACTGTTATTTCTTTTCCCTTGGTGTATCTGCAAATTAGTTTTAATTGATGGAAAGTTTCCATACAATTAGCAAGCCTAGTAAAATACATGAATTGTACAAAAATTTAATCTTGGTGCTGCTGTTTTTGTTAATGGAAACAATAGAATAAACATCCGGTGAGACATAGATTACGAACATTTGGAATGTCCTTCTGCACGGACTGCAATAATTGTAGTGCCATAGTCAGTGACATAATGGGGTCTATGTGCTAAGCCTTGGAGAGAGATAAAGTGACTGGAGATAAAGTACCAACCAATCAGCTCCTGTCACTCTACAGGTTCTGTTTGAAAAATGACAGTTAGGAGCTGATTGATTGGTACTTTATCGCCATCCACTTGATCTCTCTCCAAGACTTGGTACATAGACCCCTCAGTCTATTGCCATAACCCATGAAATAAAACTGTGAGTTCTCACTTTGAAACATGATATTATCAATTTCTAGTACTGTATTAGGAGTTTTCATTAACATTTGTGTAAAAAAACAAATAATTTAGTTCATTTACCAGTTAGAAATATAATTTTCTTTTTAAAAATGTATTTCAAACAAGATATCTGGATTTCCACCAGTGATGTACCTGGACACATTAGAGCAATGTACTGGCAGGCAGATAGGCCCCCATTACCATCTTCACCACCATTATTTAGAGGCACATTCCCTATTCTTATTGACCATTCCTCCAGCACCACTAGGGCAGGTAATGGGGAAGTCATGCTATCCACTCTGCTTTGTGCCATGGGCAGCAGCCCTGGTCGCAACACATTCATTATTCCCCTTGGGCGCCCATTCTTACCAGTTTTACCAGGACAGTCTTTCTATTTACTACAGGTATACATTTTGCAATACCCCTTTTCCCACAATTCTGTATTCTGTTTGTATCAGACTATCAGGATTTATGGGTATAGTTTCACACAAATTATATTGAGTTATAAGCCACACACACTTACGGGTATATTTACTAAAGTGAGAGTTTTTAGAAGTGGAGATGTTGCCCATATGCAGTAAACTCAAAAACTGAAAGTTTTTGGAGTTTGCTAGCGGGAACCAACGTCATCGTCAGATGGCCTTGATTGATGGTGCTCCACTCCTTTCTATGGGAATGAGATCTGGGATTGTGAAGAGGGATCCAAGCGGTTCCCACCACAATCTTCTCACTGTGAGACCGGCAGCCATGCACATGTGTGATCTCAGGTCACAGAAGGCCAGCTCCAGAGGGGTAAGGAACACAGCTACTTCGGAAGCAGTTTATTGATAATGGGTATAAAATATGACCTGCACTTGTAGTGTTCAGCAGCTCAATAAATAGTTTAAAATCAAAGATAAAAAGAGAGCGATATATTGTAGGTGATGTCTGTATGATAGTGTGTAATTAAACCCACTACCATACGCACATCACCTACAATAGATCTCCTTTTTAAGTTTTATTGATGATGGGGACAGCTGCTTTTCGGAGCAGCTGACCCCACACCGCAGCAATATTGAATTACTCAGGTACTTAAGTATCCAGTGCTGCATCTCGTGGCAAATTGGATACTTAATTATTCTCCCGTCCCCCCGATGATAAAAACCAGATTGATTTTACCTTTTAAATGATAGCCCCATTAAAACATTGGCCAGACACGCCATTTACCCCTAAAAGTAAAACACACCTCAAATAGACAATATACAGAACAAGAAACAAGAGAGCTTCCAAAAAGCTCACCACCATCAGCAATCACATTATATCTTTCTATGGGATGTAGCCAGGATCGGACCATAAGAATGGCGACAGTCACAATACTGACAATGACATCCTGATGGTGATAATCCTGACAGATCCCTATGGTAAGTATTAAAGCTAGTGTTATGCTTAGGGTCAGGCACTAGGGGGAGGGTTTGGTTGCTAGGGGGAGGGTTAGGCTGCGCAAAGAGTGGGTTAGGTTTAGATTGCGGGAGGGGTGGGTTAGGGTGAGGGCTACGGTAAGGGTTAGGGTTAGGCTGCAGGAAGATTGGGTTAGGGTTAAACAGCGGGGGGAGGGTTAATGTAATGCTGGTCATACACTAGTATGACCAGCATAAGATGCGATTCAGCATATGATTTCCCTTGAACTCCCCGGCAGCTCCCTGGCAGTCCTGGCCGCACTATTTAGTTAGTAGACACACGATGTTCATATGATCTTTTCACTCTGTTGACGCTGCTGTCTGAGCGAGCGAACGAAACATGTGCTCACTATTTTGTAAAGACGCCCCCTGGCCGCATCATACGTCATCTCCGCTATTTATTTGATTAATCGAGTACATCGAAAGGCATCTGAACTGCTCGCAGTGCTTGTGGTAGGTTTATCCTACCGCAATCATGCGATCAAGTGACGTGGTCGATGACGCTGCTTTGTTAATTATGCACACCCATTAAACGCCCGTTTTGACCGTTTGGCACGCCTGCGTTCGGATCTCCACTCCCCGTTTTCAAGCACCTTCCCCTGCTACCACCCACAAACGCCTCATCCTGTCACTCAAATTAGCAGGAACTCGCTATTTGGCGAGCGCTCGATTTCTGATCGCACTGACTGGTTGGCGCATGCACATTACAACCCATATGCATGCGCAGGTGTGCGAACATCGCTCGGAGCGAATGAGCGGCCGCTTAAGAGCGGCTATGAATCAGGCCCATTGTCCCCAAGCCAAAGCATCAAGCCTGACCGCTAGTCAGTCCAGGCCTGGATCCCTGGGAAGCTGGGGACCCCCCCAATAGACAGTACCCTAAAGGTTAACTGTATCAAAAAAAATTTAAAAATCACTTAAGGACACACACCCCAAAAAAATCACTTTCAATTTGGGGGTGAAAAAAAAAATGTTGGGGGACAAAGTTAAAAACTAGCGAACTTGACTCTGGGGGAGTCCGCAAGTATGCCCCAGGTGTTTTTTCATTGCAGGTGTTTGCGGCAGGAGGATTTTTCACGATTTTTTAAACTTCATTTTAGCAACGTTAAAATATTTTCACCCCCATTTTCAAGTACCCCAAATTTGCTGGGATAAGTTATTTTCTGCAAAAAAACCTCCTGAATACTATTCTTCACAACTTATACAAAAACACTATTTAGCAGCTATTGAGCCCGTTTAAAAACACCAAATACCTTCAGCAAGCCAGATCTGGGGGTATCATAGCTAACCCCCATGTCAGAGCATCTTTTGGGGGGTGTCAGGCTGATTTCCCCAAAACTGACAGTACTTTCCGCCTGTTCAAGTTTCGCCGGGTCTCGATATCGCGTACTTTCAACTTGAATACAGCGATACGCGGTTACGTGCGCAATACTTTTCCGCCTACAAAACACGCAATTTAGGTGAAAAGTCTGGGAGGCGGAAATGTATCGCGGGTCCGCTCAAATTGAATACTGCTCATAGTGAGATAAAACATCTTAAATCATACTTGCATACTCTCGCGGGACCTGCGGGAGGCTCAGAATATTTCTGTAACCCCCCCCACACACACACTTCCAGAAGAGTAGGCACTTCTCCCTTTATCTACCCACTAGTGAAATTGGCAGAATGGGGAGAATTTTCTCAGGGATCGGTGGGTTCGTGAGTAGGGGGCGGGGCTAATGACTTGATTTTAGCAGAATTGCATCATTTGGCCTTGCCCCCTAGACAAATATGCGGGATTCCTGGCATTTTACCATGAGGGGGCAGGGCTCAGTTTAAATTGTGACTAAAAAGTAATTTTTTTAAAACCGTTTATAGCTGCTCTTTTGCCACTGTGTATATCTCTGTCTGCAGAGAATTACAGCTGTCCGCTGGTCATTGAAGGGTAAGGGCTAAGTAATGGGAGATGGCTTTAATAAGTCAAAGGGTTCCGAATCATTTCCCCACATTTGCACCCCAAAAGAGAGATTTTGCACTTTTTTCCGCCTGCCATTCATTGGAGATACTTGTCTGTCTGTTACAGTGCATTGAGTTTCCACTTAGGCGAAAACGTCCTGGAATTGAATTTGGAGATAAGCCACAAACAGGCGAAAAGCAGGAACAGTTGAAAATTTTTTGAGGATTATGGCTTTTCGCCTCTAATTGAATCTACCCTTTAACTGTTCCTCTCAACCACCTGCAGCTAGTTCCCGCAGTTTCTGAATCATGTGACCTGCTGCTGGCTCACCACATACTACCTGCACCAGTACAGCTATGCAGTGGCAAACGCAGGATTTCTAGAGGGGGGTTTCCAAATGCTTGATTTTAGAGTAAGTGTGGTCTGTCCATGAAGACAGTATAATTAGCACTTATCCAGCTTTAATATGTTACATACAAAGTATATTGTGTTGCATAATTCCAGCATATACAGGACCAGTGATCACAGTAAGCCATTAGATGTGGCGGTAGGTCCATCCTGTCTGAGCAGAATGTTTTTTTAGATGTGGGTACCATTCATGAGCATTGGAACAAGTCCGGGAGTCTGAGGGAGCAGCAGCAGAACCTAGCACTGCCCTGGACATATTATGTACATATCGGTCTCCTTATGTACTGTATAGTGGATTATTATACAGTATTAATTATTAACCCTATTGATGGTCTATAGCAGTGCACCCCTAACAGTGCATATTTTCCGCATCTCCTAGTTGGTGCACAGGTATATTTATTACTGGCTGACACATTTGAAAAGATCCACAGTTGGTGCTAATCATTTCATTTGTGATACTGAGAAGAACATGCAGCACTAGTAACATTCTATTATATTACTATTTCTATTGTGGTAATGGTGTGTGCTGGGGAGGGGGGTTTCCAAGCAGACGGAAACCCCCCCTGCGTTTGCCTATGCTATGTATTTGAGTGACTGTCTCCAGACTCGGGCGGGGCATCAAGTTAACATTTACAATATGGTTCCATATTACCCATATTACCCATTCTGTTCCAGATGCACAGTGCACACTGTATTTACATGTTCTATATACAGTACTTACATATATACATTTGGTATATTATCCAACATGAGTGAGTACACCCAGCTCTGGGTTACCACACTTTCTCCTTCACCTAAACTCCTCCCAAACCCACAAAGTAAAAGAGAAAGTGTCCAGCTGTCTGTTTCTATTAAACTGCGCTTTCAGTAACAAATAGAAGAGCACCATTACATGACTATGAATAGAATAGTTTCTAATCCACAGCGGTTTGGATAGAAACTCAGTCATATAGAACACGCCTGGGCATAGTGTAATTTCCTTTCCGTGGAACGGCAATGGATCACGTTTACATCAAAATCTTTTTTTGTAAATGTTACCAATCATACATTAAAATTGGCCTCAATCAGTAGCATTTTAAGACAGGTTCTAAACCACAACAAACTTGCCACTTAGTCAGTTTAGCCTGTAATGTTGCTATGCATACAGTACTGCCTGTATTATTTGTACAAAAGGGCCTGATGCAGCGTTGTACTCTAACCTGAAGGATTGAGTGCAACACCAATAGGGAGAGAGCTGCAAATGCGCATGTGCAGATATTGTACTGCGAGATTGCTCGCAGTGCCACTAAGCCACAGCATAATTGACATGTTGCAGCCATTTGGGGGCGGGATGAGGGTGGAAATGGTGAGCGTTTTATAAAATGGGGGCAAGTTGTCCCCGTTTTGTAGATAGGCTGAGGCCAGGGTCTGGGTTACTCAGATGGCCAATATGTTTGGAGATAATACGATGCTGCATCCTCGGATGCAGCAGCAGATCACAGAAGTTTGCAGGAGGCATCTAGCAGCATTAGCATATTCATATTGGTTCGTGGTGCAGAGCTCTGGAATAATGGATAAAGCTATTAACATTGAGGGTTTTTTGAGCTAAGAACAGGACGTCCGTCCTCCACCATGTCGCTCATACTTAGTCACAATATGGTGCCACACGTGCTGATACACTATCGGCAGCCATCTTGGTAAGGGAATGAAGTATCCCATGAGGAGACATTTTATTGGAGACTGCGTCACAATTTACACACAGCATCTTTTACACACACATCTGAATCAGGCCCAGTGTGTGTATACAGAGAAGGGAGTTGACATCTCTCCAGTCACAGTCCTGAGCTGGAAAACGTTTCCGAATGTTTACAAGCTGTTCAGTATGATAGAGCATTAGATGACACTTCCCCATCCCTTTACTTTGCTCAATGCACCACATATGGATATCTGTGATTATTATGCAAATAAAATGCCTAATTAAAGTTATAAAAATATGCTAAATGACAGCATGTTCATGTCTAATTTGCTGTTCTGCCTTTATTATGCTAATTTGTACAGTAGGCTCTTTCACTTTTTAAGGATCCTTCCTGACTAAAACTCATATGTGGTAATGGTTAGTGTTAGTAGTGCCTGAAAAGGAGACGCATTACATATAATACAACAAATACTGTACAAATACAAAGCAAAGCATTTTATCTTTTTATATTAATTCGAACCATGAATTATGTTTATTATAGAGAAGAAATCAACATGTCTACAACTAGAATGAAGACGTTCAAAAGGTCGACACCAGAATGCCGAATTTAACCATGTCAACATGGTAAAATTGCCAACATTCTACCTGCAAAATGTTGATGCACTCAAAATGTCTACATATTAAATGTCAACATGATAAAAATGTTGAGAATAGAAATATTTAGCGTTAAGGTTAAATCTCAGTGTTGACATTTTTGAACATGCTGACTTTAAGTCAAAGTTGACATGATGCTTGTCGACAAAATGATCATGCCAACGTGCACTGTCCATTTGGAGTACCTGTCTCCATAATGACTGTTGATATTTTGAATATAGACAAATCATACTGAATCCTCATTATTTTACATAATAATTTCCCCAGAAAGCACAAGTTGGGCAATTACAAGTCAGTACAAGCAGTTACCCTGTGCTTGATAATACAGATGTGTCCTCATACATCTAGCATCTATACGCCTTATGACGCAAGACACTCAGGGGTAAATTTACTAAGGTCGAATGACGTTAAATTCATATTCAAAATTACTAACGCAGCGGTGGGGAACCTTTTTTCTGCCAAGGGCCATTTTGATATATATAACATTATTCGCAGGTCTCGTGCAGGCCACGCCCCCTCCGTGTGACTTCACACGGGGCAGAGCCACAATCTCAGGTGATTACGGCAATGTCCGGAGCATCCTGAGGATGCTCCAGGGAGCTGTAAGGGCAACAGTGTGACTGTCTGAAGCATCCTAAGGACGCTGCAGGCAGTACTGCTGCATAGATTCTGGCTGCAGTTTGCCATTCTAGGCACCCTGCTAGCCAGATGACGCTAGCAGAAAATAGCTCAGAGGGCCAGACCAAATGATTCCGTGAGTGCGTAGTGCTCGCAAGCGGGTCGATGGTGCGTTACTGCGCGTGCCGCGCGCATTTGCAAGCCCGGAAGTGAGAGAGGAATTCTCTTGCTCCGGGACTCACTACAAAAGGGGCGGCTGTCGATGTTGATCGATAGCTCACCCCATTTTGTAGGCAGGGAAGGGAGGTGGCTACACAAATGGAGGTGTTCCCGAAGGAACACCTGCCATTTGTGGGAGGCACCACTGACATCACCAGTGATGTCAGTGGAGAGCTTCCTGCTCTGTTATAGCAGGAAGCTCTCTGGGGTTTTTCGACGGATGAGACCCTACCACAAGGGTCTCATCACAAGCCTCGATGGTCGCGACCATCACCTGGCCGCTTGCAAAAGCTGTGGGTGGTCACCCACAGCTTATGTGCGACCAGGAGGCCGCAACAATAAAAAAACAAAAACGCCCTGATTCAGAGCGAGCGCTCTCTTATAGAGCGTCCGGCTCTGAATCAGGCCCTAAGGGCCTGATTCAGACCCGGTCGCGAGCGCCGAGCGCTCGCAACCGGGTCGATGTTTGCCCACTTGGCATGTGCACGACGGAGTCGACTCTGTCTTGCGCATGCGTGAGACCCGGTTAGCTCCGGGTCTCGCTCCAAAGGGGGCGAGCTGTCGATGGTGATTGACAGCTCGCCCCGTTTGGTAGGCAGGCGGGGGGGTGGCTGGCCAAACGGAGGCGTTCCCGAAGGAACACCTGCCATTTGGGGCAGCCCCATTGACATCACCAGTGATGTCAGTAGGAGAGCTTTCGGCTCTATTAGAGCCAGAAGCTCTCTGGGGCTTGCGGCCACGAGACCCTACCACAAGGGTCTCATCTCAAGCCCGATGGTCGCGATGGTCTTGACCATCGCGACCATCAACCTGGCCACTCGCAATAGCTGTGGGTGATCACCCACAGCTATGCGAGCGGCCAGGAGGCCGAACATAAAGAAAAAACGCCCTGATTCAGCGCGAGCGCTCGTTCAGAGCGTCTGTCTCGGAATCAGGCCCTAAGTTCATAGATCCGCAATTTTTCTTTTATTTGTTTTGCTGAGCCCATAGATGTCTACATAGACAGAAGAGAACATGATCCATGCATAGGAGGAGGTGAGTATGGATTTTTTATTACAGGCACCTTATGGATTATTTACTTGGAGAAGTGGACGTGATGGCTTCAGGGATACATAGGTGAGTATGTGAGATAGGGAGTGTGAGTGTACATGTGTGTTTGCAGGTATGTGTTATTAAACTTGTACTGTCATGGTGTGTCTTCTGTGGTTTTTTTTATATTTCTTTTGCTGTGGAACTACAGGTACCAGCGGGCCCGTAATACCCCACATGCTGGTACTTGTGGTTCTCCAAGTGCCAGCATGCGGGGGATGCTTTCTGGGACCTGTAGTTCCACAGCAAAAGACAATATTATCTCATCTATACACTACACTATCAACCCGGCACCTAACAGAAAGGTGTGCTAGGGATAGCCCCGGGCTATCAGCCAAGGTCTGGGGTGCCCAGGAGAGGGGGACCCCTTTATTGGGGGGTCCCCAGCTCCCCAGACATCCCTGGCCTGGGCTGACTAGTGGTCAGATGTAATGCTTTCGCTGAGGAACTGTCAGGTTAGGACCTTGGATCGGCCGTTACTCATCCCAGCGCCGACTTCCCCTGACTTCTCAAGTGGTCAGACATCTGATGCGGTGGTGAGTAACGCGCTGAGGATTATACCTTAGGATCACTTGGACTTCCATGTGCTGCCCGGTGACTTGGTTACTGTGGTTGCCATCATAGGCGCAGCCATGACAGTCGTTATCACCTCACTGATCCATTACCCAATGGTAGCGTGGTTGCTGTCAGCTGATGCTGTCCTCCAATGGACTGCTACCTTGGGGTATATACTGTAACTGGGCTCCAGACAGCAGGAAGTTGCCTGTACAACGTCGTTACTACTGGTGTATGCTGCCGTTACTTAGTTCCAGGTTCCTTGCGCCTTACATCTCACGAGTCATCTCTGGTGTTCCGTCTCTACTCTTCAAAGTGATTCTTCTGTGCATCTGGGTTCTCAGCCTGTGCACTCAGTACACCACCCGAGTACAACACAAGTGTCACTCTCCTGTGCCAGCGGTGCACCTAGGTTCTCAGCCCATGTACTCAGTACACCACCCGAGTCCAACACATGGGTCACTCTTCTGTGCCAGCGGTGCATCTTGGTTCTCAACCCGTGTACTCAGTACACCACCTGAGTGCAACAAGTGTCACTCTCCTGTGCCAGCGGTGCGTCTGGGTTCTCAGCGGTGCCAAGTGTCACTCTCCTGTGCCAGCGGTGCATCTGGGTTGTCAGCCTGTGTACTCAGTACACCACCCGAGTACAACACAAGTGTCACTCTCTTGTGCCAGCAGTGCATCTGGGTTGTCAGCCCATGTACTCAGTACACCACTCGAGTACAACACAAGTGTCACTTTTCTGTGCCAGTGGTGCACCTGGGTTCTCAGCCCGTATACTCAGTACACAACCCAAGTGCAACGCATGTGTCACTCTTCTGTGCCAGCAGTGCATCTGGGTTGTCAGCCCATGTACTCAGTAGACAACCCAAGTGCAACGCATGTGTCACTCTTCTGTGCCAGCGGAGCGTCTTGGTTCTCAACCTGTGTACTCAGTACACCACCCGAGTACAACACAAGTGTCACTCTCCTGTGCCAGTGGTGCATCTGGGTTCTCAGCCCGTGTACTCAGTACACCACCTGAAAACAACACAAGTGTCATTCTCCTGTGCCAAACAAAAGATAGGAAAAAGGCGCAACCTTCTAGAATATAATAAACAATTAATATAAATAAGATCCTCGTGGTTGACATGCAAAAACAAGGGAAAATCGCTCGTGGTTGACATGCAAAAAAAAGGGAAATTTTTTTTTGCATGTCAACCACGAGGATCTCATTTGATTGGAATTATTCTACTGTGAAAATTGAAGGAGGACATTTTCTTTTACTTCCCTAGTGATTTTGTGGACCTTAATTGGGACTATTTATATTAATTGTTTATTATATTCTAGAAGGTTGCGCCTTTTTCCTATTTTTTGTTTACGCCGTTTTGTGAGGTGTTGTGTGTCCACCTTAGTGGATTGAAGTGCAGCATCCGTAATATTGAAGCGCAGGTTCCTACCTATTTTTTTCCAGATTCTCCTGTGCCAGTTGTGCATCTGGGTTCTCAAACCGAGTACTCAGTACACCAACAGAGCTTAAGTGTCACTCTCCTGTGCCAGTGGTGCATCTAGCTCCGCAGTGGGCCTTATCCATTCCCCTGCAGTATACTATTCCAGGAAGTTACTCCATTGTGCCAATACAGTACCAGCAGGGTACAGGGTTCTCACTAGTGCTTCACACTGAAGTATATTCCCTGGGATTCCTCTGTGTTATGTTCCTCCATTTCTCACTTGTATTGGATACCTGATCAAAGGGCCATGACCTGCTTGCTGGGTGCAGCTTGAATACCCATATCCCAATTGGAGGGGTCACTGGTGAACACCTCTCAGCAAGTTAGACTCTGCACCTTTGGTCAGATCTCATCAACATCCGGTACTTGTGAATGAGGAGAACATACATCCAGGCCTCTCACCTCCAATTCCTTCCTCAACCTGGGACTTCAGCTTTTAGCTCCTCAGAAGGAGATCTTCCTGATCAGACCATGACAGGTACCCGGTGGAAGGGTTTCCCTGGCTGTGGCATTACCCCCCGCTAGAAACAGTCTGGTGCTGGTTCTGGAATTTACAGGGGAACCCGATGCATTTTTTTCCCCCTGTATTTCCAGAACCAGGACAGGCTCAGAGCCCAGTGCTGGTTGAGCTAAATACAGGGGACCCCTACGTCTTTTGTCTCTGCATTTTGGCAACCATTGCTGGTTCTGAATAGCCTGGTGGTGGTTGTTCTTTTGGGGATGGGGCCACACCTTTATTTTTTCTAATTTTAAATTGTTTTTCATTTTTTTAACACAGAAGCACAGACTTTTCTCACTGATCCCGCCCGTGCTTCTGTGTTTATTTATTTACACACAGGTGCATATATCACGGGTCTCCTTGATCCGTGCATGCACCTGTTCGTTCAATTTAGTGAAAACCGACCACTAAATAGAAATTAATAATACGAATGATTACACCATCGAACAACACAAATTACAGTAACTAGGTAACTTAGTAAATTCAGTAACCTAAAACACATAAATCTGGACAATGTCATCTGAGATTGATTTCAGATCACATCGAATAGAAATTGGCACCTTCGTAAATTTACCCCTCAGTATTACTGAGATGTTTCAAAAGGTGTAGTGTACCGTCATTTTCTTTATATTTTGTGTCTTATTCGCATCTTAGATGCAGTGAAACACTACTCACAGTGCTCTAGAGACGCTGGGCTGCGACTTTAACCACAAAGTAATTAGTTTTACACAAGTACAAAGTTGCAGATAAAGCACAATGTAACTTGACGTGAGAAAAAGCTGCTGCTGCTGATTCAGTCTCATATACACAGGAGTACAAATGTCACACATCAAATAGATCAGTGTAATCTAGCAAAGTAGTTTTGTTTCTTCCAGTTCTTTATTTAAGCAAATAAGATGCATATTTAAAGCAAAAAAGACATTAGTCGTGGCTGTGTTGCTTAGGACCTGACGCACCGAGAGGGGCTGATAGGCACGACTGAAACCACAGTGTATGTGGCCACATCTGTATGTTCTGGTTAAGAATAGCATTGAGAAATCAAAAATTCTGTATTAGTGTAAAAGTATGCTGACAGTAAAACAAATCCCTTTATATTGGTACATAGGATATTGTAATGCATTTATACCACAAAACATTATTTCAGTGCATTATTCATCTATTTACTATGTGCTTTAGATATTAAAATGACTGCACATTTATTATTTTTACATTGCGGAGAGCTGTACAAAGTGTGTTTTGTTAAACAAATTATTCATGCTAGATTTTATGGAAGCCTATTTGTTTAGAAACATACATTAGCTGATCACACTTGTTTTGTTTTATCTTGTAACATTTGACTAATAGCTAAGCCATCATGAGCCGGAGAAAGGAGGTTTATGCATGGCCTAGTTTGGTGGCTTTTTTTGTCTGTGGTTTCTAAACAGTTTTCCTGTATCATATATGTATCTTTTTAAGATGTTATTTTAACTAGATAAATGAGGCCGAACATTGCTGCTTTAAAGAAATGAACCAGTGCTGTGAGAGAACAATGGCTTATTGTAGGGACCCAGGTAAAAAAATTACATTTTGTTATCCATCTTCCCCACTTGCCATCCCAAGTCTATAAAATACATTAGGGTATATTTATGAAGCTTAAAACGGGTGTGGTGTGAAAAGTCGACAGAAGGTCAGCAGTCACATTCCACGATTGTTGTCTCCCTGATTTTTTCACTGTCAGTTTAGGTGTAAAGGTAATTAACCTTTAGATTACAAATGAAGGCCATTTCCCTTTGAATAAACATAAATACACATTTGGACTAAAAGTTGCAGTCATTATTATTGAATTATGACGAGACAAGAACAAAAATATTTTTTTCTTTGTAATAAAGGGGTGAATAATTGTATCAGGTGTTTTTATTTTTATGTGAAATAAATACGCTTTATTTTTTACAAAAGTGTGCTTCTCCTTTTATCCATTTATTTTTATACAATATGAAAGTGGTGCCACGAAATGCTTCAGCAATTTTCACCGCTGGGCTGGGACTCTCAGGGATGGTGGGCAACACTGTCTTTATGGGCCCCCAAAAGCCTGTATTTGATCCCCTCAATTAACCCAGGCCTGCAGAATAATGGACAAGCCAGTAGTCTAGATTGGGTGGAAGGCATCACAGGGAACAAATACAGGCTTTTGGGCCCACAAAAGCCTGTATTTGATTCTGCTAAGACAAGAGGACCCCACACTTCAGGTTTCGCTGTTAATATTGGGAAATTGCCTAGGCTGTCTATTTAGGGTGGTCATACTGTTTGTTCTTATAATTATTTATTTACTAGCAGGGTTTCTCCCATTGTGTTGAGGGGTGTTATATATATAAGGTCATGGTGACATTTATCATGTGTACACTACTGAAATGTTGACAAACCATCTCTGATGGTGTAACAGCATCTTCAGCAGTGTCTTCTGGGTCCCGGTAGTCATGTGTGGAGCAGTTCAGACACAGACCTCTGATGGAGCGGCACTTCCATAAGTATTCTTCCACTATCCCTAATCCCTACCCCTAACCTCCTCCTCTGGTGACTAGTGGGATGGGATGGTTAGAGTTAGGCACTAAGGAGAGGTTAGTGTGAGGCAACAACTTTGACATCATAAATTCATCATTGTGGTGTCAACATTATACATTGTGAATGTCGACTGTCACAATCGGTTGCAGTACCACTCCGAACCAGTGGTGCTGCTGTTCCCTGTGATGTCTTCCAGCCAGTCTAGACTCCTGGCCTGTCCATTATCCTGCAGGCCTGGGTTAATTGCCTGATTAGCAGCTGTAAGCTGCACCTGTGATACCTGACCTGAGGTAGCCATACATCAGCAACTGTTTGTCGCGATCCGGCTATGCGATGGGAAATGCCAACGTTTCTGGGTGGAAACACCGGCCTCCCACCATCGATGTTCTGCGATCTGTCACCGGATCACGGACTTTTGCCATGTTAAATGTGCCCAATTTGACGATAGCGATAATTTTTTGAACGCGATCACCAAATCGGCGAAATTCAACATGTTGGATTTCTGCGATCTTGCGATGCCGGATTGCAGCATCGCAGGATCGCGGCAATCCATCACAGATGGGTGGGGCCCATTATACCTGTTCTACAGTGTGATTCCTACTAGATCATCATGTCAGAACTTTGGTGCCAGACGTCTGGTTTCAGACTCTCTGGGGTAAATTTACTAAAGTGAGAGTTTTTAGAAGTGAGTTTTAGAAGAGATGTTGCCCATAGCAACCAATCAGATTCTAGCTATTATCTTCTAGAAGGTGCTAGTTAAATGTTAAGTAGAATCTGATTGGTTGCTATGGGCAACATCACTTTTAAAACTCACTTCTAAAAACTCTCACTTTAGAAAATTTACCCCTCTGTGTCAGAATCCTGTAACCCTGCTAGTCTTGCTGGTTCTGCTTCTGATGCTCTTGACCTCTCTGTATTGCCAACAGACAGCTCCCCCCAGCTTCCCATATACCTGTCCAGCAGCTTCTCCTCTGCAGTCAGGTTATTACTGCTAGGGGCATTGCCTCTTCAGCCTGTCTGTCACAGTCCAGACTCCTCCCCCTCACCGCCGGCACCTTCCGCGCCCGCTGCTGCCAGTCCTACCGGCACCCGGCTACCTAGAGCCGGGAGAGCCTGCTGACACAGCTACCCCACCAGCGTGCTGCCGCGATCGGAGCTCTCCGATCGGGCAGCACAGCGGATGGCCAGTCGGCGGTCGGTCATGTGACCGGGATCCGCATCCGCCCGGCCCCTTAGTCAGAATGAGCTTCTGCATAGAAGCTCATTCTGCCAGTAGTACAGGTCATCAGAGGAGCTAAGATGGCCACGGGAGGGCATGCTGTGCATGCGCAGCTGCTGCCACCCCTCCCATGGGCCTTTGCGGAGCAGAGCCGTGAGTAACAACTCACGGCTCCGCCTCCGCATCCATCTTGTCCCTCACGGCTCCGCCCCCGCATCCATCTTGTCCCAGCCACAGCCCATAGCCAGGTAAGAGAAGGTGGGATCCGATTCACTAAGTAAACAGTAACTAAACACAAATAATATAAATCACAGCTATATTTATATAGTGGTGTAACTAGGGTATTTGGAGCCCAGGGCAAATTTGAAAAAGGAGCACACTCCTCCCCTCCGATGTGCGCTGCAAAAAAATGGGCGTGGTCACTTAAAAATGGGGCGTGTCAACATAACTCACCCCTTTATTTTCAAACTGAACATTCCTATCCATATGCACCTTAACCCCAGTAGTACCCCTTATACAGTACCCCCAATATGCAGTTGTGGTCCCTCTTATGCAGGCCCATAGTAGTGCCCCTTATACAGTATCCCCAGTAGTGGTCCCCCTTATACAGCCCCCAATTAGTTCCCCTTACTCAGTACCCCCAGTAGTGGCCCCCCAAATGCAGTGCCGCACGTAGTGTTCCCCTTATGCAGTGCCCCCAGTAGCAGTCCCCACTATGCAGTGCGCCCAGTAGCAGTATCCCCTTATGCAGTGCCCTTTATATGGTGCCCCCAGTAGTAGTCTCCCCCCCCCTATGCAGTGCCCTTTATATAGTGCCCCCAGCAGTAGTCCCCCCCATGCAGTTTTCCCAGTAGTGGTCCCCTTATGCAGACACCCTGTAGTGATCCCCCCTATCCAGTGCCCCCTGTAGTGGCCCTTCCTATTATTGCCCCCAGTAGTGGTCCCCCGAGTGCAGTGCCTCTAGTAGTAGTCCCCTTTTATAATGCCCCCAGTGGTAGTTCCCCCCCAAGTAGTAGTCCCCAGTAGAGGTTCCCCCTCCTGATTAAGTGCCCCCAGTAGTAGGTCCCCCAATAATGGCGCCTCCAGTAGTAGCCACCCCTCCCCCAGTAGAGGTCCCCCCAGTAGAGGTCCCCCCAGTAGTAGCCACCCCCCTCCCCCGTTGTGCAGATAGTTTAAAAAAAAAAAAATATATATATATATAAAAATATATTTACCTGAATCCACGCTGCTCCTGCTCCTGTCCGCGACGCCGCTCCCGCCCGCCAGTCCGCCCGGGCTGGCATGCTCAGCATTATGGGACTGACGTTATGACGTCAGTCCCATTACCCACTGCAGGAGCCGGACGGAAGTCCGGCTCTTGCAGTGGGTGCTGCAGCAGTCAATGAGAGTCTATCTGACTCTCATTGGCTGCTGTTTAACACACGCATCGCCGCCAGCGCTGGCGGCGATGCGTGTGTTATGCACAGCCTGAGCCCACCTCCTAGCGCTATTGGGCAAGCGCTCTGGGGAAGGGAATGGGCTCAGGTGTGCAGCACAGGACCGGTGCTGGAAGCCTAGCGCCGGTCCTGTGTAAAGGTGTAGCTCTGACCGCACTCATTGCGGTTGGCGCTACACTGGCTAACTAGGGCGGGCGGGGCGGTACCGTGGCCGGCGGCGCCCCCCCGCGCCGCACGTCCAACTGCGACCAGGGCACGCACCCCGCTCGCCCTGCCCTAGTTACGCCACTGATATATATATATATATGTACACACACATATATATATATATATATATATATATATACAGTATATATATATACACAGTGTATATATATATATATATATATATTAGGCAGGGCCGAAACTAGGATTTTTGTCACCCGGGGCAAGACATTAATTTGGTGCCCCCCCTGGTTATAACCCCATAGTAATGCCCCCTGCAGCAGTGCCCCTATAGTAATGCCCCCTGAGGTAATACCCATATAGTAATGCCCCATAGTAATGCCCCTGGAGTAGTGCCCCTATAGTAATGCCCCTGTAGTAGTGCCCCTATAGTAATGAACCTATAGTAGTGCCCATATGGTAATGCCCTCATAGCAATGTCCTTGTAGTAGTGCCCATATAGTAATGTCCACAATGCAGAAGTCACATATAATAATACAGCATAGCAATTACTTATTTCTACAATGAGGCCGCCAGCTCCGGGGAAAAACACGCAGGAATCCCTCCAGCAACGTCCGGCTCTCCGCCCGATCTCACAGTTCCCCGACCAGCAGGACCCGCTGTGGACCTCCAAACTGCTCCAGCACCTCCCGGAAGCGGCTCTTCGTGCAATCCCGAGCCATAGCACTCACCGCGGGAACATGCCAGCAGCAGTGCTCCTATATAGCTGTCCAGCACAGGCTCACGGAGCCACACGCATACCCAGCGCCCATACATTTTGGCTGGGGTCAGCAATAAGCAGGAAGCGGCACCAACTACTGAGGCCGGTTCCTGTACTAATCACATCCCCGGAGTGCCGGCCGCCACATCCCATAAGACACCCGAGAACACACCCACGCCTCAGTCACCGTTACACCCCCGGCGTACACACACCCATCTGTCACCTTCACCCAGGCAGCGCACACACCGCTCCCCGCATGTTTTGCTATAGTAGGAGCATTGGTCCTCCGTATCCTGATGTCACAGGCAGCTGGAGGACACTGGCGGTGGGTGCAACGGCACACCCGGTGCATGTGCACCTCCAGCCCCCCCCTAGTTGCGGCTCTGTATTAGGGACTTTTGTCCAGGAATGATGATGTTCGTCCATGTAAGATGACGTTTAGCCTCTTTCTGAGTTCTGTTTTTTTGGAGGGAAAAATCCGAACTCGGCGTGCAAACTCGAACCTATCCGAGCCTGCACATCCCTAATATATATATATAGTGTGTGTGTGTAGGGGGCACCAGTCAAAATTTGCCTAGGGTACCAAATTGGCTAGGGCCGGCTCTGCTTACATTCCTGTTCATCTGCAAACCTCAGTGTTATCAAGGAAATTATTATTTATATTCCTATTCATTTGCCACCACCAGTGCAATCCTGGACATTGTTGCTATTTGCATTCCTAATTACTGTGATTCGGTTAACCTGTGCCATCAGCCTGCTACCACTTTCTTTACCTATAATATTAGCCTGCTTGCACCTGCCTCACTATTGCACTACCCTGTGTGAGTGTCAGTGAACAATCTGTTCACTATCATTCAGTAGTGCTTGTGACATCGGCCTTATGACTGCATTCCGAGTTTAGCCTTTCATTTAAGAACAAGATTTCTAGATGCTGGTACCCCAAATTGAAATGAATGTGCTGTTAAAATAAATGGGAAAAACTGCGTTCCACCTGCTCTTGGCACATTCAACTTCTGGTGCACCACATTTGAACTGCATATGAAATGCATGCAATGGGTACAGACTAGGGGTGTGCACCGGCCACTTTTCGTGTTTTGTGTTTTGGTTTTGGATCTGGATCTTTCTTCGTGTTTTGGATCTGGATTGGTTTTGCCAAAACCACCCTTCCGTGTTTTGGGTTCTGGGTTTTGTGTTTTGGATCTGTATTTTTTTTTTAAAAAGCATAAAAACAGCTAAAATCACAGAATTTGTTGGTTTCTCTGCTCCTATGCTATTATTAACCTCAATAACCTTAATTTCCACTCATTTCCAGTCTATTCTGAACACCTCACACCTCACAATAGTGTTTTCATGTCCAAAAGGTTGCACCGAGGTAGCTGGATGACTATGCTAAGCGACACGAGTGGGCGGCACAAACACGTGACCCATCTAGGAGTGACACTGCAGTGGCAGACAGGATAGCAGTTAGAAAAACTAGGCCCCAAACTGTACATAATGCAAAGAAAAAAAAGAAGTGCAAGATGGAATTGTCCTTGGGCCCTCCCACCCACCCTTATGTTGTATAAACAGGACATGCACACTTTAACAAATCAATCATTTCAGCGCCAGGGTCTGCCACACAACTGTGGCTGAAATGATTGGTTCGTTTGGGCCCCCACAAAACAAGCTGGCAATTAATGTGTCCCTGCACAAACTGGCTCTACGGAGGCAAGATGTCATCCTCATCCTCCTCATCCACCAATTCCTCACCCTCTTCAGTGTGTACATCCTCATCCTCACAAAGTATTAACTCGTCCCCACTTGAATCCACCACCACAGGTCCCTCTGTACCTTCTGGAGGCTGGTCTCCCTGGAAGAGCTGATAATTCATTTTGACTGGTGACGCTGCTGCTGTTGCTGCGTAAGGTGATACATCTACCCAGTGGGCTGTCACAGTCATATAGTCCTTAGTCTGCCCTGTTCCACTTGTCCACATGTCCGTGGTTAAGTGGACATTGTGTACAACGGCATTTTTCAGGACACTGAGGACACTTTTTCTGACGTTTCTGTACAGTCTCGGTATCGCCTGCCTAGTGAAGTGGAATCTAGACGGGATTTGGAACCGGGGACACACTACCTCCATCAATTGTCTAAATCCCACTGCACTAATGGCGGATACCGGACACACGTCTAACACCAACATAGCAGTCAAGGCCTCATTTATACGTTTTGCTTCAGGATGACTGCTGTCGTACTTCATCCTCCTCGCTAAGGACTGTTGGAGGGTCAATTGTTTAGTAAAAGTAGTGGTGTTCCTACTTCCTCTCTGGGATGATGAACGACTCCCAGCAGCAGCAACAGCAGCAGCGGCAGCAGTAGGCGTAGCAATGCAGGATCCTCCAGAGGAATCCCGGATAGGAGAGTCAGTCATGCCAGTGACATGGCCTGCAGGACTACTTCCGATCCTGACTAAGGAGGAACTTGACGAGGAGGGAGTTGACGGTGTGGTTTGCAGGCGCTTGGATACAACAGGACAACGGGATTTAGGTGTCCCTGGACTGCTTACGGTCTTAGCCAAAGTTTCTGAACTTGACAGTAACTTTTTATGAACGCGCTGCAGGTGCCGTATAAGGGAGGATGTTCCTAGGTGGTTGACGTCCCTACCCCTACTTATTTCACCTTTACATATGGTACATATGGCAAGACAGTTGTTGTCCGGATTTGGATAGAAATATTGCCAGACCAAAGAGGTGGAATGTTTGGTCTTCTGCCCAGGCATGACCGTGATGGGCTTTTTCATCCCACGGACAACAACTGTCTCCCCCGGAGCCTGATTTAAACAAACCACATCACCATCAGAATCCTCCTCGCCAACTTCCTCCTCAGCGCCAGCTACACCAGTATCCTCATCCTGTTGTACTTCAACAGTGACATCTTCAATTTGCATATCAGCAAGTGGACTGTGGGTGCTCCTTTCAGCACTTGCAGGGGGCGTGCAAATGGTGGAAAGAGCCACCTCTTCCCGTCCAGTGCTGGGAAGGTCAGGCATCGCAACCACCACCACACTTGGACTCTCCTTGGGGATTTGTGATATCTTCTTAGAAAGCACAGTTCTTCGCTGTGCTTTTGCCAGCTTAACTCTTTTGATTTTTTTAGTGGGAGGAGGGCTTCCATCGTCATGTGAAGCTGAACCACTAGTCATGAACATACTAGGGATCGACCTTAGCCGTTCCTTGCCACTCCGTGTCGTAAATGGCATATTGGCAAGTTTACGTTTCTCTTCAGCTGATTTAAATGTCTTTTTCAAGGTCATTTTCCTGAACTTTGCCATTTGGGATTGTATGTGACCTCTACTATGACATTGGGCATCGGCCTTGGCAGACGACGTTGATGGCATGTTATCGTCTATGTCATGACTAGTGGCAGCAGCTTCAGCACTAGGAGGAAGTGGTTCTTGATCTTTCTCTATTTTATTTTTATCGGAGAAAGTTTGGTCCTCCATTTATGTTATATCGATTTGATATATACGTGCGGCTAAACACAGAAAATATTTTTTTTTTTGGTTTGGTTTGGACTGGAGTGTACTTTGGGGGTTACAGCACCCTTTAACGGTCAAGCCAGCCGGCCCTTATGACACAGGCGCACTCTTGGCACTACTTTGTTGATGCACGTGCGGCTACTGCGCACACAATTCACAAACACAGAAAATAATTTTTTTTTTGGTTTGGACTGGAGTGTACTCTCGGGGGTTACAGCACCCTTAACGGTCAAGCCAGCCGGCCCTTTACTTATGACACAGGCGCACGCTTGGCACTACTTTGTTGATGCACGTGCGGCTACTGCGCACACAATTCACAAACACAGAAAATAATTTTTTTTTTGGTTTGGACTGGAGTGTACTTTGGGGGTTACAGCACCCTTTAACGGTCAAGCCAGCCGGCCCTTTACTTATGACACAGGCGCACGCTTGGCACTACTTTGTTGATGCACGTGCGGCTACTGCGCACACAATTCACAAACACAGAAAATAATTTTTTTTTTGGTTTGGACTGGAGTGTACTTTCGGGGGTTACAGCACCCTTAACGGTCAAGCCAGCCGGCCCTTTACTTATGACACAGGTGCACGCTTGGCACTACTTTGTTGATGCACGTGCGGCTACTGCGCACACAATTCACAAACACAGAAAATAATTTTTTTTTTGGTTTGGACTGGAGTGTACTTTCGGGGGTTACAGCCCCCTTAACGGTCAAGCCAGCCGGCCCTTTACTTATGACACAGGCGCACGCTTGGCACTACTTTGTTGATGCACGTGCGGCTACTGCGCACACAATTCACAAACACAGAAAATAATTTTTTTTTTGGTTTGGACTGGAGTGTACTTTCGGGGGTTACAGCACCCTTAACGGTCAAGCCAGCCGGCCCTTTACTTATGACACAGGCGCACGCTTGGCACTACTTTGTTGATGCACGTGCGGCTACTGCGCACACAATTCACAAACACAGAAAATAATTTTTTTTTGGTTTGGACTGGAGTGTACTTTCGGGTGTTACAGCACCCTTTAACGGTCAAGCCAGCCGGCCCTTTACTTATGACACAGGCGCACGCTTGGCACTACTTTGTTGATGCACGTGCGGCTACTGTGCACACAATTCACAAACACAGAAAATAATTTTTTTTTTGGTTTGGACTGGAGTGTACTTTGGGGGTTACAGCACCCTTTAACGGTCAAGCCAGCCGGCCCTTTACTTATGACACAGGCGCACGCTTGGCACTACTTTGTTGATGCACGTGCGGCTACTGCGCACACAATTCACAAACACAGAAAATAATTTTTTTTTTGGTTTGGACTGGAGTGTACTTTCGGTGGTTACAGCACCCTTAACGGTCAAGCCAGCCGGCCCTTTACTTATGACACAGGCGCACGCTTGGCACTACTTTGTTGATGCACGTGCGGCTACTGCGCACACAATTCACAAACACAGAAAATAATTTTTTTTTTGGTTTGGACTGGAGTGTACTCTCGGGGGTTACAGCACCCTTAACGGTCAAGCCAGCCGGCCCTTTACTTATGACACAGGCGCACGCTTGGCACTACTTTGTTGATGCACGTGCGGCTACTGCGCACACAATTCACAAACACAGAAAATAATTTTTTTTTGGTTTGGACTGGAGTGTACTTTCGGGTGTTACAGCACCCTTTAACGGTCAAGCCAGCCGGCCCTTTACTTATGACACAGGCGCACGCTTGGCACTACTTTGTTGATGCACGTGCGGCTACTGCGCACACAATTCACAAACACAGAAAATAATTTTTTTTTTGGTTTGGACTGGAGTGTACTTTGGGGGTTACAGCACCCTTTAACGGTCAAGCCAGCCGGCCCTTTACTTATGACACAGGCGCACGCTTGGCACTACTTTGTTGATGCACGTGCGGCTACTGCGCACACAATTCACAAACACAGAAAATAATTTTTTTTTTGGTTTGGACTGGAGTGTACTTTCGGGGGTTACAGCACCCTTAACGGTCAAGCCAGCCGGCCCTTTACTTATGACACAGGTGCACGCTTGGCACTACTTTGTTGATGCACGTGCGGCTACTGCGCACACAATTCACAAACACAGAAAATAATTTTTTTTTTGGTTTGGACTGGAGTGTACTTTCGGGGGTTACAGCACCCTTAACGGTCAAGCCAGCCTGCCCTTTACTTATGACACAGGCGCACGCTTGGCACTACTTTGTTGATGCACGTGCGGCTACTGCGCACACAATTCACAAACACAGAAAATAATTTTTTTTTTGGTTTGGACTGGAGTGTACTTTCGGGGGTTACAGCACCCTTAACGGTCAAGCCAGCCGGCCCTTTACTTATGACACAGGCGCACGCTTGGCACTACTTTGTTGATGCACGTGCGGCTACTGCGCACACAATTCACAAACACAGAAAATAATTTTTTTTTGGTTTGGACTGGAGTGTACTTTCGGGGGTTACAGCACCCTTTAACAGTCAAGCCAGCCGGCCCTTTACTTATGACACAGGCGCACGCTTGACACTACTATGTTGATGCACGTGCGGCTACTGCGCACACAATTCACAAACACAGAAAATATATTATTTTTTTAGCACTTGGGGGGAGCACCCCTGATGGACAGAGCACCCCCTGGACAACACTACAGCACTCCTTTAGGACTGGGACACTGCACAGGACTTTGGAGTGGACACAGCCCCTATGGAGAACTGACTGCACAACACAGTCCAGCCAGCCCCTATGGACTTTGAAGTAGTGGACACAGCCCCTATTAACAACAGCAGCACAGCACAACACAGCCAGCCCCTATGGACTTTGAAGTAGTGGACAACAGCAGCACTACACTACACTACACTACACTACACAGCCCTAACTCCCACCCTCCCTCTTCACTGTCCACAGCCGAGTGAGAAAATGGCGCCGACGCGGGTACCTTATATAGGATCCAAAACCCGCGAGACTCGGAAGGCGGGATGATGACGTTTTGCCTCGATTTCAGATCCGAGTCAGGCGGGAAAAGTCGAGCCTGACTCGGATCGGACTCGGATCGGGGGGGCTCGGGGGGGTTCGGATTTCAGAAATCCGAACCCGCTCACCCCTAGTACAGACAGTACATAGGGAAATAAATACAGTCTGTTCATAATATAATGGAACAATTTGGACATGTTTTTGTTAATCTGTGTTTGGGTACATCGATGGCTTAGGACCTGTGCAGCAAGGAACGCAGTTGCTAATAAGCACGCAATCGACCGATTGGTGCATTCTGTGCATGCGTATGTATCGCAGTGTGAGTGCGCGAACTTACCACTGCAATCGCAGGGGATACGCAGACCCATGGCAGAGTGATTGACAGGAAGTGTCATTTGTGGGTGGTGACGGGGGGGTCGGGCGAACGCAGGCGTGCCAGTGCGTTTCAATGGCGTTGCAGGGGCGTGCATATATTAGCGACTGCGATACCATCTGAAGCCTGAAGCCTCATAGCGTGCACTGAAGTAAGCAATTCCTCAGTAAGGTCTGACCTGCCTTAACTGTGCGTGAGGCTTTGCTGGTACTCGATTGTACCGATGTTTTTGCAGTCTTGCTAATCATTGCGGATGTGCATGTAGGTGAAGTGGGCGTCCTTATGTAGTGCTGCTGCATTGCGATCGCTATGGATTAGCATACCATACTATAGCAGTTGAGCTGTGTGTGTACGATATATTGCGACCTGTAGTGAATCAGGCCCATAGTTCACCATAGTGCTTTGAAACATTAATGCATTAAACATTTTTAGAAAGCAATACGGTATATCCTATTTTATGTATTAATGAAGGTCTGATCAACACATGAGCAGTGCATATAAAATGCACAGAAATGCATTCATTTGTAAGCATGTTACAATTGCATAGATGTGAGTAGCAGCTGGTGAATACCTTTGTGAAGTTTGTGCTGGAAATCAGAACATAAATCCCTTTCAAACACTGTAGAAAATAAGAATTGTAAAGAAAGTTAACAAGTTTACATTGAAAAATGTAACTTTATATCGCACTTTTGCTCAAATGAGTAATAAAGATTTATAAATTGGTTTTGACCCAGTATCATAAACCCTGCCATGTAGAGATCTGCAGTTTGTGATTGGAGACCTGTTTGCATGTATTAACCAAATAAAACGTTTCAGCAAATTTCCAGTAGATAAAGTGATGATTTATCGCTCTTCTGATTCAGAGTTGCATGCAATTGCGATGGTTACGAAGATGAGTAATATTTTTGCTATTGCGCGTGTGGGAAAATTCCTAAATACTCCTGCAGCACACGAGTTACGCAGAGTGTGTGCACAAAGGCACGGCTGAGATTGAGAGGCATGGTAATAGAAATGTCTTGGAAAAGTGCTGGGCGTTCCTGGGGGATGACAGTGAGGTGGCTAAATAGATGCACAAAGATGATCCGTCTTATGGGAGTGTTGCGAGAGTGTCGCTGAAGTGTTTGCATACTCAGACTATCAACTGCTAACATTGGAAGCCATACTCAGACAGAAAATCTGCACTTGCCATAGGACTGGTGCAAGTTTCAATAGTGTGACTGTGTATGGATGTTCATGTTGGGCATTTAGGACCTCATTCAGAGTAGGTCATTGCGGCCGCTCGGTCGTACGCCGCCGATGTTTGCTAAACTGCATATGCGTAAAATTTGCAATGCGTGTGCGCAAACTAGCTATTACGATCAGAAATTGCTCTCTCCTTGAACACAGCCAGGTCGTTAGTTTGAGTGACAGGATGAGGCGTTTGTGGGTGGTAACAGGGGAAGGTGCTTGTGAACGGGGGAGTGGAGATCCGAACGCAGGCGTGCCAGACTATGCAAACGGCGTTTTATGGGAGTGCATACGGTTTATGGGAGTGCATACGGTTTATGGGAGTGCATAATTAACTAAGTAGTGTCATGGCACATGTGACATGGGAGGTTTTTACACTGACTTGATCGTAGTGCTTAAGAGAGGGAATGGTCAACCTTAAGCTCTACGGCCAGCTCCGATGGTCTCGATTAATCCTTATATGCCCGAAGATGACGTGTAATGCGAATGAGAAGGGGGCGTATTATTAGTCTTACTGCCGCATCCTCCCCTCACTCGTCCAGCTAATGATCCCATCTTAACAACGCAACTTGTGAGCGCTTCATTTGCATATCCGGCCCCTTTTACCTTACGACCGAGCGGCCGCAACGACCGACTCTGAATGAGGTCCTTAGTCCTTGCACATTCATACGTAATAGATATACACCAGGGACAGGCTTTGTAGCTCCATTTGCATAAAGCCGCAGGCGGGCAGCCGCCAAAAGGCGCGGCCACGGTCACATCTGCGTCCACCTATGAATCAGACCCATAATGTCCAGCTCAAGGAAAATATATACCTTACATATATAGTAAATATGTAGCTGTCAGTAAGCGTTACATCCATGACAACTGAGTGAGACTGTACCTTTATCACTGATGACACGTGATCCTACGCAAATGGTACCTAACATGCAATTTTGAAAAACAATTGCAATAATAAAGATCTGTAGTATAGGATCTGTAACTGGCAGATAAGAATGATAATCATGTTTTTTAATTTGAACGTCCAATTTTATTCACACATCCGTTTACAATACTAATGATATAATGTACAAAAAAAAACTGCACTACAAAAAATATAATATTCTTTACCTCGATGTTGACTCTGATGCCCACATGTTAACTAAAATGTGCATTAGGGGCCCTTAACATGTGTTTGTAGTACTGACTGCTAAAAAGTATAGTCTGTTAGATCCTTTCCACACGGGTAACCACTAAACAAACATTTACAGTAATAAGCCTGTATAGTCTTGTTTGCTTTGCTTACAAGTACAATTTTATACACCATACCCAAGTTGGCCCTAATTTGAATACACAATAATTCTTATGCTGGGTACACACTGGCAGATATATTGGCCGATCAATTGATTGGCTAATATATTGTCTGCCGGTCGTCTATCGTGCACCAGCGATATGTCTGTGAACGACGTCATTCACAGACATATCACATCATCTGCAGATATATCTGTCCATCGTGCTGTGTGTACAGGTGGTCAGCCGACCGCCTGTACACTTGCAGCAGACGTCGCGGCGAGGGGGGTGAGATGCGATGCCCGGCCAGTGAGACCCATGGCCAGATGATGGTTGTTCAGTGTGTATGAACAACCATCATCTGTAGATATATCTGCAAATCAGAAGTGTGTACACAGCTTTAGCCTGATCAAAGATAATAGCCATCTAATTTACTGTAATCTCGGAAGGAATTATGCCTGGCTTTAACCCAACTTTCTTGCTACATATTTTGTTGACTAGGATTATATCACTTCTCTATGCGAAACTAGGAGCAAAGCCCCCAACTTTAATAATAGTGATACATATGTTTTACAAGCACACAAATTTCCAACTAATTATAAAACTGCAGTATCCAATTCTAGATTTCAACACAACACTGTATACCTGTTTCTACGGATTAATATCCTAAGGACAAGAACTGTTGGGGCTAGTGGAGAACTGTATCTGAGAAACACTATCCTATATTATTAGATGAATGCAGATGATGTGGGTCTAGAAGATGTTCTCTAATGGTCGTATGGTGATCATGTTCCTGAATTTGACATGAGCCAGCGAGTAGCAGATCAGGACCCTGACTATCATTTCACAATATAAGAAATCCCTCCAAGTTTCTCTCCTGCAATCAAACTGTTATTCAAAGGATCAAATATTCTGATTCAAAACATTTCCAGATTCTCAAAGCCTGACTGCAAGGTTGTCATAGACATCATAGAAAACTATGAGATCCCATTCTCTGTGAAGGACAGGTCTGATCTCTTTAGGTCCCCATGATTTGAAAAACTGACTCTATCCACATCATTAAAGAGTTGAGAACCCCCACCCACTCTCCATGCTCCAATCTACTAATCTATATTCTCTATTCTATTTGTACCTTTCATCATTTTACAATATTTTTGCATTGTAACATTAAGAAAATTAGTTGATTTAAACTTCAGCTTGTCCATTGAACTGTTTCCCTACTGAAATCATACATAATTAATAATCATGATATGACACACCTGATTTGAGAAGTTAATATATACTCTATAATGTAAAGCTGTTGGATGAAAGATGGTTTGGATAACATTGACAAATATAAAAAATTAGTTTTGTAAGAAATTTGATGGATCAGTGGAAAACATTTTTCAAGATTCTCATGTAAGTCATTCATATAATTCCATGGACCATAACATCATCAATGTAATGGCATACACAATCACTAAAAAAAGATAAGTCCGGAAGAGGAACATGTCAAGGATGTATCCAACCCGGAGCCATTCTTTTGTGATACTCTGGTCAGTAATATTCTGCACACAATCCTTGATGGACACAATCTCTCTTAGGATACTAGTCAGCAACTTAAACTGCTCTGTTACTGGCAAAGCAACTTCCGAAGACCGTTTGTTGTATTCTGCATTTCCTCTACTGCATTCAGTCACTTTGTCTGGAAAAAAAAGTAAACAATTAATGTTTTAAAGTATTGCTAATGGGTAAAAATAAAATATTAACAGGGCAATACAATTTGAAGCGCTATCATGACTGCTGATATCACTAGGACTTACGCTAGAGCAACATTGTTCAGGTATATGACACCATTACAAGCATTCCCACGCCGTTCAGTTGGCACATCTTGTGTGGAAATGAATCAGCCCCTAAGAGTAGTGGAGGGGAGAATAGAGACAAAATCTCCCCCAGTCACACACTTGATAACATACAATCACATAGCCCATAAACTCCTAGAGATGCGACAGGTGTACACACACAGTAACTGCTTTAGGTACAGAACACACAAAACACCACTGACATTTATGATTCCATTGTCATAACTACTCCTCAGTGTTATATCATACTAGGAAACAGGGCAGTTTAACTATAGTTCCAAAACTGAATATGGCCCATTGTACTATTACCTTCTGCAACTATTAAATGATTGCCTGGACATTATGGGTCTGATACTGAGTTGCATGCAGGTCCGAATGTGACTGGGATTGTAAATGGAATGCTAATGTGACTTTATATGCCCCACTTTCTTTCCATACAAGAGAGCAGCCATCATCATCATCATCGGCACTTGCACCTATCTCATTAGGTGCAGGAGATCCATCTGAGCCTATTGGGTAACCCTGGCTACACACCCATGGCACTCAACAAGTTGGTTCTCTTGCATTGTGACAGCCTAATTGCCACCCAGAAAAACTCCTTCTGTAGAGAAATAACAGAAATACTTGTGAATCTGAATTCTTCCTACATTTACAAAGATGCATACAGTATGCAGCCTAGGATGCATGCACAGAATACGGAGAAAAGCTACATGCGGCCGTATATAAAACAGCGTGTGACTCAGAATCAGGTCCTACTGTATATGAGCTAATTATGACCCTAACCTTACATTCACATTCCCTTAGGCCACCCTACTGTAAATGTGTGGATAACATTTGTAAGATACCCCTGTGGGATGTTGCCTACACAATCTTCATACATAGCTCTTCTGCGTCTAGAATATTCTATAACAGTCAGCTGAACTGAAGGTACTGTAGGTAAAGGGCAAGCTGCAGAAATAGATGAGACAAAACATTAATAAGCAAAGAGAATGGACAGTTAAAAGTTGATATTACTCTGTAAAGTAAATATAAATGCCTTTCAGCACATTCTGGAGGTGATTCAGAGGTGTACGCAGTTGTAATAGCGTCTTTATGTTAACGTCATGGCCAATGGGTGTCCTATTGAAATCATGAACATTGGTGTCAGTGGAACTGGGTCCTTAGATTCTGTTGCTGACACTGATATGTCTGTGACATGCCCCCACCTGTTAACCACCACCCCAGTTACCATCCAGTAACACCGATTGAAATTGCATGGATCTCCATGCAGTTTTGATCTGCGTCCCCACCATTGAGGTTCATTACAGACACATGCCCAATGTGTCTTGGATGCATGCACAGAGTAAAAACATTGGGCGCTTTCCTGCATCTGACTCAGAATCACCCCCTTCTGTCTCTTTAGCTGCTAATATACAGTATAATGTGACTTTGAAGGCAATTAGGACATTTTTTTTACCTAAGCGACCACAAATCACATCACAGTATTCTGTTTGGCAGAACTCACTGACGATTCCTACAAAATCTGACTAGAAACATTTGGGTGTCTATTGGGATGGGCTGATGGTGTAGTCAGATCACTATAATGTATCTGACAGTGGGGATGACTCAGGGGAGGACGCAGTTGTAGTATCCGCTGCAACTTTTGTTACAGCCGATATTGTGTGTTTATGTTAATGGCCCAGCCGATGGGCATCCTATTAAGAGACCCATTGGCAGCAGCGCAAATCTGCCAAAGTGCATAAAAAGACGCTCTATTGGCGGATCATTGGTCGCATCATCAGACAATGCACCTGCCAATGGCCACCGGTGTCAGTGGAAATGTGACTTTAGATACAGTCACTAACACCGACATGCCCCACCCTGTTAGCCCCCTACCAAGCTACTGACCAGAAATGCCCTTTGAAACTGCATGGCTCTCCATGGAATTTCAATCTGCATCCCCCGGCAGTAACCATTGCGATGCATGCGCAACTCATACGCAACTCAGAATCAACCCCTGTGTCTGCTGTCATTGTTCAACTGGTAAATTGAGTCACATTTTATCTGCTTTTCAAAATGCTGAATGTCTGGATCTGTCTAATTTGACCACATTTGTGTAGGACAAAATTGGGCATAGATCATGCCATTGGTTGTGTGACTTAACTATGAACAATTCCCAGGGTTGTTAGTGTGAATTTTCCAATGCAAAAAATGCCGTCATGCACTGCTTGATCAATAGACTCTCTAAAGATGGCACTAAATACTGACCCTAAGGGCAGATCAAAATTACTAGACCGGGTTAGTGCACTTGTTTTTCCCCTATGTAGCAAACAATAACAAACCTTTTATTTCATTACAGGGAAATAAAATAAACACTTGATTACATTACATTCTGTTCTTTAAGATTTTTGGTGGTGTACCCTAATTTCTCATTGCTTGCAGACCATAGTCACATTTGATATCTGCAGAAACCATATGTCCAGTGGATAGACTTTGCCTAGACAGGAGAGTTAGCAGTGAAGGCTGTTGACATTTATGTTCAAGTATCCACAGAAAATGACAGAGTGGATCCTACCTATTCATTATTTTGTAAGCCATGTTCTGAAACTCACCAGTGCCACCATTCTCCAACTGAGATGTTGCATTGGTTTTATTTAGTGATAAACCAAACTCCACATCTTTGATGCAGAGTAAGATAGCCATCTTTTCAAGGACCAAACTCTTCACCCATGCCGGAACTTGTGGATAGATATTCTGCTGGTGAACCATTCGTACTACAAAGATGCTCTCCGTTAGGCTCATCAAAAGCAATGCCATGCACATTATGAAGTAAACACCTAAAAAGAAATGGTAAAGACAGAATATCTAACAGTAAAGTCGAAATATACTGCATCATATTTACACTGATACTTTATTCAGTATATTAGTATTTTAAATATTTTGTGGACTCTTCCACTAACACGAATCATCAAAAGGTTCAGTGTTTTTTTCTCAAATCAGTATATTCACATGATAAACTATAGTCTTCATTAAGAATCCTTTTTAGTCCACCACATGTTTGATTTATCTCTCACCTATTAATGGAGTTCCTGTTGCAGGTAAAGTATCATTCACAACAATGAGAAAAACGGAGTAACCTAGAAGGAGGGTGATCTTGAAAGATATCCTCTCTCCGCTTTCTGGGGGAATGTAGAATCCAAAAATATCCATGATCATGAGGAACAAACTAGGTAGAATCAGGTTGATAGAGTAGAAAAGAGGTCTTCTTTTGATAACTACCTGTCATACCGAGATGACAAATATCAAACATATACAACAGCTATTTGGTTACATTTTTAAAGTGTACTATAAAAAAATGACATTTCTACGTGTAGCATCTTCAGACAGACTTTACGAATGTCCTGAATTGTATTCTACTCATGCACAATGTAAAAGAGGTGAGATACAAACTCGTACATGAGTAATGAGTGTGAATTAACTAGTTTATTGCCACAACTACTCAATCTTGATCTGACTTTTTTATTAGAATAATATAAAAAGAAAACTCAGAGAAAGAAACGGCCAGTGCTCTCAGGCCGAGAAATGCGTTAGATTCATAACCGATACTACTGACACCACACATCCCTCTGAAGAAATCCCGGTACTGGGAAGAAACTGGTCAGGGCTGCCTTACTGGTGCGCATAGTGCCTCTCTGCCACTTTGCTACATTGCCATCTAAACTTAGTTGACTTGCATGCCGACCTGTACAGGGAGCTCCGATTTCAGTGTGCTTCCCTGTGTGTGAGCACCTGTGTCTTGGTCACTGCACACTGCTGGACAGTGTGTTTGGCCAGAGTTCCAGGAGCTACTCATTTAGGTTGTTCACCTGCCAGCATAACTCTCCTGTCTGTGGACCACCGATGCAGCAGTGGATTCGGAGGCCACTTTTATACATTGCGGTGGGATCTTTAAGAGAGAGCACAGTAACTTCTGTTTGCTCCTTGTATGGTGGATACAGTTCCTGCGGCTATCAGCATGCCATGGATCTGGATTAATACTAGTATATATTTATCTCCCAGTGCTTGCATGGGTTTCCTCCGGGTACTCCGGTTTCCTCCCACACTCCAAAAATATACTGGCAGGTTAATTGGCTCCCCTCAAAATTGACCATAAGTGTGTATGTGTGTGAGCATGTGGTAGGGAATATAGAGTGTAAGCTCCACTGGGGCAGGGACAGATGTGAATGGCCAAATATTCTCTGTAAAGCGCTGCAGAATATGTGTGCGCTATATAAATAACTGGTAATAAATAAATAAACCATTTCCCCCTGCAAAAAAACAAAACAGAGAGGGTGCTCCTGAAAAAAGTGTGTGGATTTGTAACACAGTAATGCCCCATGCAACACATTATGCTACAGTAATGCCCCATATACATTATGCCACAGTAATGTCCCTTACACATTATGCACCACTAAGCAATGCCCTTTATACATTATGCCACAGTAATGTCCCTTACACATTATGCCCCTCCCCCTGCAGCAGCTTTTCCCCCTACCCCTCTAGCAGTCTCTTACATTTCCCCTCTCCCCCGACTCCATGAGCCTCTTACCATGCCTGCATCAGCAGATGTAGATTTGGAGCTGTACTAGCAGGCAGCCGTCTGCAGCCCTTGAGAGAGTGACACAGTGCTGCAGTCAATCTAATGTGGCGCCAGTCATGAGCCAATCAGAGCTCATGGACCAGCAGCCGCTGCTGATTGGCTGCCGGTCCATGAGCTCCCATTGGTTCGCAACCGATGCAAACCTTAGAATAATGCAAGGGCTGCTGTGGGTGGCTCCGAATCAACATCTGCAGCCACCCAGGCTCCCCGTCTCCTCCTCAGTACCCCCCTGAAGTCCAGCGCTCGGGGCACGTGCCCCCCCCTAACCCCCCTATTTGTGGCCCTGCCCATACAATAGGTCACCATTACCTCGATCAGACTGGAACCAGTGATATGCTGGTCAGAAATATCATGTTGGACAACACTTTGAATTTCACTGATGCCACGTGTCTGACATCTGGGGATTAGGGAATTGCAACAATCCATCGCTAATTTATGGGGGCCTTTACTGAGATGGACATGTCTACATTTACCTTATGCTAATGCGGGAATCTGCTCATAAATGTCGAAGATCAATGCTTCTGTATGTCAAAGCATATTCCGCCCACTGTATTTAAGTCCACAGCCCCAACTGTCATCATTAGTGTCTGGATTGCACCTACCCCATTCTGGGTGCATTCCATCTGAAATAGGTGTTCAATTTCCAACTGCACACTGCCTATGACACTCCGGGACAGTTCCGCCCCGCTGTCCCTGCCAGGAAATGACTATATCACGGATTGAGTGGTCTATTGATGAGTTGATGAATCCATATCCTCTAGCAATCTCCATCAGTGTGTGCATGGGCATAACTGCCATAGGTGCAAGGAGTGCAGCTGTGCCCAGAGCTTAGGTGAACCCATCTTCCTTGTCCTGGATATTCCTTAGCATTTCCACTTGCATCAGTCTAAGAGTCAGACCCACTGTGTCTATCTAAGGGGTTTATTTACTAAGCCTTGGATGGAGATAAAGTGAACAGAGATAAAGTACAAACCAACCAGCTCCTGTCATTTTTCAAACAGAACCTGTGACATGGCAGTTCGGAGTTGATTAGCTGGTACTTATTCTTCATTCACTTTATCTCCATCCAAGGATAGTAAATAGACCCCTGTGTCCTTTAACAGCAACAACAACAACAACAAAAATACTTACAACATACTCTATATTCCGGAATTTTATATCGTGATCATCCATGAAACGGTATTTTGGAACGACGTTGATAAGGTCCCACTCTGCGTCAGTCATGTATTTACTCTTGAAATCATTCACCTCATCTTTTTCTTCCATTAGTGATACATTTACATCATAAACTAAAGGTAATAAATGTACACTTTGGGTCAGTCTTTCATTTTTCCATATACTACTTTTTCAAGCCTCATACCTACTTGCATGCAGTCTGTTCTTTGTACTAGTGTTTCTTATGTTGGTACAGTTGGTACAATACACAAAAATGAGTCTGAAAATGGAATTTGTTTCCATTAACGCTCAGTGTTCATAGTCACTATTCTACTCAGGTCCAGGAAAACAGCAACAGTGTTGTATTTTCCTGAATGCTGACTGTATAATTCAATGGCATTTACTGCAATTGAATGCATTATGGAGGTCTAGGCAACCTCCAATAATAGACAACCTTCAATAAATTCCTGAAATTAAGTAAAACTTTAATTAACAACCTCTCATTTAGCTGGTGGTTTCTCTGGCAGTGGTACTTGCTTTTTTTAATGTCAGTGGCCTTAATATTAGATGGCAACTTTGCTTAAATTTGATTTGTTTGGCTTCAAGACCGTATGTATAGACAATTATATATCACACTAAATTAGTTTGGTTTGTTTGGATGCACATGGAGGCTTGTATTCACAATATATGTTTATCTCAGACATAACCTCAAGGGTTACTGATATCCAGGGGTACTTTCAAAAAATGTCTGTAGGACCAGGACATTCAGGTGCCAATTAGGCACACAAGTAAAACCCCATGTGTAACGGTAGGACCCTGATAACAACATGTAAAAGCATATTTTTGTCCTGTATCCTTATAAAAGAAAGCATATGTGGACTATAGTTTTTTTTTTGTCAATTTTAAATTTTTCCGAAAATGTACAATTCATTCTATTCTTGTGTCATTTTTTAAAAACATCTTGTTTATATGACATTTATTGCTTTTATATCTAGCAGGGACGAAACATTTTATCTAATAGCAATTATATTTAAATATATTGCTTTACAAATGTTTAGAGTACAAATAATACCGGGAGGTACCCAGATGAAAAATGAGAAATTGAGAACCACTGATTTAAGAGGAAATGAATATGACTGAAGCAATAATTGTGCAATTCATTATTCTATACCAAAGCGCTGCTGACTTGAGTGTGCTTGTGTGATGCAATCCTGTGCCCGAAAGTAACAGGACAGTGGAGGCTGGAGGAGGGTTATGTAAGAGACTCAACCAGAAAAGAGTTGGGTTTGAGCATTCTGCGGGCCTACTTTCATGTTCCGCTGTCACTGAAAGACTGCCCTGGTGATATTTGTTCAGAGGGGCTAACTGATTAATTCTCAGAGGATCCTCCTGAAGTTTAGGGACATCAGATGGCTCTCCTTCCATGGAAGGCTTTATTTGAGAGGGATTCTCATGTGTAGAAGTGCCGATGATCATGGCTGCCCATGAGAGAAGTGTCAAGGGGAGGAAGAGACCAATGACCACTTCTTCTGTGAGTGTTCCTTTAACATAAAGATTTATAAAGCAGTTTAAAGAGCCTTACACATTCCATGTATTCGGGGCTTAGTTTCCCTGAATGGGTATATGGAGCATTCAAGGATATGGAAGGTTTGCTTTGAGCACCATATTTCTAGTTAGTTTAGCAGTTCGGTTATGCACGTGGAATGCACGTTGTCATATTGGCATTAGTGGTAAAGTCTTCCCCTGTGAGGCAGTGGTGGGGAAAATTCTACACAAGGTGAAACGGATGATGGATATTGACAGTGGAAGGTTGGACGCTGTCAGTTGGTCCAGATTATGGTGCAATCTGAAGCCCCCTTGAGTGGGTGGTTGAAGTCCTTCCCTTATTGATTCTGTCACATGGGGATTTCAGTAAATTGTAAAGAAGTGGTTTTGCATACGTCTAAACAGCTGTAATTATGTAAAAAAAAAAATATATATATATATATATATAGGAGGTTTAAGTGTAGGGGGAGGGTGACCAGTGTTCATACACAGTATGGTTTTGTTATCACGCAAAAATATGTTTTATGTATTTAACAGTGACATGCGGTGAGGTAAATGGCTGGGGGGACACTGGCTAGTATTAGAGCCAGATTTGTAGAGAAATATATGAACCCGAGGGTTCATGTGGACATTATACAAAGGTGCAGCAGTACAGTATATAGTGCTAGAAATGTGGTGTGTTTTGATCAGGGATGTGCAGAAAAGGTAAACAGAGGAGACAGTGCCTCACCTGCCATACACTTATTTCTCCAGAGTTTTGCCTATAACAATTATTAGAATAAAACAAAGATGATATTTATAATATTTTCTTTACATTTTTTTTTATAATAAGTATAGTCACTCCTCTGGAGTGGACCTAAGTATGAAAGGAAAGGCTCTGCCTCACCTGCCTCATCTCACTGCACATCACTGGTATTTAAGGTATTGTATGAAATGTTATGTTATATTGTTGCGATCTATGTTTTAATAAAGCAAAGACTTGTGTGTGCTGCATAGATTACTGTTAATATAATAAATACAATGATTTAAAAACATTAATCCATATTTTTGGCAACAGGAACAGTTTCATCCTTGAGTGAGCATTTGTGGGTGGTTAGGATGGATTTGGGTAGCTCAGGGTGCAGCTTGGCCTGACGAGAGGGTGGGTCTAATTTGAGGATGCAAGAATTTGCATAGCAACAAAGAGATCATGTCCTGGACAAATACAGTGGAGCTTATTTAGAGGTTATTGTAGAGGTCACATTACCCTATTTGTACACAATTCAGTAATGTTATGGAGTGTCATATATATATATATATATATATATATATATGATTTTCAATATAAAATTAAATACAAATACCAACACATATTGGGGGTTTCTTTGTCTTTAAAATTGAATTTCTTTTCTGCAATAGTCCATATATCAGATGAGTCATGCAAATAGATGGTTGTGACTTGATAATGTCTACTGGAGGGTTTAATATGAATTTAGCCAATTAGAAGCAACTGTATAGTGCTACTTATAGTCTTAAACACTGCCACAAGAGATACACCTGCTATTTTTGGATAAAATTACTCTAATTGCATTGTAAATATGTGAATATGCCTTTACTGTACTAAGACTATGCATGCAAGCCTACAGTATGTCTGCAGATGTCCTGCTTCTCTAGCTATACAGTACAGGTTAATGTATATGCATTTCTCGTGCACATGTGCAGTATGTAATTAGGCATGACCATCAAATAGTTCACTATTGATGGTCTCTAGTGAAGGTGTCACTTTACATCAATGCAGGAAACCATTGACCAAAAAGCCTTCACTGGTCTGAATCAATGATGAGCATCTAATGTGGGACATATAAATGCAGTGGGTCAATCAGCAAAGAAGGATGGGACTAAGTGGGGTACAGGGCTAAGCGATGTGCACCACTAAAAACAAAACCATTGACATGTCACCAACAAATGTCTGCCATCATTGGTAGAGTAACATTGCACTCTTGAAGAAGGAGACATTTTTCAAAGAAAGAGAAGTATTAGAACAAGAGGACATGTTCTGAAACTGGAGGGTGGTAGGTTCAGGAGAAATTTGAGGAAAAATTACTTCACAGAAAGGGTAGTGGACAAGTGGAATAGACTCCCATCAGAGGTGGTAGAGGCTAAGACAGTAGAGCAATTTAAACATGCTTGGGATAGACATAAGGATATCCTTCAGAAGAAGTAAGGATCAATAAGGGTTGAGGTAACAATATATTTAAAAATGGGGCAGACTAGATGGGCCAAGTGGTTCTTATCTGCCGTCAAATTCTATGTTTCTATGTTACAATCATTAACAAACCCATGAACCATTGGTGGCAAATCATCAATAGTGACCATCCATTTGGACATCCCTATGTAAATATGTCAAAATGTAAATAAAGACCTTATATGTTTAGGTGAGTGATCATAGGCTTTATTATAATAATAATTGCCTAGGATAGTAGCCAATCCAAAAATATAAATAACTTGTGCTGTTTCTTAATCATGTCATTTACTCATGTCATTTACTCATGGAGATCAATGAAAACAGTTATGCAAGAGGAAGTGTGGGGAGAATTGATTATAATTAAGGAATACAGTAAGACAAGCTATGCATAAATATAAGTAAAAGCCATGTTATTACTCTTGAAATCATCTCATCTTAAGTTTTTGGTGGTGGTAATTTTTTTTCTATGTAAAGTAAATGGACTTTAGTGGTGTAAATAATAATTATATATGTATAGATGTATTTTATTGTTAATGCAGTATTATGTACCAACATTTTTTTTCATTTACGGTAGGGTTAGAGAGGACTGGACTTTGATATTTAACACTGAAACAGTACCTAAGTACCTTAGGGGTTCTATACATGTAACTGAAAGCAGCTCTCAGCCTTCTATAGCTTTCCAGAGGCCCAATGCACCAGGATTTAGGCAACAGTGAGTGGGTTACTGTGGAAGTGTCTTTACAAAACAATCACTTGTGTAGACAAGGCACTGGTTCACACAAAATGAGCTCCTCTTCTAAACCATGCCATTAAACTGAACGGTTACAGGTTGTTCTATACCTACCCACATCAATAAGGGTACACATGGATGAATAGGAATTAAAGATCCATTACAAAATATTGCTCTGGCCCTAGTCAAACACACCTTAAAAGCATCTAAATGTATACAGTAACCAATATAAAATATGGGACAGAACACCCTCATTAGTATAATGAAAACCTAAAGAAAAGGAGAACAGGACTTTATTTGTGGGCACACTTAAGGAGAAAGACAACTAGGGATAACCCAACGTCTTAAAGATTTACATAAAAAATATCCTTTATTGGGTTTAACACAACAATAAATGTAGAAGGTGGTGCTTAATAGACAGAACAGTGTGGTAGTATAATATTCTATTTTAATCACAGTGTCACAATAAATAAAATACAATGTAAAAATGGTAATAGGACATGAACATGTAAAAGAGAGAAAGAGTCTTCTCTAAGACTCGAAGAATATCTTAATTATCACTAAATTCTATGTAATTTTGACACTAATGTGTCCACATTCTAATAAATGCATTGAATAAAATCACAATTAGCCTCATAAATAACTACAATACAATGTTGCAGTAGTACTAATGCACAGATTATGTTTTAAAGTTCCAATAAGGTAGGCTTAAAAATGCATATATGTATATATGCTGTATATCAATTGAATTCCATATACTTACAGTCCTGGGAAAAGGAGAAAAATATAGGAAAGGAGGCACCTCCTTATAACTGATGATAAGAGAGTGAGTGTACTACTGTAGCTGCACAGTCTGTTGGACAAACACTCTTGTAGTTGTTAGGTATCAAACCCGATGCACTCCAGTAATATACCAAGTCGTATGCACTGTGGACCCAGTGCTAGCTCTGTGCTGTGAAACCCAGTGAGCTCCAATAGTATGCCAGCGTTTGTAGCTAATGTTGGTGGTGAAGTCCGTGGCAGAGCTTACTCACAGTGCCACGTGCCCAATCTTTCTCCTCTCCAGTCTGTACTCAATGCTGCAGCTATACTTATCTTCCTTTCTCACCACTCCACATCTGCCTCCCGTCTCTGCTAAGCCCTTCACTGGCTCCCCTTCACCTACAGAATCCTTTTCAAACTCCTAATTACCACATACAAGGCCTTCTGCGACTCCATAGTTGTCTACATCTTCAACCTCATCTCCTTACACACTCCCTCCCACCCTCGCCGGTTGGCCAATGACCACCACCTTTGCTCCCCTCTGGTTACCACATCTCAATTCAGAATTCAAGATTTCTCCCGAGCTGCCCCCATCATTGCAATGATCTTCCTTGTTTCATCAGACTATCCCCCAACCTGCACTGCTTCAGGCGGGCACTGAAAAACTGTCTGTTCATAAAAGTATATCCATCCACTACTTAAGCATGTCACAATGTTGCCAACCTCTTTACTCCCCTTACACTGTCTCACACCTTATATCTGGCATTTGTCTCCCCATTCCTTTTAGACTGTAAGCTCCATGAGAAGGGCCTTCCTCCCTCCTGTTCTCATCACCTACTTCTCTTGCACACCTGTTACACATCCTCCTTGGGCTCTCTTCCTCTGTTTTTGTTTTATCAGATGAACTAGACCTGTCATTTGCACCCAAGCTGACAGCTACAGGTTTCAGCTGATGATGTACTTTTTAATGGCACACATTGCATCAAAGGCTGTGTTGAGATTTGTAATGCTATTTGTACTGTTTTACATTGTATTGTCTAATTGTTTTGCTCTATGTGCACTGTGGAACACTTGTAGTGCCCTATAAATAAAATGTAATAGTAATAATAATAACAGCAAGATAATATGTTTTAGTATGCTTATGTTTTTTACCCATCATTTTAAAGTGGAGACCCTCAACAAGGTTTTTTTTAAAGTATACCTAAGAAAGGTTAATTTTTATTTGAATCTTTAAAATGGTTTATTATCCTTAGTTGTCTTTCTCCCACAATATGTTATTGATGACCACTTGTAGGCCAGGCTTAATACCACCAGACTAAGGAGCTCATTCTGACCCCATCGCTATTCTGCGCTCGCTCGCAGCCGTAAGGACGGCCAGAATGCAAATGCCGCGATCGCTCACTAAGACATCAGGACGCCCCTTATGTCTTAACGTGCGTTCGCCAGGTGAAGTTAGACATTTGCTAACCTAGACAAAAGACGCCCACTTTCAGACGTCATATCCAGGAAGTGTATGAGAACATTGGTACCATCGGGGGGCGACATCGAACCAGCACACAGTGCTTGAGGTAGACCCTAGCCTACAGCAAGCACTGCGAGTGCTGCTGTCTTTATTTCACTCGTATGACGTGTATGCTGACGCTGCGTCTTAATTATGTACGACCTTATAATGGTGTAAAAATGCACTGACACGCCTGCGTTCACACATCCAAACCCCCATTTCCTTTGTCCTTCCCCTGTCACCACCCACAAACGGCCCATTCTGTCACTCAAACTAACGGGCTGGCTGTATGCTGAGAGCGATCATCTCCCGATCGCTGTGACTGATTCGCCCACGTGCACTGCGTCTTTTACAGAAGCGCAGTTTGCAACAATCAGCTGGCTACAAGCAAACGCAGCCCAGTGAGTGGGTCTGAATCACCCCCTAAGGTCAAAGGGGATTGCCTGGAATATTTTTTGCTTTATAGCATTAAGTGCAATCTATTAGTTCATTCAGTCATTCCCATTTTTTTGGTTGCCACCCTCATTAGTATGTAAGATTGCCAATAGAAGGGTATCAAACATACCTTTGTGAAGCCAACTGGTGAAGGAGATTGTGCATTTCTGAGTATCAAATGGGAAGTAGTAGATGTCAAGGCTGCAGGCAGTAGCTATAATAAGTGGTTTGATGTCGTAGACTTTCCCTTTAAAGTTCACATAAACATAAGGAGCTTCTGGGGATTTTGTAGATTCCACACTGAAGACAGACATCAATCAATTATTATAAGGGCCAGAACAAAACCATTAAACAGGTGTATGGACTGTATCATCATTACAACATCTGGTTATGATGCTAATTATAGTGCAAATATGGATCTATACTACTCAAATTGAGAACAAGTACAGAGTCTCCCATATCCAAATATTCCGAAATACGGAATATTCCGAAATACGGAATATTTTTAGCATGACTGAGATAGTGAAAACTTTGATTTTTGATGGTTCAATGTACACAAACTTTGTTTAAGGCACAAATGAATTAAAACTAAAGTATAAAATGACATATACGCTGTGTGTATATGACACATAAATGAATTTCATGTATGTACATACACTTTGTTTGAGGCACAAAATTATTGAAAATATTGTATAAAATTACCTTCAGGCTGTGTGTATAAGGTGTATATAAATCATAAATGCATTTTGTGTTTAGATTTGGGCCCTATACCTAAGACATTTCAATATGGTATGCAATTATTCCCAAATACGGAATATTCCGATATCCAAAATACCCTTGGTCCCAAGCATTTTGGATATGGGAGGCTCAACCTGTAGTAACAAACTCCAGAATAAATGATAAGTACAGCCACACCTATACCAATGCAGTTCAGATCCATCGGTATTGCCTTGAATGTCTTCACTCAATTCCTGATGTGACAGGTGCAAGACATTCTTTCCTTATGCTGCTAGGGTTGGGAGGATTGACAGCACTATCAACTGCACACACTAATAGCCAATGATAACATGCTCATCTCTGGCTTGTCCTCTATGTCCAGAATCATGCTTGTTACTCAGACTGCTTGTCTGAATTTTGTACCCGTTGTCTGCCATTACATTTGTTAATTCTCGGTTATTCTTGGCCAACGCCTGCAACAACCTCAGTTCCTTTGCATTATGAGTTTATGCCACCTACCACAATCTTTTGCCTGTTTGCATTTCTGATAATATACCACCTGCCCTAACTTCAGCATTGGGACTTTAATATTTTGTTGTTGCCTGACGAGTACTCAAATTTGTGTCTGAGTGATTTGTATTGTATTGTCATTCTGTTTATTACACCTTAGACCACTTTGTGTGTTTAGCTGTCATTACTTTAGGATTCTGCCTCCAGTATCTTATTGTTTGTATAAGTTTCTTGCAAACACATACAGCCATGCAAATAAGACCTGGGGGTAAATGTACTAAGATTGATTTGGTCCCAAATTGTCCCGTTTTTCAACTCGGATAGGATCGATCAAAAACAGAAGTTTTTTTCACTTACAAAATTGGGAGTTTACCAAGGTCCTGGTTTTGACAGGATCATGTTGATTGATGGTGTATTTGGTCAATCCTGTCCGTTTTGAAGTCCCAATTTAACCGCTCGAATTTCTCTCCTGAACAAGCAGGCTGCACATATCAGTGAAATATGTGCAGACTGTTTGTTGTTTTTTTTTATTTTTAGGGTTAATCTTTTGTTAAAAAAATGACGTGAGGGTCCCCCCCAAGAGGCTAACCAGCCCCGATTTTGCCAGCCAGAAACGTGTAGGGTTCCACTGTAAATTAGGTACCAGGACCAGGCTGCAGGTCCAATTCTGGTTTTAATTATAGGGGGAAAAAGTTGCATAGGGGTACCCCTATAATTAAAACCAGCACCAGACCCTTTCTAGCGGGGGACTGATGCCACAGCCTGGGGAGCCCTTTCACCGGGCCCCCCAGCCGCAGCATCAGTCCTGACCACTAGTAAGCCCAGGCCAGGGATACCTGTGGAGTTAGGGACCCCCCAATAAAGGGTTCCCCCTCTCCAGGGAACCCCTGGCCTAGGCTGATAGCCTGGGGCTATCCCCGCCACCCTAGGGTGGTGGGTGGTGGGTTGATAGTGTATGTAGTGTATAAAAAATAGATTTAACAACATTGTCTTTACAGTGGAATTACAGGTTCTTGCAAGCCTCCCTCGCATGCTGGTACTTGGAGAACCACAAGCACCAGCATGTGGGCCATTAAGGGCTCACTGGTACCTGTAGTTCCCCTGTAAAGAAATGTGTAAAAAAATACACAACACATACACCGTGAAAGTACAGTTTTATTACATATATACACACACACACATACTCACCTACATTACCAGGAGTGGTCCCCTTGTCCAGTAGGTATCCAAGGTCTTCTTAAAAAAAAAATTGTGATCCACGCAACAGATACCAACCAGGATGGTTCATATCTCCTGAATGAAACGCTCAGATGCGGCTTCTTCCTTTATAGAGCCATATCTGAGCATTCATTGGCTGAGAGAGGTGAGCCCCTGCCTCTCTCAGCCAATGAACGGCTCCTCCATTGAAGTCAATAGAGAGCCGCAGGTTATTAAAGTTCATTCTGCGGTTCCCACCATTGACTTCAATGGAGGCGGGGGCTTACCTCTCTCAGCCAATGAACGCTCAGATATGACTCTACAAAGGTTAGAGTTGCGTCTGAGCGTCTCATTCGGGACATAACAACCATCCTGGTTGTTACGTGTTGCGTGGATTGTGTAATGTTGTTTTTTTGTTTTAAGAAGACCTTGGATGCCTACTTTTGACAAGAGGACCACTCCTGATAATGTAGGTGAGTATGTGTGTGTGTGTGTGTGTGTATGTATGTAATAAAACTGTACTTTCACAGTCTGTGTATTTTGAGGTTTTTTTACACATTTCTTTACAGGTGAACTACTGGTACATTCTTTATACTCTTTGGTCTTCTGGTACCCTATAGGGCTTTAAATACATATAAGGAATTAAATACAATTTTGAGGTAGTGAATAATCTACTGCATTGCAAATTCATCCATGTAAATAGATCTGCGTTTAATACCAGAGAGATTTTCACAATGTGGTCATTTATGACGTAAAAGTATTAACTATTGATTTGGGAGTAACCTAAATAAAGGTGATCCTCATTTTTAAGATACAGTGCAGTCCTTTAACCATGTGGGGTTGAGAAGTTCCTAAAGAGTTTGGTGTCTATTGTAGTTTGTTTTCATAAACTGTTGATAGAGGGCCTGATTCAGAGCCGCTCGTAGGCGGCCGCTCGTTCGTTCCGAGCGATGTTTTCCCAACTGCGCATGCATACGGATCGTAATACGCATGCGCGAACCAGTCAGTGTGGCCGAAAATCGTTTGTTCGCTAAATAGCGAATGCCTGCTATTTTGAGTGACAAGAGGAGGCGTATGTGGGTGTTAACAGGGGAAGGTGCTTGAAAACGGGGAGTGGAGATCAGAACGCACGCGTGCTTAAAGGTCAAAACGGGCGTTTTATGGGTGTGCATAATTAAAACAGCAGCGTCATTGACCACGTCACTGGGTTATTTTATAGTCAGAACTGCTCGCAAATTTGTGGTAGGAAAAACCAACCACAAGAATAGGGAGCAGTTCATACGCTGGTCGATGTACTCGATTAATCTAATAAATAGCGGACATGACGTATGATGCGAGCGGCCAGGGGCAGTTTTTATCAAAAAAACGTCCGCATGTTTTGTTCGCTCGTTCAGACATAGAGGCGGCAACAGACCGCAAAGAGCGAATGGTTCATTTGAATAGCCACCCCCTTTTTCTGAACGAACGAGCGCTAATAGCGACCGGCTCTGAATCAGGCCCAGATTCATTATCAGTTCTAACTGATAATGCTAACAGCATTTTTGTTGCTAGCTCATGCTACTGTATATATTTTGTGTGGGTTTTTTGTAGCACTGTTGTGATTTTTATGTATTTTTATTTTAATGTAGAAATATTTTTAGGACACATTTTTCTTTTTTAGAAATTATCACTTGACCATATTCTTTGTCTCCAGTATATGTGATTTTGTTTTTGTTTTTTATAGATTTATGGGACAGCAGTTGTAGTGGATCTCAATGAATGAAATATTTAAGAATGCATAGGACAAACATATAGTATTGCTACAATTTAGAATATATTAAAGATTTTGAAGATAAAAATGACAAACTAAATAGACATGCATGTTGTTTTCTGTCTTAAAATTATTTGTTTATATGGTACTCACAACTCCAGTACAATTATGTCTGGTTTCCAGATCATTTGTTCATCAATGGATATATTAGTTACGTTGTCAAATTTTATTGGATCCCATTTCAGAAATTCATCTACCCAAGACTAGAAAAATACAAACACAAACAAAAACACCAACATCAACATTATGAAATAGGGTGCATATTTAACTATGTTAAATAAATATAATTAATCTTCACAATTAATTTGTAATCTGGGAAATGCAACCATGAAAGTGAGTTTAGATAATAACCACCAGCAATTGGCTGGGAGCTGGTCTCAAAAATTATAGGGGCACCTACACTATTTACTTGGCCCACACTGCAAGGAGTTTGGGTTAAAATGACCAACATTTGATTACTCTTTCATCAATAGTGAGAAACAACCGCAGTCCACTAATAGGGGTATTCAACTTGGAGCGAAAATTTCGGAATCGTCATTTTCGCCGATTTCAATTATCCCCGTATTCAATTTCAAAGACTTTTCGCAGGTTCAAAAAGTCTTTGAAAAATAACAGGGATAACATTTCACCACTGAATAGGTGGCGAAAACAAGTGCAGAATTGGGGTTTAGGGGTGCAGGCTTAAATAAAATTGCCTGCAACCCTGGTAATGTCATTTAAAAATAAACTGTGTCAAAAAAAGTAAAAAAAAAAATTAGAGACACCCCAAAAAAATTATTTAAAAATTGGGGTGAAAAAAAAAAATGGAAAGAAATGTTTAAACATAGGGAAATAGGTTCAGGGCTATTCTGCAAGTATGTGGCAGGTGTTTTCTTGAATAGGCTATTAGCGGCAGGTGCATTTTTTCTGAATTTTTTAAAAATTACTTTAGGGACATCAAAATATGCTAGTACCCAATTTGATGGGACCACTTAAAAAAACGAAAAAAAAATTACCTAAGTGCTCTTCTGCATCACTTCAATGTCAGAAAAAAAATACCTGCCGCAGCTATTTAAAACCTCGACTTTCATTTGCAGGCTAAAACGGGAGTACCCATAGTGATCCCCCATGTTTTGACAGCTTTAGGGGGTCCTACAATTTATTCCAGGTAAATCCCGTCTTTTTTCGGCGATCCTATTTCGCTCCCGTTTTCGTAGCTTTGAATACGGGGATAAAGCGGGCGCACGCCCGATACTTTATCCCAGGAAAATCAGCGATGTGGAGCAAAAGGACCAGCACGGACTTTTCGCTCCAAATTGAATACCCCTGTTAGTAGTGCAAAACACTATGAATACTTTCAACATATACCTAAACTGATGAAATTTATTGCCACAATTTATGTCAGAATGTTAATTACACTAGGGTTGTCAGTGCTCCAGATCTGACATCCCCAGGTCTGTATTAATGTTTGCTCTTCAGGTCTAATTTCAGATTTGTCCCAGAGCCACGACAAACCTGAGCTCCAGATAACTCTACTATGCTTCCAAACCTGTACTAAAAATGAATGACTACAGCTCCAAATATGCTTTCAAGCAAATACAATGTGCACAGTGGTTAAGATTGCTGTATAATAGCAATATAACCATGGGGTTGATTCTAACCAGGGCACTATCAGTGTGGAATTATTTTATTCTTAAGGGTATTTGCAGGGGTTTTCTCAAGGTGCTTCAGTTTCCTCCCGCAGTCCATACATATACTGGTTGGCCAATTGGCTTCTGTCAATATTGACCCCTAGCATGTGTATTAGACAATTTTATATAGACTGTAAATTCCAATGGGGGGCAGGGACTGATGTGAATGATTAAATATTCTTTTTTAAAACTGGAATATGGTAACGCTAAATAAATAATAATAATAATAATAATAATTTATACAGTGTCATATTTTCAGCATTTTATTATAATACGTAAATTGTGTTAAGGTATATAAAATCCTATTTCTTTAGGAATTTATATACATCACTTAAGCATTAGAAAATAATAATGTTCTGTATTTGCTGGGAGAATATATATAAATATGCAATGCTCTGATTTACTGTTTTTAATTATGTAAATATTTTACATTTTCAAAGTCTACTGCAGCATACACTATCTAGACAACCACAAAAGTGCAATGTCCTTTATAACGATTAAAGGAAAATTTCTGCTGAAAACATGACATACTGTAGCTAACCCAGAGAATTGCAAACTATGACATTCTCTTAGATTATTTAAAGTATTTTTAAATTTGATAGTGCAGTTATTTACCTGTCTAAGCCAGATGTAAGTTCTTAGAAATTGTTTTTTTTCATCCTGAAAAGAAAATACTAGAGACGCTGCAGTTAACTTGTCTAATAAAAATTCTAACTAAAAAACATGGAAGCAATTGATGTAAGTACAGAGAGAAATAGCAACACTCTAACAAAAATAAAGTCAACACACTTTACAATGAATAGTTTTTCCAAAACTTATAGCCTAGTATTGAATAAAAAAAATTTCATTGTAAGATTGTATTTTTCAACATCGATAAGATGTACTTTTCTTGATCATAACCTCAAGTGCTCCTGGAGAGGATCTGTGAGATCTTGAAGACATTGGGGGAAAATAATATGGTCTAATTTTGCAAAGGTACAGATTCTTTTGCAATTTTGCTGAGGTATTTGGAGCAGGATTTTTTTTTAAAGGCAATACGAAGGTTAGGATACCTTTGTTCTACATTGTGGCTAAAGAGTAAGAGATTTATTTGGTATAATGTAATCCTTTCAAATATTTAATAATCAAATAAAATGTTTATGTAAGTTCCAATTTCAAAGAATTGACAGAAAATTTAGATTTCATAACTGGAGTAGATATCTATCAGCATGTTTTATGAAGAATAACATTTGTGGAGTATATAAATGTTCCACATGTATTCTCAGACTAAAAGGAGGAAGAGCTATTTTGCTAAACAAATTATTGGTTGTCAAATTTAAAAAAAAAAAAATTCTTTGATTGGTGTTTGTTTTTTTATTTGTGTTTGTTTTCAACCAAAACATTTGAATAATGTCTAACAAGTCATGATGAACATGTATAATATGGTTTTAGAGTATTTCCAGCTTACAGCATGAGGTTTTGATGAGATTTCCTGTTAGTTTGGATATCATCTCTGGATGCGATTTGAGGTAACATTGTTGGCTGGTCATTTCATTCTAATTTAATTACCAGTCTCCACCATGAAGGACAAATATATTAATATGTAAAGATTGTGGAAATCCATATGAACAAAGACAGAGAAGGTATGCCTTTGTAGGGGCAGGCGAAGGAAGATTTGATAAAGAATTTTTTTTTTTTTGAGAAAGAGTGATATAAATGGAGAAAATACTAACTTACCACTCCTAAAATGCTATATATAACGATATCTATATACACCTGTGTAGTACTTCGCCAATTCTTCACTGGTCTTACTCCCTTCTTGTAACCCTCCATCAAGTGATCTGAAAGTCTGACAAGGGTCGGCTTACGTGCTTCTGATCCATTTTTGTCTTGGCCTCAAAAATACAAACATTATAAAAATAATCTGAGTTACTTGCATATTATAGTTAAATAAATTCCTTCATATACATCTACACTGCTTTACAGGAACTACTAAAATAATTGTGGTTTAAACAAAATGAACTTAAGCTGGGTACACACTGGAGTGATGTCGTGCCGATTTGCCCAAATCAGAATGGCAAATCGTGCATATCGTGCAGTGTGTATACACCATATGAGCACACACACGGTCGCATGTGAGGTCGTCAGGTTTGATGTGTTGCACATCAAACATGACGATATCGCATGCAGCGCCACACAGTGTAATGAAGGATGGCACAAGTGATTGTTCCGTCATTCATTACATCGTTCTGATGTGTACCCAGGATTCCATATGTCGATCCAACCAATCAGCTCCTAACTGTCATGTTACAGGCTGTGTTACAGTTAGAAGCTGATTGGTTGGTTCTTTATCTCTCTGCACTTTACCCCCCTCCAAGGCTATCCCTTACAACTTTATATATTAAGGTGGAGGGAGTTGAAGTAAAGTAAAACATATGGTGCAAAGCTGAGCTAATCAATCCAAAAGTAATAGCCTGCAAGATGCAAACAGAGACAATATTTCGGTGCTGTAGCTGCTGGATTTAAAGTGGCAAATTATGGAGGAGCAATATCAGGCTGGTTTTGCTTTAAAACAAATGACTGCTTCAAATTTAGTGGCTACATTGCTGAAATATTGTCACTGCTTACATCTCGCAGGCTATTACATTCAGGACAATGTGTTAAGTACAAAACACTATATGCGCATTGCTTATTTGTCTTAAATTACTTCATCTATACATTGTCTATTGATTGGTAAATTAGAAATATGCATGTAAGTCAGATTAGTTATAGTGTGAGCTTTACAAATAATGAATGATGATGATAATGACATACGGTAAGTCAACTTAAGAATGTTATACTGTGACATAACTTGACTGAGTGTAACTTAACTTACAAACTTATTTAAATCATATAGACTATATTAAAACCTTGTCCTGCCAATAATGGAATCACTTGAAAAAAAAGGGTGCTGTTTGCTTTACCTTTTATTTAAAAGTTAACGTGCTTATATGATTGCACTGCTGAGTAAATATTGATATGTTAGAATATCCTGGAGAGTTTCTCATTTCACTTCACAGTATCATTCCTTTACTCCTCAGGAATGACTTCTTAATATTACAGTTTTAAGATAACCTAGATATTCTACAGATAGTCTAACTGCTTCCATCCATATAGACAGCACATTAGTGACTTAATGGAGTTCATCTAGTGCTTCATGTGAGAGGTTTCCATCTATTCTGTACCACGTCATAATTTCCTAATTCCTCTCATTATGCTTTAATGTGGGCAATACAAGTATAGGTAATTTCCACAAAACATAAATAACCCATTACAGCAGATATACATTTTATAAATGAAACTCATATTATAAAGTGACAACTGTCTCACATTTGTGCAGATGGATAATACATTATGGATGGGTGCTGGGAACCAAGGAGCTCATTCAGACCCTCTGGCTAGATGCGAACGCTCACTCGATGCGTATGCAAATCCGACACACGGCCAGCAAGGCAGGCGATCGCACGGCAAACCATTATCACGCCCACTATGTCTTGGCGTGCGATCACTATGTGTATGCAGATGCCCACCAGTCATTCTTAAGACGCCCACTTGCGTATGTCATCTCTTGGAAGTGCTTGAAACCATTGGTACATCGAGCACCATTGGATGCAATTGCAGCGCTTAATGTTGACCATACCCTGCCGCAAGCACTGCGATCACTTCAGTGTGTATTTCAACCAGGTGAAGTGTACAATGATGCTGTTTGTAATTTACAGTGCATTCGGAAAGTATTCACAGCGCGTCACTTTTTCCACATTTTGTTATGTTACAGCCTTATTCCAAAATGGAATAAATTCATTTTTCTCCTCAAAATTCTACACACAATATCCCATAATGACAACATGTAAAAAGTTTTTTTGATATTTTTGCAATTTTAATTAAAATGGGGAGAATGCCGACCACACCTAGTCACAGCCTGACGAGAGCTGCGCTATGCCACGATGCGTGACGCTGTGCATGCGCATCATGGCAACGATGGTGGTGGCTACATTTGTGTATATGTATATATATATATATATATATACATATACACATACACACACATATGTACAGCTCTGATATATATATATATATAAATATATATATATACACATGTATGCACTACAATGTTGTGTGTGTGTGTGTGTGTGTGTGTGCCTGAACCTCCATTATGTCACTAGTATTGTAGTATTACTGTCTAAATTCATATAATAAAACAAGTTTGGATTACGCTGCTGTTACTGAAATTGAAACTAATATACTGTAGATCAGCATCTGGATAAATGTCTAGTCAAACACTTACTGTTTTAAAGTGAAGTTCAGATTATATTGAGCACTTTTGGATCACAATTGCCTATGCAAGCATGTAAAACTCACCCAATTCATCTGTATAGGCTACAAGGAAGGAAAGAATTACTGTGCTGTGGACAATCCAGGAACGAGTCATTCTTGCTGGATCTCTCAGGCTTGTAAATCCACTATAAGTTTTCACCAGTTCAGACCTTGGACTTTCTTGGTAAAAGTGAGATCCACTTCTTTCACTGTGGATTTCATCTATACAGTTTATTGATTATGAAATATGTATTTATTACAAAAAAGACTTTCAGATACAGTAACTCTTTTCACTATCACCTTGATAGACTACAGGTATGGTATTTCCTTCTACTATTTTTCCAACTTACCCTGTTTTAGAGTATTTGTTAAGCTATTTTTATATGTAATAACCATTTTTGGTTTACTATAGTAGTTGTTATTTATGAATCTTACTTACCCATTCATCCGTCCTCTCTTTTCTAGTATTCCATGTATGTATTTCATGCATGTGCATATAGCATGTGCTCCTGTTTCCACCTCCTCATCTCCCTGTCTTAATTTGTGTGCAGTGAATTTCATATATAAGCCTGTCTAGAAAGGAACTCCTCCCTCTCCAGCGTGATGTCATTCTGACATGCCATAAACCTAGAGTAAGTCTCCTCCCTTTCACCAATTAGCAGTGTAAGGTCCACTAGCTAATCATTAGCACATAGATACAGTTACACACATATACTGTAATTAATAAAATAATATGCTTCAGCTACATTCTGTTATCACATAATAACTCACACATATACTTATACTGCAAAACCGTGCTTCACTCTGGACAATGACGGGGTCACTTTAGAGACACAATAAATGTGCATCTTCTTTACTTTAGAACATATATCAAACATTATATGAGACCTGTAAAACATGTCTATTTATATGCTAATGGATTAAATGCTGCTTTTCTTAACTGTACACTTGAATTAAAAAAAAAAAAAACATTATTAAGATTTATTTCCCACCCACACAAGTATCCTACAACCTCCACTCACATCCCTTCTAACCCTTAAAATTCTTACTCCCCCCCTAAACCAATAACCCCTTGGCTCTCATATATAGGGCACTAGCAGACTGTACTATGGTCCATGAGTCCTGAGGACTGGAAAGTAGAGTAGTTGAGTCTACAGATATGTTTTCCTGGTCCACACATGCTCACACTTCCAACCTGCAGTAACGCCCCCCTTGAAATCATCCGGTGACCGGCAAAGGAAACTGTGATGAAACAAGGACCCACTGCAATGGGGACCATTTTCTTTATCACCCGTTTTTCACAGCACAATGTACTATTTAGTCCTTTGCCCAGTCTAAGTATATGCACCTGGGATCGATGTATTACGTGTATTGTTATTTCATGTTGTTAAGTATATATTGCCATTGTTATTACCTGCAATATTGTATGTATTGGAAATATAAAGACTGTTTCCATGTTGTATGTATATAGTAGGATAGCAGAAGCCATATTGTATGACTTGGTGGAGAGCTAGGCAGTTGTGTTAGCTACGTTAGTTGCCATTTGTCTCAAGTGTACCAGTTTATTGCTATGATGTGTAACTTAGATAGGGGTTGTTAGTAATGTAGTCAGAACAATATCTGAGTGAATGTTAAGGCTGAGTACACACTTTGCAATATATCACTCGTTCTATCGATGAGCGATATATCATGAGTGCATCGGTGGGTGTGTACACCCGATATGTCTGTGAACAAAGTCAGTCACATACATATCAGGTTGGCCCTGCAGCACAGCTGATGCCGATATATATCTGAAAGATATATCAGTGCATCTGGCTGTGTGTATGGGTGACACACCGACAGCCCATATACTTGCTGCAGGGACCCCCTACCCTGACATCTCTGCTGGTTGGGCAAATTGAAATGCCCGTCCAGTTGTGATGTCAGCCCAGATACATAGAGCGGCTGATTGGTAAGTGTGTATAGCTAACCTATTTACTGCTACGGCGGCGGTTCGGTCTACTGATCGATCCATTGTCCTAGTGTGTACCCAGAATAAGATAGCTAGCTGGGGGCCCAAGTTAATTATCTAGGTCAACAGGTAACCTGGGAGGTAATTAGGTTAGAGATTTCAGAGGATATGCAGCGTGTCTCCACAGTACTGTACTGGATGAAATAGCATTGGGAAATGTATTGATATGTATCCATGTAAATGTTGTTGTGTGGCAATGTATCTCAGACTTAGCTTGTGTAATGCTGAAGATACAATGTGTCTGATGTCTAATGTTTCATACAAGTGTGAGGTGTGAAGTGTCATACTATTCCCTGATATAAAATTGTAACCCTTTGTTAAGTGCATCTAGTCAAATAGCTAACTCTGTCAACCCATTCCATTATATAGTCATGGTAGTAGAGACGGTAAATAACAGTTAAATGATTCAAGTGCCCACTGATAGTCCCCTGCTGAAAGGGACAATTGGGACATCTTGACCCTACTCCCTGAGATAAGAGTGGATCTGTCATACACTCTGGTCCAGGCATTGTGGTGAGCAAACCCTACCAGGACAGGGTCTGTGTGAGCCTGTATCCCAGGCTGGAACCTAGAACTGTCTAGCTAAACGGTAGTGGTAATACTGTATGAAGATACTGAGATTGTTATTTTGGGGCTGCTGGAGAGTACATGCAACCATTTACCCTGTGGGAATATCTTATGGTGTTGTGCTGTAGTAATAAAGATTTATTTTGGATATATTATGGTCTGCCTGAGTGAATTCATCCAAGCTTCTTCACAGAAACAAAAGACAAAATTTAAGAGTGAATACCGATGGCTTTCCTACAAGCAAACAATTACTCAAATTCAAGGGTGAAGTAGTGGCTGTATTCATAGTAAGACCTGGGACATATTTTATATATAGTTCTTCTTGGAACTGTGTAATTCAGTCCCTGTTCATGGTTGCTGTTCCTGAGATCCTAGCTGTCTTCCTGAGGGAGTCCTATTAAACTCATGAAAAAGCCATACTGTGGATGACTTAGTGTGGACCTATGTTAAACTTTGATATAAGCCTAATTAGTCAATCCCTATGGTACGGGTTTACTTATAAGCTGTATTCAATTCACATTGGTGACATTTGCACTCTATTGCACTAGGAGGCGCCTTTGCCATTTACTGTATATATATATATATATATATATATATATATATACTTCCTTGACATTCCCTTTTTAGGCTGGGAAGAAGGCACTCACCATGTGCAAATTAACCATTTAATGCATATATAGATACCAGCTCAGTACAAAAAAAAAATGGTTGACGTTTCAGTTCTATTTCGAACCTTTTTCAAGACTGGTTATACAAGTCATCATAAACCCATATTTAATAGTTGTAGCCATTCAATGTGTGGACATTAAGCTTAGCTGGGCGTGACACATATAGTAATTCATGCATTGACACAGTCAGACTCCCCTGAATACAGGCTTGCTGTAGCTAATGACATGTGTTCCAAATCAGTGCATGGCATGTTGACTCATTCCCCCATGCATGCCACCTGGCTCTCTCACAAACCATCTGACATGGAGACTCAATCATGCTGTCTGCGCCACTGCACCAGCTTGATCTGGGATCAGAGTACATCACATTTTTAGAAGTGTCCTCAGTGGATAAGTCCTATTTAAGAACAATACTTCACCAGCTTTCTATTGGATTGTATATGAACTCCAAGTTTGATGTGTATACCCCTGATGAAGTCCTAACGGACGAAACGCGTTGGGTTGTGGATCTAGTTCATTGGTCAGAAGGGAGAAACCTGCCTATTTCAAAACTGCCCTGAAAGGGATAAAATAGTAGGATTTATATTGTCAAATTAATTGTGTAAGCACTTTTTATGTATTAGTCTTTTATGTCAGATTGACAAAAAATATTAATAAATATATTGTTTACCATATCTAATAGTAGGCCCTTGGGCCTTTTCTTGAGTGTTTTTTTGGTGCGCGGGTCTTTTTTAGAAACTTTGTTTTGGAATCTATGGAATCCATTACCAACTTTACCAGAATTGGTTGAACTTCCATTAAAGAGAAGAGTGACTTATCATGAAAGGAATCTGTTCATAAGGACATTTTTGGGATATTCCATCAACACCAAGTTTGAAGCATTCTACTTCTGAACGCTTCACTTTTCTATATTATTCACTCTTCACTTTTCTATATTAATCACTCTTCACTTTTCTATATTATTGATTGGTGTTAACAACATTTTTTGCTTGTTTAGATTTGTTTGTTCCCACTAACAGGGGTTCTACTTGAGGTGCAGCAAGCATTCCACATCATAGCGCTGAATAAGGGCATTTTTTACTGTGTATATACTCGGAAAACAGTAGCAAGTAAATGTGTCTGTAATTACGCAACATGACAGTGTAAAGATGCTGGTAGTAAAGGATGTACAGTCACTTTGCCGCATTTGTATATAATATAATAGTGTAATGAAGACGCAAGAAAGAATATTGTCTACACAGTTCTTATAAAATGTGAGTACTACAGTATAAAATATAAGTGAATACAAGCATCTCCACATCTGTTTTTTGCCTCTAAAAACCCAATATGATTGCTCTCTCCTGTAGTAGTCCAAATAGAAATGTTAATTAAGCAATGTTAAGAGACAGAAGCAATTTGATATAGCAAAGTTGCTACATTAATGGTTTAAACATCAGCAGGAGTCGTGAAATATCCAATCAATCATCGCATTGTTTCTCCAACCCACTAGTATCTGGAAAAGATACTCCTACAACTGCTCACCCCAAATCCCCCGTTACAGGTATAAAGAGACACAAATCAACAATATGTAAAAGTCTATATACAGACGCATATTTTGTGCACATGCACAGTATGGAAATATGTTACATGATAACAATTGGCACACGTCAAACTCAAAATGATTCCCATGGAGTCTAATTTACTGTAATATTGTAATTCACATAAACTTACAAATACTATCCGCAGTCCACAAAATTATCCATTCCATGTCCACATATGGGACAATAGGGTGTTCAGGTCATGCTACCAAAACACACCTCCAGTTACAGTAAACAGCTGTGCCTCTATAATCTGAAATAAAATGTACAAATTTGTAGACTCTGGGCCTGATTCAGAGGTGAACACTAATGTATGCGTGTCAGGGCTCAGCCGGGGATCGGCGCCCGCTTACCGCACCGCCGGCTTCCCCTTTCATCCTGGGTGGTCGGTCGGCCTGCGCAACGGCGGGGGAGAAGCTGAGGATTCTCCCCGCTTGCTGTGGCTTCCTGGAGGGCTGGTGTCCGGCATCACAAATCTGGACATGGGCGCCGCCATGACAGTCGGCCCATGTGACTGGATCCTTCCTCCTGATAGGCTCGTTTCCAGCTGATGCTGTGCACCTGTCTAAGGGTTCCCCTGGGTATAAAACTGTCCCACAGGTTATGGGAAATTGCCCGAACAACGGTTGTCTCCTAGCATGCCTTAGTGAGTTCCCGGTCCAGGTTCCTATTCATCCGTACAGCAGCAGTGTTACCACCTTTACCTGTGTGCCTAAAACATCTCTGGTGAATACCCGTGCAGCAGTGTTACTACCTTTACCTGTGTGCCTTAACATCTCTGGTGAATACCCGTGCAGCAGTGTTACTACCTTTACCTGTGTGCCTTAACGTCTCTGGTGAATACCCATGCAGCAGTGTTACTACCTTTACCTGTGTGCCTTCACGTCTCTGGTGAATACCCGTGCAGCAGTGTGACCATCCCCACCTGTGTGCCTCACGTCTCCCATGGACATCCGTGCTAAAACATTTACCACCTCTACCCATGTGCCTTCTATCTCTGGTGATGTCTCAAGTAACCGTGAGTCGCTTCCCACTTTGAAAGCCTTATTGACGTTTTTGATCCTCGTGTCAAGGTGTTTTCTATACAGTATTTTCAGGGACTGTGTTGTGCCTAACAGGCATATCCTCGCTGGGCCACGGGTGTAGTGTCTCTATCCCTGCAGGGCTTGGGTACCTGGTCAAAGGACCGTGACCTGCTCACGGGGTGCAGCTAAGCCCATATCCCAATTGGGGGGATCACTGGCGAACACCATCCTGTGGGTTAGACTCCGCACCTTTGCCCAGGTCTCGCCAACACTCAAGACCTGTGGATGAGGAGAACGTACATCCAGGCCCCTCGTCTCCGTTTCTTTCCCCAACTTAGGCCCACCATGTCCTCTTCTCCAGTTTCAGACGTGACAATGCGTGGTTGTGATTTCTTTTCAATTTTCTGCCTCGATAATATGCAAATGTTAGTCTCAGCCTTCCCCTTGTGTACTTCAAGTGCAAGCCCTGAGACACCCACGTTCATTGTCTGTGGACAGTGGAAATCTGCACACCATCACGATGACTATAGACACTTATGAAGCCCTATGGCTGGAGCAGTGTCTCCTAAACTTTTCCTAACCATGGCCTCTGTATGTAGCTGCAGATCTGTGTTTGAGAACACAGCCGTGTTCATTGACATGACATTTCCATAACATGAGAGCTTATTTTTGCATTCACATAAAGTCGCCTCCCAGTCACATCCCAGAACTGCCCAAAGCTGTCCATCACCAGCTCTTTTACAAGCAATTTTGTTCACATCAGTGGTACACTCAGTGGTAAACATGCGCCGTAGGGGTTTTTCGGACTGCACAGTAGCAATTGCTCAACTGTTCAAACATCAACACTGCGTCCGGCTCTGAATCAGGCCCTATATTACTATACAATATGGTGATTGTCTAAGAGAAACTATTAATAATTAGAGATGTGCGCCGACCCTCGTGTTTTGGTTTTCAATTTGTATCTCCTCGTGTTTTGGATCTGGATTGGTTTTTCCAAAACCGCCCTTCCGTGTTTTGTTTTTTGCTTTTGGATTTGTATTTTTTCTAAAAAAATCATAAAAACAACTAAAATCATATAATTTGGGCCTGTTTTTGATCCTACAGTATTATAACCTCTAACATTAATTTCCACTCGTTTCCAGTCAATTTTGACCACCTCACAGCTCACAATATTGTTTTCATCCAGATTAGGCCCAAAATTTGCACCAAACTAGCTGTCTGACTAAGCTAAGTGGCAGCAGTGGGCAGCACAAACACATGGCAGTTCAACTTGCAACATGGCACATCAGGAACAAATGTTTTTATTATTCAAGAGAGGCCTGAGGGAGTTGGAGTATGTATGTAGTTGAAGGCAGGGACAGGAATGGTTGATTGGTAGTAAACTTTATTCAATTTTTTTATTCCAAAATAAATTTATGAAGGAGGGGAAGAGGGGAGGCACTTACAAAAAATATTTAATTATTCACATCAGTCCTTACCCCAGAAGAATCCTTGAGTGCCATGCCTGCTGCTGGGAGCGGATTTTCCTCCCAGAAGGGGACCAGGAAGACTACTAGTAGTGCTTTCCAAAACAATTAACTGTTAAATAAATCCTTTGCAAAGATTCCACTTTAAGCTTTTTCCCAACCTGTACAGGAACATAGTTAGTTAGTGGCCTTCAAACTGCCATTGGACCCACTGTCCACTTAACCAGCACAGATGGATAAGTGGAACAGAGCAAATGCAAGATTTCAGATTTAAGGTTTAAGTCTTATGTTGTGTCTTTCTTGAGAATCCTTGCACACCATGCCTGCTGCTGGGAGTGGACTTTCCTGCCAGAAGTGATGAAAACATTGTTTCTTCTTCCCAATGGACACTGGGCCTGATTCAGAGCCGGACGCTCTGACCAGAGCGCTCGCTCTGAATCAGGGCCGGCCTAGCTTAAAATGGAACGGCCTCCAGGCCGCTCGCATAGCTGTGGGTGACCACCCACAGCTTATGCGTGCGGCCAAAAAGATGGTCGCGATGATCAAGACCATCGCAACCATCAGGCTTGCGATGAGACCCTGCATTAGGGTCTCGCTGCCACAAGCCCAGGAGTGCTTTTGGCTCTATCAGAGCCAAAAACACTCCCACTGACATCACTAGTGATGTCAGTGGGGCCAGCCCCAGACGGTAGGTGTTCCCATGGGAACGCCTCCGTCTGGGCAGCCACACCCCTGGCATGCCCACATAAGGGAGCGTGCTGTCACTCACCATCGACAGCACGCCCCCTTTGGTGCGAGACCACGAGCGATGACCGGGTCTCGCACATGCGCACGACGGAGGCGCCTCTGTCATCCGCATGTGCATTTGGGTAACATCAACCCGCTTGCGAGTGTACAGCGCTCGCGAGCGGGTCTCAATGAGACCCACAGATCTGAAGAGATGTAAAGAGCTGTTGATAAGCAAATTGTCAGCTCAAGTGGCATGTGATGCAGCAATGGCTTCTCCTTCAGTTTCTCCAGCAAGTGCATTTGCTGAGAAAAAACTAAACTTTCAAAACACTCACTGGTGATGCAGATGAGTCAACACAACCAAGTTTTGACATCTGGTTGGGTCATAATTGCCTACAATTAATGTCACCTCTACCATGACTCCATCTGATACAGTGAGGACTAATTAAAAAATGTTAATGATAGCATCCAAATAGGCATGTCAGTCAGTCCATTTGACTACTGGCAGGAGTAAAAAGGGTAATTTGGAGGCCCTTGCACAAACTGGCTTTGCTTTACTTGAGCTGCCCAGTGTGTACTCAGAGTTTTCAGCACAGCCGGGAACCTTGTCAGTGATCGGCCTATGAGGCTACTTCCCCAAAATGTGGAAAAGATGATGTTTATCAAAATGAATTACAAATTCCATGAGGAAGTTACAAATTCCATGAGGAAGACCTTTACCGTCAATTAAGTAAAAAAAATACAGAGGCGTCTGTAATGGTGGGTTCCAGCGGGGACAAATTAATATTGTGTGAAGAAGAGGATGTACAGTACACACTGATGGGGATGATGATGACGACATCTGATGGATGCGCCGCAGATGACATAACAGGGTGGAGGTTCCTAGATGGTTAAGGTCCCTATCTCGATTCTCTAACAATATTTTGTACGAACACACTGCTTTTTACATTTACAGTGTGACAATATTTTTTACGAATACACTGCGTTTTCCACTTAGTGTGATAATATTTTTTACAAATACACTTCGTTTTCCACTTACAGTGTGATAATATTTTTTACAAATGCACTGCGTTTTCCACTTAGTGTGACAATATTTTTTACGAATACACCCCTGCAGCCCCTGCCCCTGGATGGACACAGTCAGAAACCCCTGGATGGACATAGCAGCCCCTGCCCTAGATGGACACAACAACCCCTGGATGGACACAGCAGCCCCTGGATGTACACAGCAGCCACTGTCCCTGGATGGACACAGCAACAGCAACCCCTGGATGGACACAGCAGAGATGGACACAGCAGCCCCTGGATAGACACAGCAGCCCTTGCCCTAGATGGACACAACAACCCCTGAATGGATATAGTAGCCCCTGGATGTACACAGCAGTCACTGCCCCTGGATGGAGACAGCACAGCAACCCCTGGATGGACACAGCAGCCCCTGGATGTACACAGCACCCACTGCCCCTGGATGGACACAGCAACCCCTGGATGGACACAGCAGAGATGGACACAGCAGACCCTGGATAGACACAGAAGCCCCTGCCCTTGATGGACACAGCAACTCCTGGATGGACACAGCAGGATGAAGCACAGCCCTGACAGCCCGGGACTCAGCAAGCAAAATGCGCCAATTACGGTGGAGGAGGGACTTTTATACAATAAAAAAACCCGTGAGAATCCGACACAGCAGGATGATTATGTTTTGCCTCGCTTTGAGATCCGAGTCAGGTGGAGAAACTCGGATCTCGCTTCGGATCTGCAAGTTTGGGTGGTTTCGGTTCTATGAGAACCAGAACCGCTCATCTCTATTAATAATAGATGTTACACAAATCATTTGCCCTTACAGTTTATGAGCTTCAGCACCACGGACAGAGACAGTTCACTTTTTGGATGGGTGTGCCAATCAATACTGGGGTTTCATTTTTATAGTTGTGTATCCATGATGTATTACATTGTATAATGATTTGTAGCAGTGGCTCTCAACTCCAGTCCTCAAGTACTCCTAACATGCCATGTTTTAAATATTTCTGTCTGTGGAAACAGGAGACATATTTACTGACCCAGCAAAATAGATTAACTCAGCTGTGTACATGTATGGTGCGCCATGGACGTCATAAAAATACATTTGCAGTATCATTTCGCAATGGTCCCACTCTGGCTAAGGTCTCCCAATAGGGTTAGAAAGAATGGCTTATTAAATCTAAAGATGGAGTTAGTTACCCTGGCCAAGTTTCAAAGAAATCTAAGCTTTTTGAAGATTGATAAAATGGGTCAGACCACAGTACACATTGAGACAAATGGGGAGTGTACTCTGCAGCCTTAGTTTGCTTAACATATACGAGAATAGCCGTTTCCACATAATTTTAGTATCCTGCCTATTTAAGAAGAGCCTAACACAGGAGACTTCTTTCATATCTTCTTAAATTGACAGGATACTTAAATCATGTAGAAACTGCCATCTGATGTTTAGGATAACTGACTTTCATAAATAGAACCCAAGGTATACTGATATGGAACTTTGCAGCTTAAAAAAACCAAAAACATTTACTTATTGTGTGAGTCAGCAATTCCCTGCACTTGCAAGGGTCTCTGGGCCTAATTCAGACCCGCTCGCGAGCACTGAGCGCTCGCAAGCGGGTCAATGTTGGCCAAGTGCGCATGCGCACGATGGAGGCGGCTCCATCGTGCGCATGCACGACACCCGAATAACAACAGCCAAGCCATCGTTATGGGTCTCACACCAGAGGAGGCGTACTGTCGATGGTGAGTGACAGCACGCCCCTTTGCTGGGCATGCCGGGAGCATGGCTGCCCAGATGGAGGCGTTCCCATGGGAACACCTACCATCTGTGGCCGGCCCCACTGACATCACAAGTGATGTCAGTGGGAGTGCTTTTGGTTCTGATAGAGCCAAAAGCACTCCAGGGCTTGCGGCAACGAGACTCTACCGCAAGGGTCTCGTCGCAAGCCCGATGGTCGCGATGGTCTTGACCATCGCGACCATCATTTTGGCCACTCGCTATAGCTGTGGGTGGTCACCCACAACTATGCGAGCGGCCAGGAGGCCACTCTTAAATTCAGAGGAACGGCCCTGATTCAGAGCGAGTGCTCTGTCAGAGTGTCCGGCTCTGAATCAGGGCCCCTGTCTGTTTCATCTGTACTGGGACCCACAATTTCTGGAGGCAGACCTGCATGTACCATTTTTGTATGTTTTAAATATTGTTATTACATTGGTGTCAGCTTTTTCCTGCAAAGGTAAAACTGGAAGGTGCAAAATGTATCCCATTATAAGTATGAGATCTAATCTAGAGGACCTCAGAGGTGACAGAATAATCAAACTACATAGGGGGAGGGGCCCTAGATTGCACACCCTAAGCACAATGTGAGGTGCTACTTGCTGAGACTTGTAGTGCTGCAAGCAAAAAAAAGACATATGCAAGTGCACACTCTAACTATGCTGAACCTAATAATAATACTGCTAAATTGCATCCAAGAGGTTCTTAGCATAATAATGGCCATAATTATGGGCCTGACTACCGCGTCCAGGTGACCTCTATCAGGCAGGTCCCTAACACTCCTATGGAACAAATACAGGGCACGGGACCTCCCAGGCCAACCCAGCAGAACTGCCCCATGGCACCACACTATTTTCCTTTGAGAAAAAAGTTTTGTGTCCTGCCTCTCCACACTTAGGGCTCTCGTTTGGATGTTAAGTCATGTTGTTTTAGAGAAACAAAAAAACTACCACAGAGAGGAAGGCTACCATAGATGAGAGTGATATGATAGAAGTGAGAATGGCAATAGAAGAAAGAAGTAATTATGAGTCCCAGAGTGGAGAAACTATTTACCAGTCAGGTAGACCAGCCGAGAATCCTCCCGTCGATGCCGGACATCCATGCTTCTGCATGTGGAATGCTATCCCACCCACTGTTTTTCCATCTCCAACCACAATAGTCATCACTGTTATCTGTACATACATTTGCTCCTTGCTGGGTGCAAAAGATCTGTCTGAAACATGGGTCCCATCTACATATGCATGCTATGGATATAGGCTTCCATACCCACTCCTCTTCCATGACACTCCCACTAGATGGAACAGTTCTGTAGTCAGTGCCCAGTTGCAACCCAGAAAATGTCCATTTCATGGAAATAACTCCATCCATGAGCGTATGCCTGATCCAGCGCTTGTGCTTCACCAATTCTTTCTACAGCTCATGCACAGTATGCGGAAATCCCTGAGATCCATCCACAAACCCGCTGTTATGAGTTATGGAGTCACTTTGTTCAGCATTTTTTTTCTTCAATTGTTACTACAGTGCTACTTATTAGTGGAACGAGACCCCATATTTAAAGTTTTATGGTCTGCAACCTTATTAGGTGGATCTCAGCTACCCAAGCATACAGACTATTGTATGTGGAGTCTTTATTACTACATTTTCATAGCTGTGAATAATCATCTTTATTTTCCCATTAGTTCATGTTATTTTATGGCAAATAATTATGCAAATGTTTTTGCAAAATTGTTTATTCTAATCTATTGCAATTATTATTCTTGCTATATAGTGTGTATGTTATTGTGCCAGCCCTGACCTCAGTGTGTGCCAACCCTGACCTCAGTTTGTGCCTTTCAGTCCATGTCTGTTCCCAAGTGAATCTATAGGTTTGACCCTGTTCTACTCCTGTAATCAGCATAGAATTTGACACTACTTCTGTTGCATTTAATCTGTGTACATTACTACTTGTTTATTGCTGCTATCAAGCATTTCTCTTCCTTATAAATTCCCATAACTTTACTGTGTCTCCTGTAATAATAAAGATCCTCACATTTCAGTGGCACATGGAGGATAGGAAGCAGGGGAGGAGGGTTCTGTGTGCCCAGAAACCCACCTTAATAGACCATTTTTTTTGTGTGAGACAGAGACAGCTTTGCTTATATCTATACAATGTGAGTGGCTGCAGCCAGCTATCAGAGCCTTGCTTCCTAGTGGAATAATGCTGCAATTCTTGGGGGGATGGTGGGGTTAAAATGATGCAATTCTGCAGTATGTGTCCGCGAATATTAGTATTATGCCACAAGGGGGCAGCCTAATGTCTAAAATGCCTGGCCCCGTCCCCATCAGCGACCTGCTGCATCTCCCCTCCGCTGCAAAAAAACCCCTGTAAATCCTGCATTTGCCCCTGCATTTGTACCTACTCTTGAGTGTCATCTGTGATTTAAGTAACACACAGTATCATAACATAGTTAGAATACAGAAATACATTTCCAGCAAGATGTAATATTTATTTCATGCATTTCCAAATAAACGTATATATATATATTTAATTAACAAACCCTCTGTACTCTTCCTTATTCCCCTACCTCATATAGATGTTTACTAGTGTATACATTTTTAAATCACACATCCGATTTCATTAATAAAATTTGTCAAATAAAATTAAAGTAACGTGACATCTGTCAATTATCCATAACATTGACGAAGCACAAAGAGTGCAAGCAAATGAGAAAGCATGCGATACATGTCACCTGTCACCTGCAGATATAGCAGAAAGACTAAAGAAAGATGCCTCAATGATGTCATTGATTCCCAGTTATTTGATAGTTTGCATTTCCTATAAACATTGGTTCTGCAAGCTCTGTGGATAAAATGCTGTATCTTGTCCACAGCATTTGCGTCACACACAAGGTTGTCTGATAAAGATGAGTAAAGTTGTAGCGGACTTTCACTTTTATCACAATTTGTGGTGGAATTGGCAATTTTGCAGATGTGTGAAGATCTATTAATGCAAATGTTACATTTCCAGTTATACATTCCCATTCCACAGAATGCTATATTGCAGTGTAACAGTAAATTCTGTACTCCATGGAATCTTCATTAATATTATAAGTGTCTGTCTGCCTGTTCCAAGTTGGTGCAAAATCTGCTGAACCGATTTTCATGAAGACTGCATCATTCTGTAGTGGAAACTACAAGAAATAACCTGCACTTTGGGCCTGATTCAGACCCATGCACACATTGCGAAAAATCGCTCAATGCGGGCGAGCGCAGCATAGCGTCCGGGTCTGAATCAGGCCACTTCTTTCATCTTTGTTTCCTCTTGATCCGTCAAGTTAAAGCTGAGCAATAACAAAAATGTATTGACATCATCTATGCAAGAGATAGGTGTGGCACCATGCATGTGGCCAGTAAGGGGTGGGGGGGAGAGGTACTTTGGGCCAGTGTTCACTTGAATAGGATAGGCTACATAGTAGGGTGCACAGGGCACACAGTGATATTAGTGTGAGTGGTGGGTGAATAGGATAGGCTACATAGTAGGGTGCACAGGGCACACAGTGACATTGGTGTGAGTGGTGGGTGAATAGGATAGGCTACATAGCAGGGTGCACAGGGCACACAGTGACATTGGCGTGAGTGGTGGGTGAATAGGATAGGCTACATAGCAGGGTGCACAGGGCACACAGTGACATTAGTGAGTGGTGCGTGAAGGCACTGCTGCCACTAGTCTGTATAGTGCTGCTGGTCACCTGGGCCACTCCTGAGACAGAGCAAATAAATACAACTAGAACACCTCAATAAAAAAAATGTTGGCAGAGGAAATTTCATTGTGGGCGAAGCCGTTGGCAACAGCTAGTAAGTATATACTGTATATGAGCTGGGATGATAACAGTATCAATTAATTTTGTTTTGCGAAGTGGTTGGCCCCACAGATATGTGAAAATTGATAGAGGAAATGAAAAATAAAGTGGCTTGTTCAATGCCATTAAACTTGCTCATGATTTGGGGGTGGTTTCTTGGTAGTTTGACCTTAGTGGCGACTGAGAATTGAACATACTGGGAAAACAGCACTCATAGTGAATATCAAATAGACTCAAGACTTGTTTAATCTAGCCTCAAACCTTTTTTGAACATGCTTAAACAATTCGACAAAGGTTTTGAAATAGTCTCTCTAGTGTTTGAGATAAAAGGGAGAAGCGAACCACTTAATGGCAAACTGCATCAGAGAACACATGTGAAATGCCATGCCCATTTGAGGAATGAGGTGAACATTCTGCAGAACAGGTGGAATATTTTTTTATCATCTCTTTTATGTCATAAGATATTGATCAGCAAATATAATAAATATCAGACTCGACTGTGCTGACTCCAAACAGTTGTCATGGCAACTACATATACTAACAAAATTACAAGATATGCCCGGAAAAGACATTTGTCAACAATGTAGCCAACTTCAAGCCACTCTGTGGTAATGTGTTGATCGTCGTGTTCCTTCAGAAACTCTCGGATGGACCCAATCTCTTTTAGGATACACAACAGTACTTCAGAGTCCTTGGTTGATATCTGTTGGCTGTTGCAATCCTTTACATTTTCATTATTGTAACTCATCACTGTAGACAGAAAACAGCCATAAGTGTACATGTATTGATTATAATGCAGATAAGTTCTATGGTGGTGCCATTCTTCCAACCCATCAAACATTTGCTATGTAAGTAGTGAGTGTGACTGACCTGCTTACAGAATTAGCTGACGTAATAATTGTGCTCAAATATTGGGTAGAAAGTGCAATTAATAAACATGTTGCTAAAAGAAGCGGTTCTAAAAACTATTGAGGGTATAATAATGACAGAAGAAACATACAGGGGTGATGGTCAATTCAATTAGATGCGAGTTTGCAAAAGTGAACTCGCATCATAAAACTGGGCATGCGCAGGACCCATTTTGTGCATGTTCAGAACGGGTACTGTGATCCCGCTCGCTGATCCACCAAGCCGCAGCATGACTGACATGCTGCGGCTTTTGGGGGACGTGTGTGGTCTGCGTTAAAATGACGTAGGTTTAGCTGTTTTTTATTTTTTTTTCAAATACAGATCCAAAATCAAAACACGTGAGGGTGGTTTTGCAAAACTAAAGCACGAAGATGGATCCATATCCAAGACCAAAACACAGGGGTCAGCGCACATCACGCCCCTCATTGTTTATCAACCTGAATACTACTGGGAGAAGTTTACTTATGTTGTGCAGGCACAATTGTGCATATTTCTTAACTTTATTGTAAATAATGTGCATACCTCAAGCAAACCCATTGTCCTTGTTTTATCTGTACATACTTACTAAAGGCAAAACTATGAAGTGCATGTATTGAACAGTGGAAGAAACCACCTAATGATACCCCTTTTCAGACATAAGCCAAAAAACCCCGGGTTTTTTGCTGTGCACGCGCATCAACGTGGGTCCTGCTACTGTCTGAAAGGGATAACCCGGGTTGACAGTCCCAGATCCATGTCCCTGCAACCAACCAAGGTTTTCCCGGGACTTGCAACCTCGGTCAGTGCCTGAAAGGTAAGACCCAGGTCTTGATGACCCTGTTCATGCCAAAAACCACTTGATTGGAGGATACAGTGGGAGCTTGGAGATGACATCATCTCCAAGCGCCCACTGAGAGACGGAAGGGTGAAGGGTGACGACACAGGAATTATCCGGGTCCTCACCCAGATGTGAACAGGGGTAAGTACAAAAAATCAGAGCTTCATCCTTGTTCTGTGACCTGGGTTAAAGTGGTTTAGATCTAAAATACTGAGGCAGGTGGGATAAATGTGTTATACCCATAACACATTTATCCCACCCACTTCAGTATTTTAAACTTTTCTTTTTCAAATAATCTGCACATTTTACCCTCATGTATGTTTTATGTAACGCTTCAACATAAGAGAACATCCATGTAGTCTTTAATTCAAGTGAAAAACAATAAAACATTTTCAATATCCTAGATTACATGTGAATAATTGAACTTGCACTGAATAGCCCAAGGAACAGTTGCTAAGAGTTTAGAGTACTGATGTCTGCTACTTCTGACTTGATGTAAGATTCAAGTCAATTTCAGGACATTTTATGGTTTATTATTTATCACTCAACAGTGAAGATTACTCTTAAACCACCCAGGCCTAGCCGTAGTCCAGCAAAGTACCTGCCATGATGATCTCTGCACTGAGGGCCTGATTCAGAGCCGCTCACAGCTATAGCGAGCGGCCATGATGATGGTCGCGATGTTCAAGACCATCGCGACCATCGGGCTTGCGACGAGACCCTTGTGGTAGGGTCTCGTGGCCGCAAGCCCCAGAGAGATTTCGGCTCTAACAGAGATGTGAGCATTGCTAAAGTACCAGAAAATAGCTATTGTGTCACTGTCCCCTGTAACACTTAACATTAAACCCCCTTTCCTCCCCGTTTCTCTGGCTGGCACATACCTCGTGTACTGTAAGAGGGGGCAGGAACGTACAGGTGTGCAATCTGTCTACATGCCCATACACTGCATCTCTAATACTACAGGGCAAACTAAGCCCTGACTATTTTGCACTTCTCTTCTCCCATCTCAGTGTGCCCACTGCCGACCACCCTGAAACGTGGCACTTCCATTGCCTCTGGGAGTTACAACACTGAAAAGAGTTTTTTTTTGCTATGCTGAACATCAAGCTTATTCATACAGAGATCTTCCCTCACTATTACATTATAGAAGTGCATTTAAAGGTAACAAAAAAGTAATATTTATTATACAGTACATATATATTTGTAAGCAGGGAAGAAGAATAAAAACATCCCAATCTCCAGGGACATTCCCACTAATACCATGTACTCTATAATGGCACCGTGATTTAATGGGATCCTGGCACATGCATCTTTCCCATGTTCACTGTTTAAAATAAATACAAAATCCAAATAATATTAAGTTTTTCCAATGTCATTACGCTGATTTTTTTATATGAATATATTAAAACAAAACAAATATTTAAAAAAATGATTCCCCCAACACTAAAAAGCGGAAACCCTAATTTTCATTACACACATGGCTGTATAATCAATATCACCATCTATTTGTGTGTAATATGCCTCATTACGCCTTACATTGAAAGATGTGTGCTTTATAGTACTTCATTCATAATATGTGACCTTTAAAAAAAGCTGAATAGAGTGAAAAAAATCAGACTCAGCTGCCAGTGTAATCTCATTGTGCCATTGTCCCCTCAGACTTGCCAATCAAATTAATTATTTTCATGTGAAATCATTTTAAAAAGGGACTTGTTTTTTTACGCTCCAGTCTGGCGCTTACCGGTACTACTGCTCTCCATATGCTCAGATACATCGTTGCATGAATTTTCAAACTGAACTTTTTTCTTCCTGCAGAAAAAGGTGGCCTTCTTCTCCAGTACCAAGGCCTTCACCCACTGTGGAACCTCTTGGTGAAAATCTTTCTTAAGGACTATTCGAACTATTAAAATGCTCTCCATCAAACTGATTACAAGCAGTACCATACACAATATGAAATACACACCTATAAAAAGTAAACAGAAAAGTTCTGGCCAACAGTATCTGAAAGGTCATATATATCTATTTTATAATGCAGTCAAAGCAAAAACATATTTACCAAGCAAAGGTTTATAAACCACTTAACAGACATTTTCTTCCCTCTAAACTGTTCAAAAATTGTTCTTTTCTATTCTATATTTAAGAAACTTTTTAGAAAATATTTATAAAAATATATTTAAATATTTTATTGAAAAAAAAAAACCTGCCTAGGAGCTGTCTCGCACCACCCTGTGTCCTAAGGCCCCCATTGTAAAACTCCCTACCCCTAGTGGAAATTGATCCCCATTTGTGTATCCCTATCCTCCTGCAGTGTAATAGATCCCTGTTTTTGCACACACACCCTTCCTCCAACCCCCAGTGACCAACGTTATTTTAAAAAATATTTTGAAAACCCTTCAAGCCTCCAGTGGCAATTTATTGTCAGGCATTACCCAGCTCCAACCTCCAGTGCCAATAGAGCCCCCCCATGTTTGTAATGCCCCCACCACCATGAGGCATTACCTCTCCCCCATATGCAGAGAGCAGCAAAGCATGGGTCATGCTCCCCTGCTACACCTTGCAGAGATCAGCCAAATAGTGCTATGGGGGGAATGAAGTTACGTCAGGGCACTTTTATCCCCATGCTCCAGAATGACACTCGCACAGCATTCTGGGGTGCAAATCCGGCAGTGATTTTGGCAGTATCACTGCAGGGGGGCTTGGGTGAGCATGAGGAAATCTGTTCCTCACAGGTGCAGAATAGGTTTCATGCATGAAAGTCAGGGGTCCCAGCGGGGCAGCACAGTTGCATGGGATGGGACCATGTCAACTTAAGCACAGCTGGCTGTGGTTGCATCCTATGCGACCATGCCAGTTGAGTGACTAATGACCTGATTCAGAGATGTATACAAACCCGATGGTTTGCGTATATATCTCTAATGTTTTCTGAGCAGCTCAGACACAGGATCTGTACTGTGCATGTGCCAGTCAGTGTCTGCAAGATCGCTCACAGTGCCCCCTAGCTACAGCATGATCGACATGCAGCATCTGTTTGGGGGCGATGTGGGGATGGTGAAGTAGTCCGTTTTAGAAAACAGGGGCATTTCACCCCATTTTATAGGTGTGCCAAGGCTAGGGTCTTGTGTCTCCCAAGGTGGATTTTCTGGCCCTGGCAGAGGAGTTCCGGTGGCCAGTCTGCAACCATCGCAACTATAGCATGTGTTTTCCACGGTATGCAGTCGGGAAGCCGGCGGACCTAATCCCGACAGCCGGCTTCCTGACTGCTTTATCCCGGCGAGGGTTAAATGACAGGCATCTGAATCTAGACGCCTGTCATTTTACAGACACCGGGAGACCGACGCCCGGCATCCCGATTGAAGGGATACCGAGCACGGACAGCCGCAAGGGGGGGAAGGTTAGGTTTAGGGCTCCCGGGGGGACTTAGGGTTAGGCACCCCCCGGGAGGTTAGGATTAGGCTAGGGGGAGGGAGGGTTGGGTTTAGGCACCCCCAGGGGGGGACTTAGGGATAGGCACCCCCCCGGGGGACTTAGGTTGAGGCAGCGGGGAAGGGGGGATTAGGTTTAGGCACTTAGAGGGGGGATTAGGGTTAGGCACTGCTGGGAAGGTTAGGGTTAGGCACCCCTAAGGGAGGGTTAGGGTTAGGGGAGGGAATTAGGTTAGCGATACTTACCTTTGGGACGATCGGGATTTTCACCCATGTCGGGCAGCCGCTGTCGGGGTTCCAACCGCCGGACTTGTGTCCAGCGGTAAATCATACTGATTCAGTTTTCCACTTACTACAAAATCACCGCCAGCTGCTTCTGCAAGTAACACATGTTTACCAGCTCAAACATCTACAAGCTAAATTTGAAACTGTAAACTCAGTGTCTGATTTGGAGTTGTACACTTTTGCACAGAAGCTGTGTCTTTGGATGCAGTTGATGTTAATCATGGGGGCACATGCTTGGGCTTGGAGGCACCCATATTGCACATGCCCACCATTGGAGATGTATGCAAACCATCGGGCCCTCCGAACAAAAGAGTGAACTTCGGACATAATAGTGTTCAAGGTTCAATAAAATAAAATTAAAATCTTCTTTATTCAATAAAATTATTATTTAAATAGTGTTTTCAAAATTAAAAATCACTCTTAACATAATTAAGCGAACTTTCAACCGCAAGCTGCAAACGTAAACTGCGAACATTGAAAGAAACCACAAATTTCAAAATTGAATCAGATTCTATTATGTAACAAATCTTTAAATTGTTCAAGTAGCCGCAGATGGAATCCCATACGATGTATAGGAACAAATGTGCAACAGTATTACTAACCGACTCATATGCTGTTGTTCATTTGGACTCAATAATATAGCATCTAGATTCTGGCTGCTGGAGGTGAGGATTGGCAGGCTGCTAAATAGAGCATGCATAAAGTATTTGCCAAAGACTGGAGTGATGCCTTACCATGCCAACATGTTGCTTTGTAATAAAAAAACTATTAACAAAATATATAACACACACAATAGTTGCAGAATGCAGCCACTTGTGTCACTATGATTCCTCAAACATATTAGTTAAAACGTAAAAAAAATATTTTTTATCATCAAGTTCCACTTAATTACCCCTCACTTACAGTAGCAGCCTGCAATGACTTTGGCTGACAATCAGCCAGTGACACTTACTAATCTGATTTTAAAATCACCTTAAAGTTGGGGAAAGTAAACCCTAGGGCTGCTTCAGAGTCACAAAGAGTTGCGGGCAGTCACCACGCCTGATTTACTATTTAATGCTAATGCGAGTTTGCCAGTGGCATCCGATCACCCCCTGTGATCAAAGTGCCGGCATCCGCGACCTTTATCATTAGAATCAAAATCGCCAAATCTGTGCAACTCAGATCCATGCCATTAAGAATCGGCCCCATTATGTGTGGAGCTTTCTACTGCAAAAGTAATGACGGGTCTGACTTGCATCATGTTATTTGGAGTCTTCAGACTGACAATGTAGTAACATTTGTCTCTTCCAGTGACAATAATTATCACTCTAGAAATTCTATGGGTACATGTAATAGGGTCTGAGTTTTGAAACTGTGCAAGTATAAAGCTATACAGTTCCGAGTTACACAGAAACATTGTCAACATTGTGAATTTCCACAGGCAGAATGTCAACAGTACATTTTAGTGTTAAGCTGGGCATCCACTATACAATTTTCTGTCTAATCTGGCTGGTTGGAACGAAAACCTGTTTTTAAGCACTGAAAAACGGACAAAAACTATTGTTCAAATTGGTTAAATTTGTGTGTTTTAACCAATTTGTCTGAACAACCATTTTTGGCAATTTTCCAGTGTTTGTGAGGAAATGGACGTTTGCCATTTGCTCCCATACATTACCAGGTTTTCATTCCAACCAGTCAGATTGGACAGATATCTGACAGAAAATTGTATAGTGGATGCCCAGCTTTAGGGTTAAGGTTAGGCTGCAGTGAGGGCTAAAATCAGCTAAACATGCTACAGTATGTGGACATGCTGAATGTTGACATTTTGTACCACACCCCATGAAAGGGTAAGGGATTTGAGTGGCATTATCACCTAAGCCAGTTACAGTAAGGGTATATTCGTGCAATTTGCGGACAGATCTGTTTTGAGACACAGATGCATATATGCCTGGAAGACCCTTATTATTTGCAGGTGGTCAGGGGAAAGTGTATATAATTATAAATAGCGGAAGATGGTGTAAATGGTAACCAGTACTAGAAAACCATTTCTGATTGGCTGTTTACTAGAGCAACTCAGACTCTAATTGGTCCTCTCTTTGTTACTCATGCTCATATGTTTTTGTGCACGTATTTATCAATTATTCCATACATGAGATAAAGAGATGCAGTGCTATTTTTTAAGCAGGAACAAGCAGGAACTCAGTTCCTGAACCTTTCATTAATTCTGACCTAATGTCATGGGCCAACCTACATTTCCAGAAAAATAGCCCTGAAGAGATATATGTGTTAGAGAGATATTTTAGGGCAGATGTATTAAGCTCTAGAAGGTGATAAAGTGGAGGGTGATAAACAACCAACCAATCAGCTCCTAGCTGTCATTTTTCAAACACAGACTGCAACATGATAGTTAGCAGCTTAGTGGCTGGTCGTTTATCACCCCCCACTTTATCACCTTCCAGAGCTTAGTACATCTGCCCCAAAGTGTGTTATTGATGACTGTTAGCGAATGCGTTTTTGCAAACAAAATAAATGGCTTAAAACTTGAATTTAAGTATACGTGACATGCCTGGTAAAACCGGGTTCAGTATAAGTTCCCAATGGCCGGGATGCCGCTGGTCAGAATTGTGACAGTGGCATCCTGACATTGAAAATTAAGACAGCGGTTGGTAAGTATACTACCACTAACCCTAATCCCTACCCTAACCCTCCCTCACCGGTGCCTAAATCTAACCTCCCCCTAGTGCCTAAACCTAACCTCCCCCTCCCCGCACTCTAAATCTAACCTTCCCCCTTAGTGCCTAAACCTAACCCTCCCCCTAGTGCCTAACCCTAACCCTAAACCTAACCCTCTCCTAAACCCAGATCCTTACATTCAGGATGCCGGTGGTCAGGATACTGAATACTGAAGCCAGGATACCAACGCTGTCAGGATTCCGGTGCCGGTATTTAGACCGTCAGCATCCCACACACCAGGATGCTGACTACATCCCGGTAAAACTTGGGGCATATGCTATTATTATGTTTTTGTTTTTTTAGTAAAAAATATACCTATCAGACTTTCTTTTAAATCAATATTATTGAAACCTAAGCCAGTCTCACCTATTAGCGGGGTCCCAGCTGCCGGAGATTTATCTGATACAATGATGAGGAACACAGAATAACCTAGAAGGAGGGTGATCTTGAAAGATACTCTCTCCCCACTTTCTGGGGGAAGATAAAATCCAAAGATGTCCATAATCATCAGAAACATACTGGGCAGAATAATATTCACAGTATAAAAGAGAGACCGTCTTCGGATTATTATCTGTCAGAAAACGAATGGGGAAAAATAAATGAAATCTGAAGCAAAACGTCAATTATGCAATACTACAGTGGTGAATGGAGTTCTGAGAGGGAGCCTTAGATGTGCACTATAGTGCTATGCAATAACTACATTTTCCTGCCTGGAGTGATTAGAACAAAATGCCTCAAAAACAGAACCCATTATGGAATAGAGACTATAATTCTTCTATACACAATGCATCTTTACCTGCCCTATCCTTTGGTTTAGAGGCACATGCAAAACGGTCGCATCTGCTCATTTTTGCATTGCATATGATCACATTGGTGGAACGAGGTATAGTTCCGCATCTGTACAAGTCTGCTGAACTATTCAGTGTATCACGGAAGAAAGATGGATCTACTTTAAAATGCTCTTTACTTAGATTCTAGATTGCTGAAAGTCCTTGATGTGCCTAATTTTCAGAGAACCTAGAATTCCCCTGATATATTTAATCAGACAACCAGATCAGTATTGTGGTTCCAGATATTACTGTAAATCTGCCCTCAGCTGGGAGACGTATCTAATGGTGGCATTTCTTTGCAATGACAGTGAGCTGTTGACACATTTCTACCATACACTGAGACTTTAAAACATATAATTCACAAGTTATGCTAATATATGTATGGTGAGAGCAGAGTGCTTGGATATTGATTATTATTAATTATTATTATTATTATTATTATTATTATTATTATCTTTTATTTATATGGTGCCACAAAAGTGTTCTGCAGCGCCTGACAAAGTATATAAATAAGTGAACAAGAAACCAGTGACGTACAGTACAATACAATGCAGGAAAAGGACAAGGTTTATACACATTGCTGCATTAGTGATCATAACACTCAAAATAAGCAGCAGGGAATAAGCAACCAGTTGTTAGGTGCCCTTGTGGGGAGTAAGGAGTAGATGAAAGTATAAGTAAGGAGAAGCACATGAGGAAAGAGAGCCCTGCTTGTGAGAGCTTACATTCTGAAGGGGAGGGGCAGACACAAAACAGGTGTGACACAGATGGGAGCAGTCAGGGAGGAAGGAGTATGTAGCAGCTGGTTAGGATGAGGGCTGGTAGGCTTTGTGATGAAGTAGTGCGTCTTGAGAGGGTGTGGATTGTATGATCTACAGAAAAAGGTAAACAATGTCTAGATAGACACCAGTGGCCAAATGTAATAGGGTGAGAGTTTAGAAAATGTGAGAGTTTAGCAGTAAAACTCTCACACTACTACATTGATCAAGTTGTATTTTCAAAACAGGAAACACCTGGATGAGAGTTTAAATCTTGAGAGTTTTTTGAGTCTGAAAAACATGCAAGTTTGCATGTTCTGTGACTTTATTACGTTGGCTGAGTTTAAAAATGTGAGAGGTTTCTCTCACATTTTCTAAACTCTCACCCTATTACATTTGGCCCCAGATATTAGACAGTCAATAGGTAAACAGGGACAATAGATTGACAGGGACAAAAGGTCGACACACTAAAGGTCGACACACTAAATGTCGACATGTACGAAGGCCGACAGTTACAAATGGTCGACATGGTCAAAAGGTTGACACGCAAATGGTCGACAGAAATGGCCGACACGTGTTTTTTTTTTTTAACCCTAATCTTCACCCTAACCCAAACCCTCCCCTTGGTGCCTGACCCACACCAACCCTTCTAGTGCCTAACCCTCCAGTAAGTGCCTAACCTTCCCTCCTGATGCCTAACCTTTGGGGTAAGTGCCTAACCCTAAACCTAACCCTAACCCTAAAAAAAAAAAAATGATGTGTCAATCATTTTGTGTCGACCATTTTCAGGTCGACCTGTTGACCATTTGTACCTGTCGACCTTCTTACATGTCGACCTTTAGTGTGTAGAACTTTTGTCCCTCTCGACCTTTTGTCCCTGTCACCCTACTGACTGTCTAACATCTGGTGTCTATCTAGACATTGTCTACCTTTTTACTGTAGATCTTTATACCAGATCCTGTCTTGAGAGCCCATTTCAAGATTTGTAGAGAGGTGGGGAGTCTGATTGGGAGAGGGAGAGAGTTCCAGAGGTAGGGAGCAGCACAGGGAAAATCTTGGAGTTGGGAGTAGGAGAAATCAATCAGTTGGCAGGAGAGGAGGCGTGCATTTGTTGAGCAAAGTGGATGGGCGGGAGTGTGAAGGGAGATGAGGTCAAAGATTTAAATGGCAGAGGATTTGGTGAGTGCTTTGTAAGTGAGTGTAAGAACCTTGAATTGGGTTCTGAAGGGGATGGGGAGCAAGTGTAGGGCTTGTAGAAGAGGGGAGACAGATGTAGAACATTTGGAGAGGAAGTTGAGCCAAGCAGCAGCTTTGAGGACAGGAGTGAAGAGAGGTGGGAGTCAGGGAGGTCAGATAGAAGGAGGTTACAGTATACCAATCTGGAGATGACCGGTGAGAGGATGAGGGTTTTAGTAGCATCCAGGGTGAGAAAGTGTCTGATCCTGAAAATATTTTTGAGATGGAGATGGCAGGACTATGAGAGGTGCTGAATGTGTGGTTTGAATGAGAGGGAGGAGTCCAAGATATAACTCCAAGACAGCGCACTGAACCTATAGGAGATAAATGTGTTGCGAATTGGTAATTAAATTGTGGGAAGTGAGGTTAAGCGGGATTGTGGGAAGATGATTAGCTCAGTATTATGTTAAGTTTAAGAAAGTGTTGGGACATCCAGAAAGAGATAGCAGAGAGACAGTTGTATATACGAGTGAGGAGAGGGGGGGAGAGGTCAGGGGAAGAAAAGTAGATCTGAGTATCAACAGCAAAGAGATGATATTGGAGGTCAAAAGAGCTGATAAGAGGATATATATAGTAGATGGTATAGGAGGGGTCCAAGAACAGAATCTTGGGGAACACTAAAAGTTAACCTGGCCTGACATCCCCTTTCACCCAGTACTGTATATGAAGCTGTGTTTATGTTGACTTGCTGTATGGATGCTGCTATTGTTTCAAAAAGTGGTGGGTAATAAGCAGTCTGCCTCCAGCTGCTATTGGACTACACATCCCAGCATGCCCTGCCACAGGTTTTATAACAGGCATGCTAAAACTGTGGCAAGGCATGATGGGATGTGTAGTTTAACAGCAACTGGGGGGGCACTTATTGCCCACCCCTTGTTTAAAGTGTGGTTGTAATGAACTTAAGTGTCAATGAGTGGGTTTTGTAGATACCACTAGATTCTCCATCCCTTCCTGTAAGAGAATTATGATAACATAGGCTCATAAGGGCACTCAGTCTAAAAGGAGCACCCACTGTAGATAATTTGTGCCAGCTGCTAGCCAAATCTTTGCTGGATTACCTCTGGTCATCCATGCTGTGCTGGAAGGATCAGCCAGCCAGCTTAGGAGCACTTTTAGCCAAAAAGATACTTATGTGTTATTCTGGGAATGGGAAAAGGATGTTCATGGATTTTATTTTAGAATCAAACAGATGGGTGCTCTTTGTTCTTTACAATATTACCCAGACTTTCTGGAACTTTTCTCTGCATGTTGTCTAATGCTATAGGAGAACTTGGGGGAGGTTTGATCACCATACTTTAATAAGCAAGAACCCAATCCAGTGGGGGTGTGTAATCAAGGTTCAGAATCATCAAGTCACATAACTGTGGGATCTAGACCAGGCTTAAAAGATGTAGTTTAGCCACATTGTCCTGTCTCTACCATATATTTAAGAAGAACTGACTAGGAGTCACTACTATTGTTGGACTGGCTCAGGATAATGCCTTTCTGGATATTAAGGGGTATATTTACTAAGATTCAATTTGGTCCCGATTTTTCCTGTTTTTCAACTCGAATAGGATAAGTCAAAAAGGCCTTTTTTTCACTTAAGAAATTGGGAATTTACCAAGCTCACAGTTTTAACAGGATCATTTTGATTGATGGTGTATTTGGTCGATCCTGTCCGTTTTGAAGTCCTGATTTAAATGGCCAAATTTGTCTCCCAAAAAAGCAGGCTGCACATATCAGTGAAATATGGGCCTGATTCAGAGCCGTTCGCTATTTGCGGTCGTTCGTTTAAAAACAAGGGGTGGCTATTCAAATGATCCGTACGCACATTGCAGTCTGTTCACACCTCTAAGTCTGAACGAACGAGCAAAACATACGCTCGTTTATTTGTTAAAAACGCCCCCTGGCCGCACGCATCCTACGTCATGTCCGCTATTTATTAGATTAATCGAGTACATCGACCAGCGTATGAACTGCTCGCTATTCTTGTGGTTGGTGTTTGCTACCACAAATTTGCGTGCAGTTCTGGCTATAAAATAACCCAGTGACGTGGTCAATGACGCTGCTGTTTTAAATATACACACCCATAAAACGCCCGTTTTGACCTTTAAGCACGCCTGCGTTCGGATCTCCACTCCCCATTTTCAAGCACCTTCCCCTGTTACCACCCACATACGCCTCATTCTGTCACTCAAAATAGCAGGCACTCGCTATATAGCGTACAAACGATTTTCGGCCGCACTGACTGGTTCGCGCATGCGTACTAAAAAGCGTACGCATGCGCAGATGTGCAAACATTGCTCGGAACGAGCGTACTGCCGCTAACGAGCGGCTCTGAATGAGGGCCTATGTGCAGACTGTTTGTTGTTGTTATTTTATTTTTAGTTTTTTTTTTTAAATTGACGTGAGTTCCCCCCCAAAAGGCTAACTAGCCCAGGACTTGCTAGCCTGTCCTGGTACCTAAAATTATGAGGAACAAAATGTGCAGGGTTCCACCATAAATTAGGTACCAGCACCAGGCTGCAGTCCTGGTTTTAATTATAGGGAGGAAAAAATTACGTAGGTGTTCCCCTATAATTGAACAGCAATGGACCCTTTCTAGCCTGATGCCACAGCCAGGGGAGCCCTTTCACTGGGCCCGCCAGCCGCAGCATCAGTCCTGACCACTATCAGCCCAGGCCAGGGATCCCTGGGTAGTTGGGACCCCCCAATAAAGGGGTCCCCCTCTCCAGGGCATTCCTGGCCTAGGCTGATAGCCCGGGGCAATCTCCAACACCCTAGGGTGGTGGGAGGCAGGTTTATAGTGTATGTAGTGTGTAAAAAACAGATTTAACAACATTGGGCCTGATTCAGAGGCGCTCGCTCTGAATCAGGGCATTTTTTTTTGGCCTCCAGGCCACTCGCAAAGCTGTGGATGACCACCCACAGCTAGTGCAAGCGGCATGGCGATGGTCGCGATTATCATGACCATTGGGCTTGCTTTGAGACCCTGTGGGAGGGTCTCGGCTCCTGCAAGTCCGAGTGGACTTTCTGCTCTAATAGAGCAGGAAGTCCACTACTGACATCACGAGTGATGTCAGTAGGGCAGCCCACAAATGGCAGGCTTTCCTAAGGGAACACCTGCGTTTGTGCAGCCACTCCCCCTTCCCCGCCTACAAAATGGGGCGAGCTGTCAATCAACATCGACAGCCACCCTGTCTTGTAGTGAGCCACAGAGTGATGGAGCTGCCATCACTAGCTGGGGCTCACGCATGCACACGCCGGTGGCGGTGCATGCGCAGTGGAGGAACATCGACCCGCTTGCGAGCGCTGTGCGCTCACGAGCAGGTCTGAATCAGGCCCATTGTCTTTACAGTCGAACTGCAGGTCCCAGCAAACCTCCCCTATATGCTGGTAGTTGGAGAACCACAAGTACCAGCATGCGGAGCATTAAGGGCCCGCTGGTACCTGTAGTTCACCTGTAAAGAAATGTGTATAAAAAAAAAAATTGGTTGAGGGCTTTGGGTTAGGCACAAGGGAGAGGATTAGAGTTTTGCTGTGGGGGGAGGTTAGGTTTAGGCTGCAGGGAGGGAGTTTAGGCACTAGGGGGGTGGTTTGGTATAGGTACCAGGGAGGTAGGGTTAGGAGTAGAGTTAGGGGATTGGTTAGGCTTACTTACCTTGGTGCATTCGCATTCTAACCTGGTCAGATGTCGACATCGAGATTCTGACCGCTGGGATCCCGAGCACCAGCATCCCATACCCAACACCTTAAAATCATATAATGGATACACTGGGTCCACATACATTATAATGGTCTTGATAGTGTATAAAGAACACTAGGATTCACTTAATCTTATATATAAAATGAATTGGTTTTTCTGTTTGCTTGTGCGGTTATGCATTCACACACCCCTGCACCGATTGGGATGAAACCAATGAGAGGTGGTCCATTTGGAGCCTGGCCAGGTTTTAGAGTGGTTAGGGTCCCAGTCGGACCTCCCATTGGTGTATGCTGGTCAGAACTTTGACCTGGGGAGCCTGTTCCCGTCCTTATACTGGAAGTATTTGGACAAAAACTTTACAGAGTGGTAACATAGGATCCCAGAAGACATACTAGGGGGTTGAGGTCCCGGTCAGACCTCCTGTTGGTTTTCGCTGGGGAGAATGACCCATGGAGCCTGTTCTGGGCCTTCCACTGGATAGATTTGGATGAAAACTTCACAGAGGGGTTGAAATGGTATTGGATGCCTGGCAATTGGTCTGGGATGCCTAACTTAACAACTTCATGATTAGATCCAGGTCGGACCTCCCGTTGGTTTTTGCTCGACAGAACTTTAACCTGGGAAGCCTGTTCTGGGCCTTCCACTAGATGGATTTAGGTGAAAACTTCACAGAGTGGTGGCAATTGGTCGGGGATGCCTAACTTAATAACTTGAAGATTTAAACCCGGGCAATGCTGGGTACTACAGCTAGTATTCTATAATGGTCACTAGAAGGGTTTCTGTATTGTGTGGTTGTCACAAAGATGCTCTGTATATTATGTGTCCATCACTAGGATGATCTCTGCATTGTAAGGCAGTCACTAGGATGCTCTCTGTGTTGAATGATGGTCACTAGCATGATCACAATTTTTATATGGTGGTCACTGGTATGTTCTTTTTATTGTATGGTGGTCATTGTGAATATGTATATGTAGAATATAGGGAAGATGAACTTGAAGGGAATATGCAGCACAATTGTAAAGTATATACAGTTTTTTGTTCTCATGAACATACAAATTGTTGTGTATTAGACAGGTTGTATGGCAGGATGTATGCACAATAGTCTACCTCAAGCTACGAGTCCTTTTTTTTCTCGATTCAAACAAAAGTGTACCTGATCCATAAATCATAATAACTATTAGGCCTTCATCTCGATGCAGTTTCAGAGCCATAAGACTGGAGGTGATGTTTGGTTGTTGTAGTGTCACACTTCATTTATCTTGCATAAGGTGTTTTTTGTGTGTGGGGAACTGTTGAAGGTGCTAAAATATATCCGAGGAGGAGTACAGTCTCCCTTCTTGTGTCATGTAACTTGGGGCTTTGAAGGAGAATCTGTCTCACACGCATACAACAGAACATCAGTACTGTGCCACTTTTTCCACAAGAACCACTATTAAAATCTTACCTTGCCTTGGGTCACTGGTGAACTACAGGGCTGTCTGTATAATTGACAAGTCATTTATTTTTTATAGCCCCTATTAGATTAATAATAATAATAATAATATATTGAATTCATTACTCCCCTAGTGATTTCTTGATGAATAGACTACTTGATGCAAAATCATAGGAAGCCTTAGCAGGATCCAACCCCCTTATTACATAAGGTATAACTACATAATCCTAATAACTGTGAAATCAGTTTGGATTTTCTGCATTTTAAACATCTTCTGCAGATGATGTCAACATTACTAACATAGATCAGTATTAAAAATAATACATGTATGATCCTAAAGTGTGTGGGCTACTGATGGATATAAAGAATTAACTTACAAAAAACTTTATCTCTCCAAAGCTGTAATCATGATCACGGAATACTCCATAGTGGGGAATTACTTTGACGAGATCCCACTCGCCCTCACTCTTGTACACAGTCTGGAAATTATTCATCTCGAATGCATTTCTCCCAAAGGACACATTAATATCCTGAACTAGACATGAGAAATGTAAATAAATAAAATCAGTTAATTTGGTATGAAGGTGTTACCCAAAGCCCTAGTATGTGTTTTTTTGGTCCCGCACAGCCTCCCTATTCCCATTCTCATTTACAACAAAAACTATAGACTACTGGACTACGCACAGTTATCTGGTGTGCTATAAAATATAGTTATTTTAGCACCTGAGAAGTACTTTATTTCTTTATCGTTTCATTAATAGAAAGAAAGCGAAATCATTAATAACTGAAAAACTTACTGGTGTGAATCCAGCTTGCGAAAGTGATGGAGCAGTTCTGATGATCAAATGGAAAGTAGTAAATGTCAAAGGTACAGGAAGATACTATTTGCATTGGTAAGGTGTTGAATATTCTGCCTTTATGATTAATGTAGACATAACCAATCTCTGGGGACTTAGAGGCGTCCACACTGTAAAATAATCAAACTGGAGTTAGTTGACTTGGCAGGGGGGAAATCTATCAAACTTTCTAATGAGGACAAGTGGAGAAGTTGACCATATAAACCATTCAGCTTCTACCTGTAATGTTATAGAATGTGCTGTTTGATACATCTCCCCCATGTCATTATGATGGCTCCACCCAAAACAATGAAGGAGTTCCATAACTTAAACATAAATTTAGAATATTACACACCTGGGGTCCAATAATCCACTTGTTAACGAGGTTCCTAAAGAAACTAGTAATAGAGCATTTCAGGACAACATGTACAAGTATCTATATAGAAATTCATATGCTATATATTTAGTTATGTGTCCAAACATAAACTGTTGTTCTCTGTCATCTTCTTCTTCAGACAAAAGAGGACACATAAACTATGGAATATTCTCAGATGACCAAAAATGTATTTAAAGTACCATTAGCACTGGTTCCTATTTTTAGCTATATGGAAAATGTGTCAAATGATGCTTGGTGCAAGTGTCACATTAAACTTGTGTGTGGTCATCTTAACTAATAGAATGTTATTTCTAGTTAGGACCAATCACATGTAATTACTATAGGTGTAGTGGGTGGGTCTGTGTGCGTATATGGGGGGAGTTAGAGTATGTGTTTGTTGTGGACCCGGGGTGGTAACAGGATTAAACACCTGAACAGGTTTAAAGTAAACTGAAAAGTAGGTTGTTTAATGTGAATGTTGGTAGACATGAACAATAAGATAAAGTCCAGTAATAACAAACTAATAACTGTAGCAGGAGGAAACTGTAATGAGTGGGAATAAACAAATGTCCAGCACGAAGACTGATGAATAAGGTGAATCCAGAGAGACTGTAAAGGTGAAATGGATATCCCGGTATACAGAGTAATGGCTGAGAGCGATATCCGGAAATGCTGTGATGATGGCTGAAGGGAAAATCCTGTAATGCTGTGCTGATTGAGAGAGAGGAATCAGGTAATGCTGTGATGATGGCTGAAAGGAGAATCCGGTAATGCTGTAATGATGGCTGTACAGGAATGGGTTAACTGTGGAGACAGGTTCAGGCAGGAGTGGGCCTGGTGGAAGGTGCAGGGGGATCTCCAACAGTGGGCCTGATTCTGATCCGCTCGCGAGCGCTGAGCGCTCGCAAGCGGGTCGATGGTGCCCAAGTGCGCATGCGCATGACAGAGGTGGGAGAGCTTTTGGCTCTGATAGAGCCAAAAGCTCTCCTGGGCTTGCGGCAGCGAGACCCTATCGCAGGGTCTCATCGCAAGACCATCGCGACCATCATTTTGGCCGCTCGCTATAGCTGTGGGTGGTCACCCACAGCTATGCGAGCGACCAGGAGGTCGCTCCAAAAAGGAGCAGGGACGGCCCTGATTCAGAGCGAGCGCTCTGTCAGAGCGTCCGGCTCTGAATCAGGGCCAGAATGCAATGCAAGGCAGAGCGGTGCAAGCTGCAGGGAGCCGAAGGCAGACAAGGAGCTAGGGCAAGCACCGGAGCACAGGTCTCATGTTCAGGAGCGCATGAATTCTCTCTTACAGCTGACACTGTGAAACATGTTGCACTGGCAACTACAGGGCGCACTAAACACCCTTAAGTACCCAGCAACAGAACGTGATAGGCCAGAGAGAGCAGATAACCCACAGACCATTTGCCTGCTATGTCACATGGCCAAAGACAACATGGTGACGCCCAGACAGCCGTGACGCAGATACGCCACTAGTCTTACGCCTGTCAGGACGGCGCAGTGCTGGCAGACCACTGCGTACATGCAATGCCAATCTCCACACGCCAGCTCCCCTGCTAGAAGGACCACGCCACAGCACCCTCATCAGTAAGGACTGCAAATCTCCACGCCACGAAACCTGGGTCATGACAGGGGGTAGGGGACTATAATAACCAGGCAGGCACATACAGTGCATTATGTATACCATCATCAATGTATTATTTTTACATGTGGTTTAAAAGTGGGCATAAAATTCACCAATCCCCTAATCTCTCTGTTTCAAAATGAGATCATTTTAGTTCTATACCAATCCAGTCTTCAATTAAACAATTTCAACACATTCACCTCAATTAATGCTAGAACCATGGTTGTGTTTGTGTGAATAGAGAGCAATGATGTTATAGCAAATAAAGAGATTTATGTCTGAGACAGAGAACTTCTACTTGGCGAATCATGAGGCAAGATTTAACTAAAACTTTAACTAAAACTGCTCATTGTGTTCAAGAATAGTAACATACTGTAGTCCAATTTGCAAAAAAATTCAAAAATATATATTTTTTCGAAATAGGTTTTTTTATCTACATACTGCAATTAGTGTTGCAATAAGTCAAACTTGGTCCCTGTGCGGTATATATTCCATGAGCAGCCACCCCACACTCTAAACTTGTTCAGTATACCTCCATTCTGCCACCAATTGTGCACTTGTGAACCCCACGCTCCCTTCCTCTGTCATCTGTTTCCATTTTCCCGTGTTACTTTTGCCCCCCACATATTTTGTATTGTCTTATATACCCCATCGGGTTGGGTACGGGATGCTGGTGCTTGGGATCCCTGCGGTCAGAATCCCGACGCCAGCATCCCGACAGGGTTAAAAAACTGACAATGGCCGGTAAGTACCCTAACCCAACCCCTACCCCTAAACCTAACCCTTCCTCCTCGCACCCTTAACATAACCTCCCCTCCTAGTGCCTAAACCTAACCCTCCCCGCACCCTAAACTTCATCTTCCCCATAATGCCTAACCCTAACCCTCTGTTCAGTGCCTAAATGTAACCCCCCTAGTGTCTTACCCAAGCCCTACCCCTAAACCTAACCCTCCCTCCCCGCACCCTAAACCTAACCTCCCCTCCTAGTTCCTAAAACTAACCCTCCCCATACCCTAAACCTCACCTCCCCCCTAGTGCCTAACTGTAACCCCCCTAATGTCTTATCCTAACCCCCCACTAGTGCCTAACCCTCCCCATACCCTAAACCTCACCTCCCCCTAGTGCCTAACCCTAATCTTCCATTCAGTGCCTAAACTTAACCCCCCTAGTGTCTTACCCAACCCCTACCCCTAAACCTAACCCTCCCTCCCTGCACCCTAAACCTAACCTCCCCTCCTAGTGCCTAAACCTAACCCTCCTTGCACCTTAAACTTCACCTCCCCCCTAGTGCCTAACCCTAACCCCCATTCAGTGCCTAAATGTAACCCCCTAGTGTCTTACCCAACCCCTATCCCTAAACCTAACCCTCCCTCCCGCACCCTAAACCTAACCTCCCCTCCTAGTTCCTAAACCTAACCCTCCCCATACCCTAAACCTCACCTCCCCACTAGTGCCTAACCCTAACCCCCTAATGTCTTACCCTAACCCCCCACTAGTGCCTAACCCTAACCCTCCCCATACCCTAAACCTCACCACCCTAGTGCCTAACCCTAACCCTCCGTTCAGTGCCTAAACGTAACCCCCCTAGTGTCTTACCCAACCCCTATCCCTAAACCTAACCCTCCCTCCTCGCACCATAAACCTCACCTCCCCCCAGTGCCTAAACCTAACCCCCCATAGTGTCTTACCCTAACTCCCCCACTAGTGCCTAACCCTATGCCCTGACCCTTCCCATAGCCCCACTACTTGCTGTTGGGATGCTGGCGGTGGGGATGCTGGCAATCGGGATACTGGTGGTCAGGATGCCAGCACTGGGATTTTAACTGGTGTCGAGATTCCAGCGCTGGCATTCTGCTCGCTGGTATCCTGACATCATGCATTTCAACTACCTCCCGCCCCATCACCTTTCACCCCTTTGTACAATATATACTCCCACTGCATCCTTCCCCTATCGCCATTACCACCCCCACAGGTTCCTACTTGCTGTGGTGTCCAGTGAAAGAGGGCTCTAAGCTGCTTACAATAGATCACTGCTGCTGCTCCATTTGGGAAAGAATTCTTTGCAGAGTGCTCAGCCCATCCACACATAGTAGCATCATGAGCAGTTGTAGTGCAATGCTGTCATCTTTTGCACCAGACAATGAAGCAGGGTAAAAGTGATGTCAAGGGGACTCTCCTATTTTATAATGCTGCATTTCTTGGTTGATACGTCAGGACAATGGGGCCAGAACTATGGGACACCCTAATAATCTGGGACTCTGGCAGTTGTCTTATCTGATTCACTATTAAACACCAGTAGCTGCAATTGTTGTAAAGTCCTCTCCATTTAAAAAGGTTTGTTTTGTTTTTTATTTGGACACTTATAACATTGTAAGCATTATTCCAAAGAAGGGTTGATTTTTTTTTGCCATATTTTCTATTTAATGCATGTTTTACTGAAGTAGCTCACTTACCTGTCCTTTTATTACAGTTGAAGCCATGCAATAATAATTCACAATAGTTACCAAATAAATAATAATTATGGTTTATTTGTTAACAATAATACTTACAATTCAATGACCATAATGTCTGGCACCCACACCCATTTTGTGGGAATTGTAAATAAAGTCACATTATCAAATTCTGTTGGATCCCAAGTGAGAAACTCATCCACCCAGGACTAGATAAAGCATAAAGTACAAACTGTATTAGCATACACAGAATACCTACTGTAGAACAGCAAATTTGTTTAGGAGCAATCAATTGGTAATATATATATATATATATATATATATATAATTATATATATAAATATATATATATAAACACCCCATATAATGTCGGCACTCATATATATACAGGTTGAGTCTCCCATATCCAAAATGCTTGGGACCAGGGGTATTTTGGATATTGGAATATTCCGTATTTTGGAATAATTGCATATCATAATGATATATATTGGGAATGTGACCCAAATATATACACAGAATGCAGTTATGTGTTATATACACCTTATACACACAGCCTGCAGGTCATTTTATACAATATATTCAAGAATTTTGTGGCTCAAGCATAGTTTGTGTACATACATGAAATCCATTTATGTTCCATATACACCTTATACACACAGCCTGAAGGTAATTTTATACAATATATTTAATAATTTGTGCTTTAGACAAAGTTTGTGTACATTGAACCATCAAAAATCAAAGGTTTCATTATCTCAGTCATGCCAAAATAATTCCGTATTTTGGAATATTCCGTATTTCTGAATATTTGGATAAGGGAGACTCAACCTGTGTATATGTGTATGTATATATATATATATATATATATATATAAAATAATTTTTTTTATATCTTTCCCAAGCTGGATAATATTCTATGTGTTACAGGAACACTAACACAAATATTTATTTTTCACTAGAATTACCAATAACTCAGTAAATTTGCATATGATACAATAGTTACTGTATTTCTTACAAATAAAAAAGTTTTCAAAAATTAGTTAAATATAAATTACTATAACACAAAAATACAAATATAAAATAATTGTACCTGATTATACCATATGTAAGTTGTCAGTACTTGATTTTTCTCATTCTGGGAGAAGAGAAAAAAAATAAAAACCAGATGCAGGTTTGCAGCAAATTATTTACTAATCACAAAAATGTTGTGTTTCTAGTATTCAAAAATACAATATTTTAAGAAAATATTCTGACACCATATTGAAATAAATAACACATTATTAAGTTGTTTCAATAAAACTAGTTGCAACAAAATTGTGCTGTAGAACAGAACTACTTTGACTTTGGAAAAAAAGTGTTTGTTCTAAATTAGACATTATTACAATCAATTCATTCAATATCCATGTTAAAACTTCTCTATTTGTGGAAGACTACTTTCCTATGTACATATTATCTAATGTACCCTTATTTCCTGTTTTACTGAGAACCCTGTTCCAACTCCGGGTCAGACCCGGAATTTTTGTGGAAAAGGGTTATTATTTACTTCACACATTTTACACCATATCTACTTAGCCTTATTGTCACAATATATTGCAATAATTTTTGTTTGCATTCTACAAAATCCCCAGTCTTATCCTTGACAACATTTTTGTTTATTATTTATGAATTTGGAAATATAGCAGTTCGGTTCTCCTGAAATACAAACATACCCGAACTTTGAGTCGAATTGAGTTCTGGCTTGGATTACTTTTGGAGTTCCAAGTAGAACCAAGACCCAGCTTGTGTCTGCTGTAAATTCGGAAGTCAGATTTAAAAACTGAATCTCGGGTTTTGGATTGCATGTAAATAGGTAAAAATGAAATGATTTTAACCATTTTTATACATTTTAAAGAAATCCAAAACCAAATCTGAACCAAAACTCTTGAGGGTGGTTTTGTCAAAACCAAACCATATCATTTGAGGGTGGTTTTGCCAAAACCAAAACACGGGTGTCCATGCACATCACATGTTAACTGCAGAAACTTCTGTTAGTCCACTATATTCAGTTGAATTGGTAATAGTACTTGGTTTATATATTCTAGAAATAGAGAATAACTGATGTCTCTGGTAACACTGTCTAACCTTTTCAAAAACACTTTGAGCTATTATATGAAATTAGCAAGGAAGACAGCTATAGAAATGTGCAGTATTGGGGCGTGGCCTGGTTACCTAAGATGGCGGACACAACTCTCCTTGACTCCCATCAAACCCGCTGTTAGCCATGGTTCCCTGGCTATCTAACCCATAGAAGCTTCCAGCTGAGCCCAGCGCTGTTCTACCGAACATCTGTGCCACCTGCAGAGCCCTTCAAACCCACTCCAGGCCCCTTTTTTCATTAGGTGCGGCACTCTACTTGGGTTACAGGAGACGCTGGCTCCATCTTGGAATCGGCCGGTGAGCGTGTTCTTCCTGGCCACTATACTGTGAACTACCACCGAGCTCCTGCAGCCCTCTCCTACCTCCGGTGACACCAGCGATAAGTCCAGATGCCCAATAGTCCTCTAGCTAGCTCTATATACCCGCGGCCTAGTCACCGAGGCCTGCACTTACTCCAGAAGCCCCGGCCTCGATTTGGGGGCTCCGCAGATCGGAGCAGTCGCAGTTGCCGCTGGATGGGGCCGTGATCCCCCTGCACCCTCCGGACCCTTGCAGGCTGACTGGGATTCCAAGTGAGGCCACTCATATCCCCAGGGGGCCCCCAGACACATACGCAATCGGACCCGCGAATCGCAGGAGGCCGCCATCTTCCCACAATTTCCCCTGGCCTGTGACCCCCACTGCAGCTGCCCTCCTCCCCAGCGCTGACAGGGAACAGAAGCCTTCCAAGGATGCCTGTATTATTACTAGTCCTGTATAAGGCCAGCCTTTGCCCCAGGACATGCTGACATTCTCTTACCTGTCCTGGCTGTCTCCCTCCTGCTGGATTTGGTCCTCCGCTGTCGGGCTGCTCTCCCCGCCTGCTGTGACTGGCACACGGTAGCTGTCTACATAGAGGCCCCTACAAATTACCAGCAGCTGGGCGCCTTGACACTCCTGAGAATCTTCCTGCGCTGGAAATCTTTCCTGTCGTCTGAGCGGCGCCCATTGCTCCAACCCGCAAGCCTGCTGTGCCACATTATACTCATCGCCTCTTCCCGAGCTGGCTGTGTGCCTCTACCCTGCACAATCCTTTGGCTGCCCATAACCAAGGACCTCTCAATCTGTTTTTGTCTCCTACTGATAGAGTGATATACAGTTTACATTCTCGCCCTGATGGCTGCAATATGTAATAACTGAAACCTCACCCCCTTCCACCCCTAATTAGTACACGTGGAGTTTATTTTCTTTTACCCCCTTATATACCCATATTCATAATGCCTAGAGTGAAGAAATCCTCTGCAGGTGACCTCACACCATAGCTCATGAAATAAAAATCCCAGTCTGACACTAAAGATATCGTGCCGGATTCAGCTCCTGACCACTCTAACTCAGAATCGGAAGAAGATGGCTTTTCTCCCATTACTCGCAGAGACTGTCTTATACTGTTCAATGAACTCAAAGATGTGAAAAAGTCTGTACAGGCTCTTCATACCATGCAAGCAGAAATTACCGCCATTGGTTCCAGAACAGACCAACTAGAACGTAGAGTTGAGGAGGTGGTTACATTCCAACAATCTTACGATGCCAAATTCACACATCTACACCAAGATGGTGCTCAACTTGAAGACGGCCAAGAAGACCAAGATAACAGGGCCCGGTGTAACAATATTCGCATCAGAGGTATTCCTGAAGATGTCGAGCTCCCCCACCTTGAGCTCTATCTCAAAGGCCTCTTCATGCAACTTTCACCCTCTACTCTGGAAGACCACCTGCTCCTAGACCAAGCCCATCGCGTGCTGAAACCGCACTTTCAATCTTCTTCTCAACCTTGAGATGTTATTCTTTGTATGCACTACTTTACAGCCAAGGAGACTATAATGAGAGAGGTTCGAAAACTCCCTTCGATCACCTTTAGGGATGTTACTCTCCAGATCTCTCAAGATGTTTCTCCTTTGACTCTTGCTAAATGTAGGGACTTTAAGCTTCTTACCACCCTGCTTCGTCACCATAACATAAGATACCATTGGGGTTACCCCTTTCTCATTCTAATATGGCACCAGAACCAACTACATGTGGCTCAGTCTCTCCTTGAAGCTCAATCTCTTCTTCCAACCCTGGGTATATCCAAAGAACCTGTCCCTACATCCTCCGTCCCCATCCCCCAAAGGTCTCGACAGACGACTCGATGCCCCCTCCATCAGAATGGTCTACTGTTCCTGCGTTTTCCAAGTCTTCCACTGAAACCTGAGACCCTCTAAAAGGTTTACTGTTACGTCACTTGTGAGGACACTCCCCATTATGAATACTTTATTCTATAGTGTCACTATATATATTTGGAATTAATTTATCCTATTTTTGGAATATTTACAGAGGTTTATGTAATTGTGCCTTGGTGAAGCTCCATTATAATGATTATAAGATATATCTATATATGTTCATGTTGTAACTGTTCGCTTATTACAGCCTTATTTAAACTCTGTTGAACTGTTTATGCGTATATGTCTATCAATCTACAAATCCTGTTTATTAGTTTGTATTGAAGGTTTGTCTGGGATGATTAATCCCTCGATTCATTACCATTCATTGTCAATTATTTTCCATGTTTCTGTTTCTATTGTACTACCCTTACCTGTTTATATTAGGGATGTGCACCGGCCACTTTTCGTGTTTTGGTTTTGGATCTGGATCTTTCTTCGTGTTTTGGATCTGGATTGCTTTTGCCAAAACCACCCTTCCGTGTTTTGGGTTGTGGGTTTTGTGTTTTGGATCTGTATTTTTTTTTAAAAAAAGCAGAAAAACAGCTAAAATCACAGAATTTGTGGGTTTTTCTGCTCCTATGCTATTATTAACCTCAATAACCTTAATTTCAAGTCTATTCTGAACACCTCACACCTCACAATAGTGTTTTTATGTCCAAAAGGTTGCACCGAGGTAGCTGGATGACTATGCTAAGCGACACGAGTGGGCGGCACAAACACATGGTCCATCTAGGAGTGACACTGCAGTGGCAGACAGGATGGCAGTTTGAAAAACTAGGCCCCAAACAGTACATAATGCAAAGAAAAAAAAGAGGTGCAAGATGGAATTGTCCTTGGGCCCTCCCACCCACCCTTATGTTGTATAAACAGGACATGCACACTTTAACAAACCAATCATTTCAGCGCCAGTGTCTGCCACACAACTGTGGCTGAAATGATTGGTTCGTTTGGGCCCCCACAAAACAAGCTGGTAATTAATGTGTCCCTGGACAAACTGGCTCTACGGAGGCAAGATGTCATCCTCATCCTCCTCATCCTCCGGTTCCTCACCCTCTCCAGTGTTGTGTACATCCTCATCCTCACAGAGTATTAATTTGTCCCCTCTGGAATCCACAACCACAGGTCCCTCTGTACGTTCTGGAGGCTGGTCTCCCTGGAAGAGTTGATAATTCATTTTATGAACATCATCTTCTCCACATTTTGTGGAAGCAACCTCCTTTCGCTGACAAGGTTCCCGGCTGCACTAAACACTCTTTCGGAGTACACACTGGAGGGGGGCAACTCAGGTAAAATAGAGCCAGTTTGTACAGGGGCCTCCAAATTGCCTCTTTTTCCTGCCAGTACAGGTACGGACTGTCTGACATGCCTACTTAGATGCTGTCACCGATGTAATCCTTTAACAGACAGACGCATGCTTGTTGCTGCTGCTTTGAGGATGCAGGTGCGGCTACAGCCCACACAATTCACAAAGACAGAAAAAAAAGAAGAATTTTTTTATTGTTTGTGGAGCGCACTTTGAGGGTTACACCACCATTTAACAGACAGACGCACGCTTGTCGCTGCTGCTTTGAGGATGCAGGTGTGGCTACAGCCCACACAATTCACAAAGACAGAAAAAAAAAGAAGAATTTTTTTATTGTTTATGGAGTGCACTTTGAGGGTTACACCACCCTTTAACAGACAGACGAACGCTTGTCGCTGCTGCTTTGAGGATGCAGGTGCGGCTACAGCAAACACAATTCACAAAGACAGAAAAAAAAAGAATTTTTTTATTGTTTGTGGAGCGCACTTTGAGGGTTACACCACCCTTTAACAGACAGATGCACGCTTGTCGCTGCAGCTTTGAGGATGCAGGTGCGGCTACAGCCCACACAATTCACAAAGACAGAAAAAAAAAAAATTATTGTTTGTGGAGCGCACTTTGAGGGTTACACCACCCTTTAACAGACAGACGCACGCTTGTCACTGCTGCTTTGAGGACAGTATCATATGCAGTGACATTAGACTTGTCAGAAATTGTTGGCACGTCCTTCAGACCGGACCACATGTCCAAACCGGCCCTTGACTTATGACACAGGCGCACGCTTGGCGCTGCTACTGTGTTGATGCACGTGCGGCTACATTGCACACAAGTCACAAACAGAAAAAAATTTGTTTTTTAGTTTTTGGAGCACTTTGGGGGTTACTCCATCTTTTAACTGACTTATGGGACACAGGAGCACGCTTGGCGCTGCTCCTTTGTTGATGCACGTGCAGCTACAGTGCACACAATTCACAAAGACAGAAAAAAAAAGGAGAATTTTTTTATTGTTTGTGGAGCGCACTTTGAGGGTTACACCACCCTTTAACAGACAGACCGGGAACCGGGGACACACTACCTCCATCAATTGTCTAAATCCCACTGCACTAATGTCAGATACCGGACGCACGTCTAACACCAACATAGCAGTCAAGGCCTCAGTTATACGTTTTGCTTCAGGATGACTGCTGCCGTACTTCATCCTCCTCGCTAAGGACTGTTGGAGGGTCAATTGTTTAGTAAAAGTAGTGGTGTTCCTACTTCCTCTCTGGGATGATGAACAACTCTCAGCAGCAGCAACAGCACTAGGAGGAAGTGGTTCTTGATCTTTCCCTATTTTATTTTTCTCTGAGAAAGTTTGGTCCTCCATTTATGTTATATTGATATAGACATGCGGCTAAGGCGCACACATACACAGAAAATATTTTTCTATTTTTGTTGGAGACTAGTGCACTTTGTGGGTTACACCACCCTTTAAGAAATGAGCAAGCCAGCCCTTTACTTATGGGACACAGGCGCACACTTGGCGCTGCTCCTTTGTTGATGCACGTGCAGCCACAGTGCACACAATTCACAAACACAGAAAATATTTTTTTATTTTGTTTGGAGTGTACTTTGGGGGTTACAGCACCCTTTAACGGTCAAGCCAGCCGCCCCTTTACTTATGACACAGGCGCACGCTTAGCACTACTTTGTTGATGCACGTGCGGCTACTGCGCATACAATTCACAAACAGAAAATATTTTTTAATTTTGTTTGGAGTGCTCTTTGGGGGTTACAGCACCCTTTAATGGACAAGCTATCCGGCCCTTTATTTAAGGGACAGGTGCACGCTTGGCACTACTTTGTTGATGCACGTGCGGCTTCTGCGCACACATTTCACAAAGACAGAAAAAAAAGAATTTTTTATTTTGTTTGGAGTGTACTTTGGGGGTTACAGCACCCTTTAGCAGACAAGCCAGCCAGCCCTTTACGTATGGGACACAGGCGCACGCTTGGCGCTGCTCCTTTGTTGATGCACGTGCAGCCACAGTGCACACAATTCACAAACACATTAAATATTTTTTTATTTTGTTTGGAGTGCCCTTTGGGGGTTACAGCACCCTTTAATGGACAAGCCAGCCGGTCCTTTACGTATGGGACACAGGCGCACGCTTGGCACTACTTTGTTGATGCATGTGCGGCTACTGCGCACACAATTCACAAACACAGAAAATATTTTTTTATTTTGTTTGGAGTGTACTTTGGGGGTTACAGCACCTTTTAACGGACAAGCTAGCCGGCCCTTTACTTATGGGACACAGGCGCACGCTTGGCGCTGCTCCTTTGTTGATGCACGTGCAGCCACAGTGCACACAATTCACAAACACAGAAAATATTTTTTTATTTTGTTTGGAGTGTACTTTGGGGGTTACAGCACCCTTTAATGGACAAGCCAGCCGGCCCTTTACTTATGGGACACAGGCGCACGCTTGCGCTGCTCCATTGTTGATGCACGTGCAGCCACAGTGCACACAATTCACAAACACAGAAAATATATTATTTTTTTTTGCACTTGGGGGGAGCACCCCTGATGGACAGAGCACCCCCTTGACAACACTACAACCCCTTTAGGACTGGGACACTGCACAGGACTTTGGAGTGGACATAGCCCCTATGGACAACTGACTGCACAACACAGTCCAGCCAGCCCCTATGGACTTTGAAGGAGTGGACACAGCCCCTATGGACAACAGTAGCACAGCGCAGCACAGCACAGCACAGCACAACACTACACTGCACTACACAGCCCAGTCAGCCCTAACTCCCACCCTCCCTCTTCACTGTCCACAGCCGAGTGAGAGAATGGCGCAGACGCGGGTACCTTATATAGGATCCAAAACCCGCGAGACCCTGAAGGCGGGATGATGACGTTTTGCCTCGATTTCAGATCCGAGTCAGGCGGGAAAAGTCGAGCCTGACTCGGATCGGCCTCGGATCGGGGGGGCTCGGGGCTGGAACACTGCACAGGACTTTGGAGTGGACACAGCCCCTATGGACAACTGACTGCACAACACAGTCCAGCCAGCCGCTATAGACTTTGAAGGAGTGGACACAGCCCCTATGGACAACAGCAGCACAGCACGGCACAGCACAGCACAACACTACACTGCACTACACTACACAAGACAGCCCAGCCAGCCCTAACTCACACCCTCCCTCTTCACTGTCCACAGCTGAGTGAGAAAATGGCGCAGACGCGGGTACCTTATATAGGATCCAAAACCCGCGAGACCCGGAAGGCGGGATGATGACGTTTTGCCTCGAATTCAGATCCGAGTCAGGCGGGAAAAGTCGAGCCTGACTCGGATAGGCCTCGGATCGGGGGGGCTCGGGGGGGTTCGGATTTCAGAAATCCGAACCCGCTCACCCCTAGTTTATATGTACCCCTCCTTATACTGTTTTCCATTTTTCCGCAACTTTGGCTCACCTATATTTTCTCCTACTTCTTGTGATCTCCTTCCCTTTTTTGTTTTTTTTATTTTCTATCCCTATACTCCACTTGTACGATATTACACTTTTTTCTCCTCGTAATTTTACTATATTTAAAGCTTATGGGAGGGCCCTATTTTTCTCTATGACATCACTATGGATATTCGGCCCACTGTCAGCACCCATGTCCTTGGACTCCTGTGCCATTTGGCTGGCCTACCTTCATTTTCCCTCACCAATTTTCCTTCCTTCTCAAACAGGACAATCCTCTCCTTTCTATATGCCTGATGATGTGTCACTCTTGCTTACCTCTCCATTTTCAATTGTTTTCTATTCTAGTTTTCCTCTTGACCATCGCACATAGGTCTTAAGGTACTCTCCTTCAATGTGAGAGGCTTCAACAGCTCCCAAAAACATAGCAAACTCTTTACCACCCTTAATTTATACAAAGGAGACTTAGTATTCCTCCAAGAAACCCACTTTTTGTGAAATCTCCACCAGAACTTCGCTCTAAAACCTATCCCATCATCTATCATGCCTGCGACTCTAGGCAGAAAAAATGAGGTGTTGCTATCCTCTTTGCCCGCCACCTCACTTTTGATATTATCGACTCTTATGAAGATAAGGAGGGTGACTTCTTTATTCTTGTGGGTACTCTTAACAATACTCTCTGCACCATTGTCAACGTCAACATATATGCCCCTAATCAAGCCCAGCCTGCTTTTTTTACTAGAATAGATACCATTCTCTCTCATAAACGGCAGGGCTCCCTTATTGTATCTGGTGATTTTAATGCAGTACTGAACCCCTCATTAGATAGATCTACCTCGGGGGCCACTGACTCCAACAGGGTGGATCTCCGTAACTCCAAGGCGCTACTTGATCTCATGAAGTCCCAGCTTCTCTATGATTCCTAGCGGGTTCTAGTGCCTATTACTAGGGACTATGGGCCTGATTCAGAGCCAGACGCTCTCACAAGAGCGCTTGCTCTGAATCAGAACCCTCCTGCCTAAAATTGGAGCGGCCTCCTGGCCGCTCGCATAGCTGTGGGTGACCATCGCGACCATCGGGCTTGCGACGAGACCCTGCGGTAGGGTCTCGCTGCCGCAAGCCCAGGAGTGCTTTTGGCTCTATCAGAGCCAAAAGCACTCCTGGCTGCTTTTGGCTCTAACAGACACTCAGCGCTCACGAGCAGGTCTGAATCAGGCCCTATATCTTCTACTCTGTGCACAACTCCTATTCCCATATACACATGATCCTGCTCAGCCACGACCTAGCCCTACAACTTGTGGATGTTAAGGTCCATCCTCTGATATGGTCTGATCACGCCCCTGTTTCAGCTGATGTCCTTGTCCAACGACATGGTGTTTAAATTATACTATTCTTTATTCTCGTGATACGATCACCTGTCTCAATACGCTTTTTACAGGTTATTTTCAATTAAATGCTCTCCCAGGCACTTCTCCATCCACTCTCTGGTTGGCCCATAAAGCTGTTCTACAGTGATATCTAATTAGTATAGCATCCAAAAGATTTTCTAACTCATACTAACTCCCTCTCCATCCGCCTCCAACAACTGGAGTCACAACATAAACAGTTCCCTAGCCCTTTCCTCCAACAACAAACTTCTCGCTGTTCATCATACTCTCGCTCTCCTTTTTTCCCAACACATGGCCAAACATCTAAAATGGTTGCGTGAAACCTTTTATGAAAAGGGAGATAAAGCTGATAAGATTTTGGCATCTCGGCTCTGTACGACACGAATCCATAGAAATATCCTCATGATTAAAAATTCCAAAAATCTTCTTCATGACCTGGCAGCTCTTTGTTCTGAATTCCAGAGCTTCTACAGTAACCTGTACAACCTGAAATCTGCCTCATCCCCTACTTCCATCCCACCTACTGAGACAGCAATTCAAGAATTTATTTCCGCTGCCAATCTTCCTCAGTTGTCTCATGAGGTGATCCAGGGCTTGAGTGAGTTAATCTCGGAGGAGGAAATCATAATTTCCATTAAACAGCAAAAGTCCGGCAAGGCCCCTGGACCTGACAGCTTTACAGTTGCATATTACAAAAAATGTATGGTACATCTGGTTCCCCACCTGCACTCCCTTTTTAATGCTGTTCTACAGGGGGGTTCCTTCTTTACAGATATGCTAGAGGCCAGGATCGTCGTGGTACCTAAGGAGGGTAAGGATCCGCACAATTGTGCTAGTTATAGGCCTATCTCCCTTCTCAACCTAGATGTTAAAATATATGCTAAAATTTTAGCCAATAGACTTAACCGGTTAATTTTCTCATTGGTCCATTATGATCAGGTTGTCTTTGTGCCGGGACGTCAAGCTCGGGATAATACCCGTAGGACCATAGATTTAATCCATACCATAAATTCCAGGAGATCCCCGGCTGTCGTCCTTTCTCTAGATGCTGAAAAAGCATTCGATAGGATCTCCCGGACCTTTATGTCCCAAACCCTGCGATCATTTGGGATATTGGGAGACTTCCTGACTGGTGTCATGGCCCTCTATTCCACTCACTCTGCTACTGTTTCCATCAATGGCGTCCCTTCCAACCATTTCCTCATCTCAAATGGCACCAGACAGGGCTGCCCTCTGTCCCCTTTGATCTTCGCCCTAGTGATATAACCTCTGGCCTCCTTCGTCCGACTGAACCCTAGCATTCATGGAGTGCAGATTGGGAACTCATCTTCCAAAATCACCCTTTTTGCTGACGACACTTTACTTACCCTTACTCAACCCCGGATATCTTTACCCAATCTTTACAATCTATTAGACCACTATGGTGCACTCTCTGGATACAAAATCAATTTTTAAAAATCTGAGGCCATACTCCTCCATATCCCCCACCAGGACGCTGAGGCCCTTAAATCCTCCTACAGCTTTAAATTGCAACTTAGGAAATTAAATACCTTGGGGTCTTCCTGACATCCCGTTATCAACATTTATATCAGGAAAATTTTCCCCAGCTTTTTACGAAACTACAAGCGGATCTGACTTCCTGGAAATGGCTTATACTCTTGTGACAGAAAACAGAAAACACTGAGCGCAAAACAAATTAGGTCAATGGTCAAAGAACCTCAAAAGTCCAATAAAGTGTGAAAATATCAGTCTCGCAGGGTGAGCATAAGAATAAAGGACCGTATCCTGAGTGTCTCTTTTCTCAATTTTCTATGAATCTTCAGTTGACAGCTACACTCATAGATTCTTCAATTTTCTCTCGAGTCAATAATCCATTGTCATTCTGTCATTTCTGTTTTTAAGGGTATTTGTGGGGGACTACCCATTTACACTGTTCAGCGGCATTACCAGTAAAGCGCGGTTCTTTTACACCTTTTCACATCTGGCTTATACACTCGTGGCTGGGCAGGATCATCGCATTCAAAATGACTATTCTCCCTAATTGGCTCTACCTTTTCCAGACCCTCCAAGTGGCGGTTCCCTCCTTCAAAATCTTCAGAAATAGAGGTCTCCCGGATTTTAAGCTCAACTATCTGGCTTCACATTTTTCCCAAATTGTTTCCTCTTACTCCCCCCACGGAACATCCTCCTGGCTTGATATTGAATCCAAGTTCCTGAAGAAGGCTAACCAGCTGCTACGCGTTGGACAGAGAGTCTTGCACACACCATCATCTTCATTGATTTATTGCCAGCGAATCCACAAATGAACCCACTGAATTCGTCCGGCACACAGCATATGTGCACACCCGGAGCTGCATAATAGAACTACATTTCCTAAGTCTCCCCACTGGCTGGTAGGTCGAGCGGCCGGCCGCGACATCAGTCAGCCGGGACCACATGACTGCCAGGAAGCGCTGGCTCCGTCTGACGTCGGACAGCGAGTGTGTAATGCGGCACACACTCAAGCAGCAGGCAGCAGGTCGATTACCACCAAGAACAGTGGAGGATTGTGTTGTTTCACAGGACATAGGTGTGCTATATGCACACAATCCCCTCTAACAACAATTACTAGTCCCAACCATTTTGGCACTAGAACCCTCTGTGTTCCATCCGGCATCCATCATTATCCCCCTTCCTTATACCTTCTCCCCTTCCCACCCTGCATCAGGTGTTTAGCAGACAAGGAGCACTGTGACTCCATAATAACTCTGCAACTTATAAATAAATAAAATACTCACAATTTGTACTTAGTTATCTCTATTCATTTATCTCAATACCACATCATCTTTCAAGCGCAGGCACAACTATTGTTTTTTTGATATTGAATCCAGCTATATTAATTTCCCAGACCTATCTTCCCTATGGGGCCTACAAAAGAAACACAGTTCTCCTCCCTCTAACCTTCCTCCAACACTTAAATTCCTTCTACACATATGGGTCTTATACTCACTTAAATTTGATATTACCACTCCTATATCTCCTCTTACCCCCATATGGTGTAACCCCAATTTCCCCCCAGGTTTGCATACGGCCCGCATGAAATCATGGATAACAGCGTCCCTTAAATTTCCTGCTGATTTTTGTTCACAAGGGCTCTGGCTCTCCCTCCCAGACCTACAACTTCAATGTCCAACCCAATCCCTAAACCCCTTTGAATATTTCCAAATACGAAATTATTTAGGTTCCCTACCACAGGCCCCACTTCTCCGCGACCTCACCTTGTTTGAACAACTCTCTAAATATTGCCCCATGTCTAAAGGGATGATCTCTAAAATATACGGCATTCCTATTGATGCTGCTCTGCCTATTACTAATCCCCATGAATTTTCCTGAGAGATAGATCCTGGCCCTCCACCTGACAAAGAGGCTTGGGACGACATGACACTGACTGGCAATTGCTAAAACCTCTATCTCTACCCGCCTTAAAGAAACTTCCTACAAATTGTATTACCGTTGGTACTATACCCAAGTACGACTCTCCCATATTTTCCCTTCTGCTTCACCCCTTTATTGGAGAAACTGTGGCCTCTGAGGTACCCTAGCCCATATCTGGTGGACCTGCCCAGCTCTTGTACCTTTCTGGACCTTGGTTCATGCTCTTCTGAACACTGTCTTTGGAGACCTGATTCCGAAAGACCTATGGACTTTCCTTTTAAGTTACCCCCCTACAGATCTCAGCAAACGCTCTGTTAAATTGTTGTCCCACATTTTAGTTGCTGCTAGAAGTTTGATTGCTCATAACTGGAAAAACCCTTTTCCATCAACCCTCTCTGCCCTAAAATCACAAATCCGACATACAGCGGATATGGAAAACATTACCTACTATCTTCATGATAGAGGCCATATGTTTTCTCAGGTTTGGGCCCCGTGGCTCTCATACGATAGCACTTCGCCACCTCTGCTCCCTGCGCTCACTGCCCACATATGATTTATGCGCGATGGCTGAATTTCCTTAAATTTCCTGCTGATTATTGTTCAGAAGGGCTCTGGCTCTCCCTCCCAGACCTATAACTGCAATGTCCAACCCAATCCCTAAACCCCTTTGAGTATTTCCAAATATGAAATTTTTTAGGTTCCCTACCACAGGCCCCACTTCTCCGTGACCTCACCTTGTTTGAATGACTCTTTAAATATTGCCCCATGTCTAAAGGGATGATCTCTCAAATACACGGAATTCTTATTGATGCTGCTCTGCCTATTACTAATCACCATGAATCTTCCTGGGAGATAGATCTTGGCCCTCCACCTGACGAAGAGGCTTGGGATGACATGAGACTGACTGGCAATTGCTAAAACCTCTATCTCTACCCGCCTTAAAGAAACTTCCTACAAATTGTATTACCGTTGGTACTATACCCCAGTATGGCTCTCCCATATTTTCCCTTCTGCTTCACCCCTTTTTTGGAGAAACTGTGGCCTCCGAGGTACCCTAGCCCATATCTGGTGGACCTGCCCGGCTCTTGTACCTTTCTGGACCTCGGTTCATGCTCTTCTGAACACTGTCTTTGGAGACCTGATTTCGAAAGACCTATGGACCTTCCTTTTAAGTTACACCCCTACAGATCTCAGCAAACGCTCTATTAAATTGTTGTCCCACATTTTAGTTGCTGCTAGAAGTTTGATTGCTCGTAACTGGAAAAACCCTCTTCCATCAACCCTCTCTGCCCCGTGGCTCTCATACGATTTCACTTCGCCACCTCTGCTCCCTGCGCTCGCTGCCCATATATGATTTATGCGCGATGGCTGAGTCTGCTCCTCCCAATCTGACTCCTCTGTGACAAAATCCCCCTAATTAACTAACTGCATACTCTTCTCTACTGTTCTCCAAATGGCACGTTTTTCTTCCCTATAATGCTTCTTGTCTAGCATTTGGTACTCTCTATGATCTCCTGCTTCCCTTGGTAGTCCTGTTCCCACCCCCCCAACACCCTTTCACCACCTTTACTGCTATAAAAAATGGCTCATTTGTACTGTTTATTACATTTGTGTTTTTCCATGGATTTTTTCTCTGTGAGCTTTCTAAATAAATAATTAAAAAAAAAAGAAATGTTCAGTATTACACATTCCTTGAGTTCAGTACAGTACTCCCAGGCTTGTGTAATGTGGAACAAAAGTATTTTTTTGTTATCTCCAGAATATCTCATGAGATTACTTTTATTTCTTGTTGATGTAAGGATACTTATTTATTTTACACTGCATTTCTCTGTGCACAACTAAAACAGTGAAAAGCTGTAAACTAATGTTAATACACTAGAAAGTAATTTATGCACATATATTGTGATGTGTCAGGTGTGCTGCAGGGTTGACCTGATGGAATTGGTATGAAATACCGCGGTTCGATTCCCGTCAGCGGCAGCGGAAGCCCGACAGCGCTGGAAATTCCGATCGTGGATAGGTAAGTATTTACTAACCTAACCTAACCCCCCTAACCCTAACCCTCCTTAGGGGTGCCTAACCCTAACTTACCCCCCAAGTGCCTAACCTTAATCCCCCCTCTAAGTGCCTAACCCTAACCACCCCCTTCCCCGCTGCCTAAACCTAAGTCCCCGGGGGGGTGCCTAACCCTAAGTCCCCCCCGGGGGTGCCTAACCCTCCCTCCCCCTAGCCTAACCCTAACCCTCCCCGGGGGGGTGCCTAACCCTAAGTCCCCCCCGGGAGCCCTAAACCTAACCCTCCCCCCGCGGCTGTCCGCTCGCGGCGCCCGGCATCCCGATCGTAGGGATGCCGGGCGCCGATCTCCCGGCATCGGGGAAATGCGGGCGTCTACATCTAGATGCCCGGCATTTCACCCTTGCCGGGAAATGACAGTCGGGAAGCCGGCTGCTGGTATTTAGGCAGTCGGCTTCCCGATTGCCTCCCGACCTGATATGTCTGTGAATGATGTCATTCACTGGCATATCAGATGTACATACCTACCAATGTAGTTGAACAAATGATATACCCAGCTTTACTATCTATCTATCTATCTATCTATCTATCTATCTATCTATCTATCTATCTATCTATCTTATCTAAAATCAGTAGGAAGATGGCTTTGAATTTAAACTGTATGTACTGTATATTGTGGTTTTAAATTTCAGATTTCCAAAACAATATATTGTACAATATATCGGCAATGGGCACACTTTACGGCAGCGCGAATTCGCTGAATTTTGCTCGCAGCCCCATACTGCTCTGAGCAAAATTCAGTGAATTCGGGCTCGGAGCGGACGGCGAAGTGTGCTTGGTGCCGGTCCGTTCCCGGTGTTTTAACACTGTTACAACCGCAACTCTCACCCTTTGTACATAATTGGATTGACCACATAGGATGAATATACTGTGATAAATCCATGTATAGGTCATTTCTGCTGTGTGCTGAGTATATCCTGATCACCAGAGTACAGTGAATGAATGAACTTGCCACATATTTCTGATCTTGATTGTCCTTTTCTTTACAATCTGTTCTTTTAAATCTTCTGTTTACAGTATTTTACATTAAGATCTATCATTCAGAGCCGCAACTAGACTTTTTGGTGCCCTGTGCCAAAAAGAGCAGGGAAGAGATAGGGGCGGCCAGGAGATGCTGGGGATAAAATAAGAGGAAGCTACAATTGAGAATAATAATAAACAGAAAATTGACAGGCCCAAACAGCGCCCCCTGGCACAGGTCGCGCTACCCTAGTTACAGCCCTGCTATCACGTATTTATGTACAAGTATATACAGTATATATGTTACCTCCTATGCTTCTGTTTCATTCATTCTCCTTATTTCATTACTGTATTATGTGCTTTTTAATTCCTATATAAAGCTGTGCTACAGACAGCATCCTGCTTTTCTGTATAATGTTCATCTGAATTGACAAAAGTAGTTTCCTCCCTCTTCACCATTAGCACACTTAAAACCACTTGGTACCAATCGCTCACATTTTATATTAGTTGCTTGCAGTCTTAATGTTTCCTCTGCACTGAGTTTGCAAATGTAAGTACTTAACATTATACTGTAAATGTAATAATAGCTTGTTGCTGTAAAGCTCAGTCTAGAAAAACAAAATATGATATTTGGAAACTTCAGTTCTTCTTTGTATGTTTAAAACAAAACAATTCATGTTTTCAGTGTGAGAGTACAGCAAAGTCAGGTAGTTTGTCTCATTAGTTATTATAAATTAAGTTATTCAAGATTTATTTGTACAGGAACATTATTACCAAGTTGGCTGGTGTTACAGCTGTGCTACTGCTGACACTCCATGGGATTAATACTAAAATGCAAAAGTATGGACCCTATTTAGAAATAATGTATCAGAAGATATTGGGTCTCATTCAGACCCACTCGTAAGCACTATGCGCTCTCAAGCTGGTCGATGTTTGAGCATTGCGCATGTGCGGCATGCGCAATGCGTGTGTGCAAGCCCCATAGGAAGTGAGAAATTCACTCGCTCCGGGGCTCGATGTTGATCGACAGCCCACCCCGTTTTGTAGGTGGGTTGGGGGGGTGGCTGGACAAAAGGAGGCGTTCCTGAAGGAACGCCTGCCATTTGTGGGCGGCCCTACTGACATCACCAGTGATGTCAGTAGTGATCTTCCGGCTCTGTTAGAGCCGGAAGCTCAGTGGGGCTTGCGGCAGACGAGAGAGACCCTACCACAAGGGTCTCATCACAAGCCAATGGTCGCGATGGTCGCGACAATTCGCAACCATCACCTGGCCGCTCGCAAAAGCTGTGGGTGGTAACCCACAGCTTAGAGAGCGGGCAGGAGGCCGGCTTTTAAAAAAAAAAGCGGCCACCCTCATTAAGAACGAGCGCTCGCTTTTTGTGAGCGGCTCTGAATTAGGTCCATTGTTCACTATAAAACGCTTACAGCAGCCATCCACATAGTCCTCTCTAGGGACTCTATAGGTTGTACTTCATCTCTACAATATATTCATCCCTACATACTTAACATTTTGAAGTTTGCCTCAGTCATTTTCAGATGATGTCAGCTGCTTTTCCCTATTGTGGAAGCCCAGTCAGAGTGGGACCTCTGGATAGTATAATATACTCCAGACAGGTATTATTTTCTGATAAAGGATTTGTGTTTCAGTTAGCTTTGGAATTATGTTAAGATGCTTTATTAGTAATGAACCTTTTCTAGGCATTGTCACAAACAAGCTCCAGACTAGATGTCACTTTCATTGGCTACGTGTACTTCAATATACTTCATAATTGAGAAAGAAGTATACCATAGTGTATTATTAAACACAAAATGCATTTATTTTGACAATCAATATAAAATTTCCATACACAGAAAGATAGTTAAAAGGTTTATCTGAGATCTAATTCAATAACCTCTGGCCAAGAAGGACCTTACACCAAACAATAAATCCATATAAATGTCCAATAGAAAAGTGTCACCAGGAGCAACAGACCTCAGGCTTTTCCCCAGGAAGTCCGAGCAGACGAAATGCATCAGGAATGATGGTCCTGGTGAAACTGTTGTATAGGATATTAGACACATCTGAACGGGCAATGTCAAATGCCATGACAAAATGTAATTCTATATATCATTGGTTGAGGCGAGCACACCATGTGTTAGTTGCCTGACTGCATTGTGTGAGGTCCTGGGTTCGACTCCCGGGTATGACTGTACTCAAAATTTTTTGTTTTAAATATTTGAGGATGTAACTGATGGTGCACATATTCACCTATATGGAAAAGTGCATGCGTGCCTCACCTCCCACACAACAACAAAACATCAAACACTGACAGGGGGAGCCGCAGCATGCCGATCATTCTGACAGCAAACTGCTTTTTACTCAGACATCTGCCTGCAAATAAGAAGTAGTTCACAGGTGAGATAATCATTACCCTGCAGGCACCCCTATGAGCCCGGGTTCAGTACACAAGTTCCGGCTGTGCCCCCCTGATGGTGGCCCTACATACAACTCATATGATGAAATTTGTATACTCTTTTTCACTTCTAGCTTTATAAACAGTATTTTAGGCTTTATTAGAACATGAGCACTAGCTTATAATGGGTGCAAGGCGTTCAGTGGGCACAAGACTTGGGGGGTATAACTGTATGATTGCAGTGGTTTACTCCCTACCTTTTGCCAGCAACATAATATATTCTAAACAATCAATGGCACTTGTGCAGTTAATAATAAAGCCTTTAGCACTTTGCCAAAGCATTTTCTATATTTTTCACATGTAACATCTTGAAAATAATGAGGGGTGTAATATGAAGGTTGCATATACAGTATGATTGTTCTGTGCTCCATAGATATATTATTACTTGACAGTTATTTCATTCAAGAGTGTAATATACAAACTTAAACGATTAGTCACTGTTGAAAATGTATGTTCCTTCTCTGTGTGCATCTTCATATAAGTACTGTACATGCTGTCGTACCCACACAGAGAAGAACTTTAGAAAGCAATTTATACACTTCTATTATGTAGGTATGCAGTATAAGGAAGATATACAATATACATCATATTAACATCCAGAATACAGTAGTAGTTCAAAGACTTCTTTTTTACAGTGTAAATAAATGAAAACTAATATACATTTTGCAATGCAAATAAGTGCCTCCAGCCTTTTTGTATAATCATGCTCTAATATTGAATTGGGCGAATATGGTTTAGGGACTTTTCTTCTGTGAGGAATAATGAAGAAGTCTCAAGTAATATTAAATATATTTTCATTTTAAGAAAGAAGCTTTGCAAATGATCTGCAGTATTTGCCTGAATGTCAGTGATGTTTACCCTCAAGCACTTACATGCCCAGGAAATAAAAGGACAGAGTAAAATGAAAGGAAATAATGAACTTACCACTCCTAGAATGGCGTATATTGTGATATCTATATACACTGTTGTTGTCTGTCTCCAGTCCTGCACAGGTCTTACCCCCTTGTTGTAGCCATCCATCAAGTAGTCTGCAAGTCTTACAAGGTTTGGCTTAACTTTCACGGCAGTTTCATTTACTAGAAAAGTACAGTAACAGATTAATCTATCTATCTATCTATCTATCTATCTATCTATCTATCTATCTATCTATCTATCTATCTGTCTGTCTGTCTGTCTGTCTGTCTGTCTGTCTATCTATCTATCTCCATATTTATACATCTACATATCTGTCCAATATCTATACATCGTCTATGCATCTATCTACAAGATGTATATTCATACATATATCAATCATTCTCTCCCTCTCTTTATATATTTGGTCATACTCACATGTATAGCCAGATGAACTTACCTGCAGATGCTCTCAGAAGATATAGGCTGAATATACAGTGATACACCCATATGCAGATCATTACTGCTGTGGGTCCAGTAGATCCCTTTTACCAAGATGAAATGAATGAACTTGCAATAACTTTCTGAGTTTGTTCTTCTTGTTTTGTTGTACTTTAGAATCTATTGCTATGTTGCAGTGTATTGTTTTAAGACTTTGTAATACATTAGACTAGGATTGTACATTTAAATACTAATATTAATTACTATCCTGAATTTTTGAATTTATCTAGATAAAATATATTTCATATTTTCTCTTATTCTTGTTTCCAAATATATTGTACATAAATATGTTTCCTACTACGCTATGCCTCTGTTTCATTCCCTGTACTCATTCCTCATTTGATTATTGTATTATGTGTTTTGTCTTCCTATCTAAAGCTGAGCTACAGATCTTCAGATCATTCTCTTCTGTATAATGTTACTCTGAAATCGGCCCCTCCCTATTCACATGCTTAGGACCACTTGGACCCAACCACTCACTGTGCTTCAATTAGTTGCTGAAGATGTTAATGTATTCTCTGCACTGGATTTGCAAATGTTTTATACTGTAAATGTAATAACGCCTTTTTTACTATAAAGCTAAGTCTTGAAAACCACTACAGAGGCTTTTCACATTTTAAACAAACAAAACCAGCTTAATATAACAGGATCAAAATAATTTTTCCATTGGTTGCTATTAATTATAATTATAATTGCATAAATATATGGCATATCTACAATTTTAAATGCTATATTATATTTTTTCCTGGCATAGGGACATTCATCATGAAGTGCTATTATGCTAAGTGCTATTATGCTTACGCTGCTATGCAGCTAGTGATATTAGGGATACCGGTTGATCGGTCAACAATAAAAAGGTCGACATTCAGAAAGTCGACCCCTGATGGTTGACATATTCTGAATTTTTTAACAGTAAAATAGTCGACATGGTCATTAGGTCGACCATCATTCTGTTGATATGTATTTAGGTTGACAGGGATAAATGGTCGACAAAGTGAAAATATCAACATTGAACATGTCGATACTAGGGATGAGCGGGTTCGGATTTCCGAAATCCCGCTGTCGGATTCTTGCGGGTTTTGGATTCTATAAAAGGTACCGTGATCGCTGCCATTTTTCATTCCAGCTGTGAGTTAGGAGAGAGCTGGGAGCTCAGTGTGTTAGATGGACTGTTATAAAAATAAAAAATAATAAAGTACGGCTGGCTACTGTGAAGAGGGAGGGAGGGAGCTGTTGGTGACGCTGACCATAGGGGCTGGCTGGCTGGCTACTGTTTTCCATATACAATACATAGGGGCTGGCTGGCTACTGTTGTCCTTGTAGGAGCTGGCTGTTGTCCTGTCCATAGGGGCTGGCTGGCTGGCTGTAGTGCTGTGTTGTCCAGGGGGTGCCCTGTCTGCTATAGGAGTATGCTCATATAAATAATTTTTATAGGGGCTGCCCTGTCTGCTGTAGGGGTACACTCATACACATTTTATTACAGGGGGTGCCCTGTCTGCTGTAGGGGTACACTCATACAAATATTTTTTTACAGGGGGTGCCCTGTCTGCTGTAGGGGTACACTCATACAAATATTTTTTAAAGGGGTGCCCTATCTGCTGTAGGGGTACTGTACACTCATACAAATAATTTTTACAGGTGCTTTCCTGTGTGGTGCATGGCTATGCTGCCCAAAAATACAAATAATTTTTACAGGTGCTGTCCTGTGCGGTGCATGGCTATGCTGCCCAAAAATATAAAATACAAATATTTTTTACAGGTGCTGTCCTGTGTGTTGTGGTGTAGGCCGCTGCCCTTCTTCAATTTTTACAGTTGCTGTCCTGTGTGGTGCAGGGCTACACTGCCCAAAAATGCCCAAGCTGGGTGTTATAGACAGACACCTTGAAGGCTGTAACTTTGAACTGCTTTATAGAAAACATGTGAATGAAACCTTTCTACACTGCAGAACATGATGGAGAAATCCCTTGAAGTTCAGCACCTAAAGCGTCTTTTTTCATGTTCTCTGAGGCCTCTCCTAATTGTGAAGAAAGATTCTCCACACTGCAGTCTTCCATTGTGACTTTTAATGGTGATTTCAATGTTGTCCACTGGCTGAGATCCATCTCATCTGAGGGTTGTGTTTTCCCCATGCAAATTAGACAATTCACATCCAGACAGTAACTGTTGTGTTTAGCCATGGTGTCAGTCTCTCTTTTGGCAGAATTTGCACAATCTTGGGGGCACCATGATGAATCAGACAGATCCTCCAGGGTAAACATCTGATCTGATGTTGTATCTATTTCTATTAAACCTTTGTGTGTGAGTTTACTTTTCTGCCACTTGTGGTGGAGCTCTTTTTCTGCTTTCTCAATGATCTCCAGACACAATGTAAAACTTAAAGCTTAAACTGAAATGTTGCATTTAATACTCTGTTCTGCTTGTTCACATATCTAAGTAATATGGTTAAGTGGACAGTGGGAACAATGGCAATTTCAAGGCCACTAACTCTGTTTTTTTTAATGTCCCTGTACAGGTTGGGATATTCCTTTACAGAACAGAAGGTTTGCAAAGGATTATCTAAGGCAATTGTTTATTTATTTTGGAAAGCATGCTTCCTGTTCCTGGTCCCCTTCTGGGATGAAAAAAATCCACTCCCAGCAAGCAGGCATGGTGCTCAAGACAGAATTCCCAAGAAAGACACAACGTAAGACTTAAACCTTAAATCTGAAATGTTGCATATAATGCTCTGTTCCATTTGTTCACATATCTGATACGGTTAAGTTGACAGTGAGAACAACAGCAGTTTGAAGGCCACTAACTAACTCTGTTTTTTTAATGTCCCTGTACAGGTTGGGAAATGCTTTTACAGAAGGTTTGCAAAGGATTATTTAAGTCAATTGTTTTTGGAAGCACTCTTCCTGGTCTCCTTCTGGGATGAAAATCCACTCCTAGCCGAAGAAGCAGGCACAGGATTCTCAATAAAGACACAACGTAAGGCCCGTAAGGTAGCCAGCCTCGGTCCTCGAGAGCTCATGTTTTCCAGATGACCTAGCTGGTGCACAGGTGTATTCATTACTCAGCACCACATTTGAAAAGATCCACAGGTGGAGTTAATTATTTATTACAGTTGTGATTCTGTGAGGAGATCTGGAAAACATGCACTGTTGGTAGCTCTCGAGGACCAGGGTTGGCTACCCCTGCCTTAAATCATAGATTTTATGCTTGTCCACATATCTGTGCTGGTTAAGTGGCACATTGAGGCCACTAAATAACTATGTTTTTTTATGTCCTTGTAAAGGTTGGGAAAAGCCTTTAGAAGGTTTGCAAAGGATTATTTAAGTCAATTGTTTATTTGTTTTTGGAAAGCACTCTTCCTCAACTCGCAGCAGCCATGCTCAAGGATTCTTCTGTGGCAAGGCTGCTGCCCGAAAAATAAATAAATTAAAAACATTTTTTTTTGTGTGCGTGTTAGCCACACCTGTCATGACATCTTGCCTCTGTAGAGCCAGTTTGTGCAGGGACAGCTTAATTGCCAGCTTGTTTTGTGGGGCCCAAACAAACCAATCATTTCAGCCACAGTCATGTGGCAGACTCTGGCGATTAAATGATTGGTTTGTTAAAGTGTGCATGTCCTGTTTTTCTACAACATAATGGTGGGTGGGAGGGCCCATGGACAATTCCATCTTGCACCTCTTTTTTTCCTTTGCATTATGTACTCTTTGGGGCCATCCTATCTGCCACTGCAGTGCCACTCCTAGATGGGCCACGTGTTTGTGCCACCCACTTGTGTCACTTAGCATAGTCATCTAGCTACCTTGGTGCCACCTTTTGGCCTAAAAACAATATTGTGAGGTGCGAGGTGTTCAGAATAGACTGGAAATGATTGGAAATTAATGTTATTGAGGTTAATAATGGTGTAGGAACAAAAAAAAAAAAATTCTGTGATTTTAGCTGTTTTTATGCTTTTTTCCAAAAAAATACGGATCCAAAACCCAAAACCCAAAATACGGAAGGGAGGTTTTGGCAAAACCAATCCAGAACCAAAATACGAAGAAAGATCCAGATCCAAAATCAAAACACAAAACACGAAAAGTGTCCGATGCACACCCCTAGTTGATACTAAAATGCTTACACTTTTTTTTCATGATTTTTAGGGTTAGGTTTGTGGTTGGGCTAAAATAGTCAATAGGTCGACCATCGTTCTGTTGAGATGTATTTAGGTTGATAGGGCTAAATGGTACTCAAAGTCAAAATATCAACATTTAACATATTGATACTAAATTGTCGACACTTTTTTTCATGATTTTTAAGGTTAGGTTTAGGGTTATGTTTATGGTTGGGCTAAAATAAAATAAAAATATGTGTCAGCATTTTAGTGCCAACATGTTAAATGTCAGCCTTTTGACTGTGTTAACCATTTAACCTTCTAACAATCTAAATTTATGTTGACAGAATGATGGTCGAACTAACAACTGTCGACCTTTTTACTGTTGACAATCAGGCCTAATCGACCTTCTCATTGTCGACCTTTATATTGTCCACCTTTTGAACCACACCCGGATAATAGAGTACAATGGTGCAAAATCAGTTATGACAATGGATGGAAATTAGATATTCAACCAGACTTTTTCTTGTTTGCCCTCTAAGCAAAGATACATTTTAGTATGTACACAATTGTCTCTGGGTTAATAAGTAATAATACAAAATAGATACAAGGCATTTTGTTTTTGACTTTTTCCTTTACCACAATTCAAAAGTTCTACGGTGCTGAGGCAATCTGTATGTTAAATGTTTCTCTTATTGTGGTAGAAAAGTTTGTAGAGTAATTAGGACATGCATTGTTAATGTGTCATAATTTGTGTCATAATTTGCGTAGTTCTGCATAACACAAAGGAAAGTGATGCAAACCACTTTAATAATGAATGTAAAGCAAGTTCTCCTGAGACATTTAAGTGTTTAGGATTGCAATAAGACCAGAAGAATTCCCATAATATTGAGAGAATTCTATCATTTAATGGAAGAGCAACAATTATATTTCAACTTAAAAGCATGACACCTGAGATTTTAATGACACCGCAAATTATAAATGTCTGTTCTAAATGACTACTTTGTCAAAACTACCTCTTACTAGACGCTGTTTCTTTTTATGGATAGTTAAGTGGGGTTTTTTTTTATGTATCGTCTATTTATTTACTTCCATATTTTTTTCACATAGAAAAATACCCTTTTAATGTTTAAAGGCAAAACTTAGACATTTATAAATAATTATTTATGGCGTTATAATCATTTTTAATTATTTTCTAAAGAGTTACAAAAGAAAAACACTAGAACGTTTTAAAAATACCTTTAGTTTATTAATATTATTATTTATTATTATTATTATTATTATTAAAAATAGTATTAACAATCCACAAATTGCTTCCGATTTCTGCTCCACTCAGCACAAATTTGATTACTGACCTTCCATACTTGCTAAGAACATGATCATTTTTCCTGAAAGTCCTGCTTGTGGACCAACATCAACACCATGGGGCTGATACTGAGTTGTACACACCTATCTCATATAAAATTAGCTCTGGAAAAAAAGAATACACATAAAAATAACATACTTACACTCATATGATGAAAAAATGTTTTTTTAATATTTGTTTTGATGGTGAAAATCAAATTCTCTTTTAGGATTTACTTAAATAATAGTAAAAAAAACTAAATTATTCAGCAGGTGTAATCTTCCTTCTCATGTGTCACTCCAGCACTCCACTCCCCTGAGCCCACACAAATTGTGTGTCAAAGGATTAATCACAGCAAGACCACCTGGACAGTAATTATTAAAATCACCTGTATACCTTACAGGCTTACTATTACTTTTAAAACCATCAGGTTTGTTCCATGAGTTGCACTGTTATAAAAGCACGCGAATGCTAGAATAAGCATGAGAGGACATAAGCACCCTGTTTTTTATAGTGCTAATACTGGTTTGAACTGGTTTGGGGGTTGCAGTCTCATTATAGGTTAGGTTAGTGGTTCAATCAGTAGTGACAGCCTATCAGGGACCTGTTTGGGCGGGCTCTGTTTAGGAATATTAGGGTGCTGGGAGGAGTCTGCTTCCTCTTTTCCAGGTGTGATCTCCTCTGGATAACTACCCAGTGTCATAAGACTTATCAATTTCTTGCCACTGTTTGTTTACTACAATTTTCTACCCTATATTTTCTGCCTGACCATTTTATCTCTCCTCTATTAATTTCACACCACCTGTGTATCCTCCCTCCCTCACGCTCCTCACTTCCCTCCGTTTGTTCCCCCTTTTTCAATTATTTGATCCACTCCCTGCTTACAGCGCGGACCCCGGCGTTCTCGCGCCCTCACCGTCGGGCCTACAAGTGTGGCTGGCGGCAATATGACGAGGCTTTCCGTAAGAAGCAGGATGGCCAGAAAATTTTGAGTTTCTGCTATAAGGACGTGGAGGTTTGGCTCGAGGTCACTCAGCAAAACAAACCCACCACGGAGGCACCAGTGGGCCGTAAACAGCCCTTTGTTGCCCGTCCAGGTTTCAACATGGCAGGAAAGGGAAAGTGTTTTGCCTTTAATAACGGGCAGTGTAGCAGAGGAGCCAGCTGCCGTTTTAAGCATGCCTGTCTGTCGTGTGGAGGTAATCACACAGTTAGAGAGTGCAAGCGCGCAGGCGGCAAAGCAGCTGGTCAGGGCGAGCAAAATGCTAAGTAGGGCTGTTTCACCAGTGCAATTAGATGTGATTGAACGGTGGTTGGGCCGCTATCCACTTAGGGCGGAAGCGGCCTTTTTGTTGCAGGGTTTTCGGGAGGGTTTTCGTTTGCCAATAGTTAGGTCAGTTGCGGTGTTAGCATAAAGGAACCTTAAATCGGCGAGGGATTATCCTGATATTGTAAGGGCCAAAGTGTTGGCGGAAGTGGAATTGGGCCGCATGGCCGGCCTTTTCTCGTCTCCTCCTTTAGGGGATTTGTGCATATCTCCTTTGGGCGTTGTCCCCAAGAAAGAGGTAGGTAAATTTCGGTTGATTCAGCACCTGTCCTACCCGGATGGAAAGTCAGTTAACGATGCTCTGGATCCGAAGGACTGCAGCGTCGCTTACCAATCTTTTGAGGACGCCCTCCGGATAGTACAGGGGTTTGGTAGGGGAGCGCTATTGGCAAAAATAGACACAGAGTCGGCTTTCAGGTTACTTCCATTGCACCCCGAGTCTTTTAGGTTCATGGTATTTCGTCGATAAATGTTTGCCAATGGGTTGTTCCATTTCCTATGCCTTTTTCGAATGTTTTAGCTCATTCTTGCAATGGTGCATTCGTGCGGGTTCGGGAAAGACGGGGATAGCCCATTATTTAGATGATTTTTTGTTAGTGGGTCCAGTGGGTAGCGAGGTCTGCCGCGAGCTGCTATTGTCAGTGCAGGCTCTTTTTCGCGTTATGGGCGTGCCCATTGCAGTGAAGAAGACAGAAGGGCCTACCACAGTTTTATCCTATTTGGGTATCGAGGTTGATACCGTGATGGGTTTATGCCGTTTGCCCCAAGATAAGGTCGCTAAGATGCGCAAGTATTTAGACCTCTGCCTCTCTGCAAAGAAAAGTTCATTGAGGCAGTTGCAGTCGTTACTCGGCCTACTTAATTTATCTTGCCGGGTGATCCCTAAGGGTAGGATATTCTGCCGTAGGTTGGAGAGGGCCACGGCGGGCGTTAAAAAAGCGCATCATTTAATTCGTTTGACTAAGGAGCTTAAGGAGGACGTGCGTTTGTGGTGCGCTTTTTTGCAGGATTTCAACGGTGTGAGGATTTGGTTACCCAGATTGGTGGCCAACTCTGAACTCCAGCTTTATACGGATGCGTCCGGTGCTTGCGGTTTTGGGGCCTTTTTCGAGGGGCAATGGTGCGCGGAACCATGGCTGAAAAGCTGGCATGACGCCGGTTTTACAACTAATATGCTCCTTTTGGAGCTTTTCTCAATTGTTGTGGCAGTAGAGATTTGGGCTGCGCAGCTCAGCAATCGTAGCATAAGTTTCTGGTGCGATAATTTGGGAGTAGTTCAGGCCATAAACAATCAGAGGTCAGTTTGTCCTCAGGCTCTCAGTTTACTTAGGTATCTGATACTTTTGTGTCTAAAGAGGAACATTGATTTCAGGGCTAGGCACATCCCTGGAGTTGAAAACGAGATAGCGGATGCTTTGTCTCGTTTTCAATGGCCTAGGTTTAGGTAATTGGTGCCCGCAGCCTGCGTCCATGGCTTACCTTTTCCCGCTCATGTCTGGCAGATCATCGGGCCGGCATCGATGGACTCGCGCTGAGAGCTTTGGCACCGGGCACCTTAAAGTCCTATACGGCTGCGTTGGATTCGTGGCTGGCTTTCTTAGCTGAAGTAGATCGGGATAAGACTGTTGAGGATACCATGTTGCAGTTCGTTTGGATGTGGCACGAGCGGGGCCAGTCTAAGGCCGCAATGTCCGGTGCCTTAGCTGGTGTCTCATATTTTTCGCGCTTGCGTGGCTTGGTCGTTCCTTCTGGCCAAGGCTAGGGAGCAGGCGGGACCAGGTAACTCTCGGAGGCCGGTCGACACCGGTTTGTTGAGGAATCTCCTGGTGGCGGTAGCAGGAGTAGCCCTAGACCAATATGAAGCCTTTTTGTTTCAGTTAGCTTTTGTTTTGGCATTTTTTGGAGCATTGCGGGTAGGCGAGCTGGCGGCTGCTAGCAAGAGGGCAACGAGCTCGGGGATTCTTTTGAATAACGTGATGGTTAAGTCAGATTTGATCTTGCTCAAAATTCAAAGGTCAAAGACCGACCAATTGGGTAGGGGGCATTGGTTCTCGATCCCTGCGCATCCGGACCCGAGCATATGTCCAGTAAGCGTAGCTAAGCGTTACAATCTACAGCGTCCGCAAGGCGGTTTGCAATGGCTAGTTCACAAGGATCTTTCACCACTGACACGTTTTCAAATTTCTGCAATTTTTAAGCGGTGGTTGGTAGCGCTTGATTTACCGGTTGAGCATTATGGCACACATTCGTTTAGAATTGGCGCGGCTACTTGTGCGGCAGCAGAGGGCTCTTCCAGTGACGCAATCAAACGGTTGGGTCGTTGGAGGTCTTCCGCTTATAAAGGTTATGTGAGAGGCGACATGCTGCCTAATTAGACAGCGCTTCTGGCGAGTTGGTTTTTTGGAAACCCAGTGCCTTAAGCTACCTGCCGCTAGGGGGGGTTGGAGTTCTTTTCACCTTTTGCCCTCAATTGAGGTTTTGGTGTTGTTCACCTCCATCTGGGTCACTCAAATAACTCAGTTTTTCCCTGCCCTTGTTGTTGGTTATTTGAAATTCGAATTAAACACTAACGCTCCTTTAAATAATTTCCCCTTACAGGTTGTGGTAGGGTGTTCGATAGGGTGTGGATTGTAGGCCATTCATATGTGTTTTGGGCTTGCAGGCACCCCCTTGCTCGTGATAGCCCCAGTAATGTACGTTGGATAGGGGTGCGAGGCTTTCGTTGGAGTGGTCTGTTGTCTCTTCTTTGGGAGTCAGAGAAGAAATGGGGTGCCCCGGATTGCTTGATCATCCATCTAGGCGGCAATGATTTGGGCACGTGTAAGGGTGTTGAGATTATCCTGGCCATGAAAAGGGATTTTCAAACAATAGCTGAGCGTTGGCCACAGGTGCATTTGGTGTGGTCGGAGGTTATTCCTCATAGGTTCTGGTGAGGGGAGCAAGGTGGCGCGGCTTTGGATAGGGTGAGGAGGAAATTGAATGCTGCAGTGTCTCGTTATGTAGCAAGTCTGGGAGGGCGTGTCATTAAGCACCCCTGTATACGTTTGGAAGAGGTTGACTTCTACAGAGAGGATAGAGTGCATTTGGCAGGAGAAGGTTTGGCTTTGTTTGTTTCGGCTCTTTTGTCGGGCATTAGTGGTAGTTAATGGTCCTGTTAGCTGGTGGCGGCTCGTTGTCTATGGACCTCCTTTTGGCAGAAAGCAGTGCTCCTCGGCGGCTCAATCTAGTGCAGCGAACTTGGCTAGCATCCCCCCTTTGAGAGAGTCGGTTACTGCCTTAGGGGAGGATCAGGTCTCCATCTTATGGAGGGATCAGCACTGTGCTAGATTAAGGGGGGATGGTACTACTCAAGACAGCTCACATTGGGTGGTGGATTCTCCACCTCCTTCTTAGTAATATACTCTTAAATGGGCTGTAGCCGAGTTAGCACTGCTTTTTTCGCCACCATGCTCGATCATTACAATTCAATTCCTAATCTGATTTCAATAAATTTGGCTGCAACCTCTTTTTTGCAAATCTATATCGTTGTCAGTGTCTTTATTTTTGTTGGATAAGTTTAAGTTAAGTATGGTACAATAATAAAACTATGGGTGACTTAAAGCACGCGAATGCTAGAATAAGCATGAGAGGACATAAGCACCCTGTTTTTTATTGTGCTAATACTGGTTAGAACTGGTTTGGGGGCTGCAGTCTCATTATAGGTTAGGTTAGTGGTTCAATCAGTAGTGACAGCCTATCAGGGACCAGTTTGGGCGGGCTCTGTTTAGGAATATTAGGGTGCTGGGAGGAGTCTGCTTCCTCTTTTCCAGTTGTGATCCCACCCGCCCACCCTAGGATTATTGAATCGGCTTGGGCCGATGTTGTTCGTTGGAATGTTGTTTTCTATGTTTTTTCTTCCAACAGGGGAGGCGCAGCTGGTGGAAAGCAGTGCTTCTCGGCGGCTCAATTTAGTGCAGCTGAACTTGGCTAGCATCCCCCCTTTGAGAGAGGCGAGTCGGTTACTGCCTTAGGGGAGGATCAGGTCTCCATCTTATGGAGGGATCAGCACTGTGCTAGATTAAGGGGGGATGGTACTACTCAAGACAGCTCACATTGGGTGGTGGATTCTCCACCTCCTTCTTAGTAATATACTCTTAAATGGGCTGTAGCCGAGTTAGCACTGCTTTTTTCGCCACCATGCTCGATCATTACAATTCAATTCCTAATCTGATTTCAATAAATTTGGCAGCGACCTCTTTTTTGCAAATCTATATCGTTGTCAGTGTCTTTATTTTAGTTGGATAAGTTTAAGTTAAGTATGGTAGAATAATAAAACTATGGGTGACTTATAAGCATTGGTATTCCCTGCCTTATGTTTATTTATTTATTTACCAGTTATTTATATAGCGCACACAAATTCTGCAGCACTTTACAGAGGGTATTTGGCCATTCACATCAGTCCCTGCCCCAGTGGAGCTTACAATCTATATTCCCTATCACATGCGCACACACATACACACTAGGGTTAATTTGTGTTGGGAGCCAATTAACCTACCAGTATATTTTTGGAGTGTGGGAGGAAACCAGAGTACCCGGAGGAAACCCACGCAAGCACAGGGAGAATATACAAACTCCACACAGGTAGGGCCGTGGTGGGAATTGAACCCATGACCGTCTGTTACAACAATTAAACTAAAGTCAATCATAATTAGACAAATAATAACCTTTGTCACAGATATGAACTGCTAATACCAGGTGAGTTGCTGGAACATGGATTCATTAAGAACACAGAGACAGAGCTTAATTGAATTAGATTTAATATAAAAAAATATAATATACAGAATATTTATTAGTCACATTGCTTAATGTGTAAACCGAATAATATAACAATATGACATAGAGTAATAGTATGCATAAATAATTTATTTGAAATAAACAGGAGATAAAACAGAAACAGAAGAAATTACATAACTGCTTATATATGTTACAGGAAGTCACAGAAATATAGATCATAACTCCAATCAGACTGAACTCCAGGTAAAATTAACAAATATGATTTGTTTTCATAGCAGCTGACACACAGTTGAAATGGTTTGCGAAGAATAACTTGTGAGTTTTTGCGATGTGCATGGTTTTCAATCGCATCTCCACTGTGATGTAATGGGGCGTAGTCATGCAAGCACTATTCAGAGTGGGCATGTCAATCGAATTTTGGGTTAAGAAGAATTGACATCATCAGATGATTATTAGACCTGTTTGACATACTGTAAGTTCTCCTGACCATGAATGCAAACAAATATTGCATATTGGCAATTAGGTCTGTGTGCGAGCTCCAGATATACTCTCTTGAAGTGGGGGCAGTTCAGGGATGATGAGGTAACCACCCTCATTGACATAATATAATATTAAATATCGCATATTGCATGGTGAGGAATTGTCCTAAACTCCATATCATGAGATGTATGTCATTGCCCTTATCAATGTGTATAATGTGTTTTTAAATCTGTTTTTTATAATGCACACCTCCCAACACTTGTAATTTCAGATTCAGGATTTCTGCGCATCGGAGACGCACGCACCCGAAAAGGCGTGGCCTATCTGTAAAGGGGGCCGTGTCCTCATGGTACACCTTCATTTACATCACTCAGGGGGTGAGGCCAGCACTCCCGGAAATGCTGGGCTGCTCCCCGGGCTCTCCCCTCACAGCGAAGAGATGCCGTGCATGTGGGCATGGCATCTATTCACCCGCTGCACTGCTATGCTATGAACAACAGCATTTCTTCTTCTAGAAGATTCCTACAGAGTACGAGTACATACTTGCATACAGACTGACAACACACCAGCACATTATGTAACAGTGCCACCTGCTGTCCCTCCAGAGTAATACAAACTACCTTAAATTTCAGTCGTTTTTGCAATATCCCAACAGATACTAATGATGAAGGTTGTGTTGGTTGGCGTAAACTCAAATGGCCGACACGGGCTTCTGCATGCACATTCACAAACCTTGCATTAGTTGAACAGATTCTCGCAACTACAGTCAGAATCAACCCCACGAGCTGGTCACATGCAGTGTTGTACATACAGTATCTGTTGTGTTAGCACTGGAAAACCTGCTTCTTGATGCTGCTGGAGTAAAAACTGGGCAAGATTTGCCTGTATTCTAGGCTGTACAGAGTGCCCAGACGATTCTTCTACATTTGGGTAAAGTTATGTATATCACTATGGATAATTCAGGAAGGACAATATTGTTTAGAAATGGGGCATTGTAGTGTATATACTGTATAACATGTACAGTAAAATAATTGATAACATTTGTAACATAAAGTTAAAATGATTTGTTTTCTGGTGCTGTTAAAAAAAAAATCTTATTTCTGGTAACTTATAAATTTACAAGTAGTACATCTTGTGTGAACGCAAGTAGAGTATTCTGATTATATTTAAAAGTAACCTTGTGTCTTTCTCCTAAAATAGAGCCCACTATCTTATCATGTAGTAAGACATTTAAAATATAATACGTATATATAATTAAAGCCACAACACTTTCCAGCTTAACTTGACCCCTATTGGCATTCCCCTGATTAGCCCTGCTGAAGGTATTTGGGGTCTTTGAAAAGTCTCAATAGGGGCTATTTAGTGTCTTTGGTGACAGTGGTGAAGAATAGCATTTAGCCATTTTTGGGGGGAAAATAAGAATTCCCATCAAATTTGGGGTACAGGAAAATGGGTGCAAGCATATTTTAAAGTTGCTAAAGTGAAGTATTAAAGAGCACCAAAAACGCATCTTCAGCAAACACCTGCAATCCAAAAAACACCTCCCCCATACTTCCAGACCCCCCAAAAGCTATTTCGCTAGTTTGTGAATTTGTACCCCCACTTTGATTTTTTCCGCCCATTTTTCCAAAGTGCTTTTTTGGGGTGTCCTTTGCTGTTTTTTTGCATTTTTTGACGCAATTAGCATCAAGGGGGGTGTAAAAAGGGTTTTTGGGGGTTGCCGCAATTTTGCACCCCAAATCCCAGATTTTGCACTTTTTTCCGCCGGGTATTCATAGGCGAAACTTTTCCGCTGGTTACAAGGCGCAAACTTTTCGCATTGGCGAAAAGTTGGGCAAATTGAATACGGGGATAAATGGAATCGGCGAAAATGATGTCATCGGCGAAAAAGTTTTGCATAAAACGGCTTTTCACTTCAAATTGAATACGGCCCTCAGTATGCATTTTTAACATACCGTATATACTCGAGTATAAGTCGACCCGAATATAAGCCAAGGTACCTACTTTTACCCAAAAAAACTGGGAAAACTTACTGACTCGAGTATAAGCCTAGTGTGGGAAATGGCAGCAGCTGGTAATGCCCCCAGTAGTAATTCCCCCTGGTTGTGCCCCCAGTAGTAATCCCTCCTGGTAGTGCCCCCAGTGGTAATCCCCCCTTTCAGTGCCTCCAGTAGTAATCCCCCCTTTTAGTGCCCCCTGTAGTAATCCCCCACTGGTAGTGCCCCCTATAGTAATCCTCCCCTGGTAGTTCCCCCAGTGGTAATCCCCCCTTTTAGTGCCCCCTGTAGTAATCCCCCCTTTTAGTGCCCCCTGTAGTAATCCCCCCCTGTAGTAATCCCCCCCTGGTAGTGCCCCCTGATAATGCCCCCTGGTAGTGCACCCTGTAGTCATCGCCCCCTGGTAGTGCCCCCTGTAGTCCCCCCCCCAGTAGAGAGAGACGTGAAAAGAATAAAAAAAAAATAAACACTTACCTTAAACTCCCGCTCCTGGTCCCGCCGCTGTCCGCTCCTCCGACCGCTTTGCATGGGAGAGACGTCGACATGACGACGTGTCTCCCATCACCCACTGCGGGAGCCGGAAGATGGCTCCCGCAGTGGGAGCAGCAGCAGCAGCTGAGAGTCTGACAGACTCTCAGCGGCTGCTGATTACACCAAACACGCAGCTGCCGGCTCCGGCGGCTGTGTGTTTGGCAGTGTGTAGCGCTGACCGAACTCCGTCCGGTCAGCGCTACACTTGACTCGAGTATAAGCCGAGGGGGTACTTTTTCAGCACATTTTTTGTGCTGAAAAACTCGGCTTATACTCGAGTATATACGGTATGCTTTTCTCTCAGTGGAAGATAAGATTTTCTTTTGGTTCCAAAGATCAGAACAGCAACCCGGATTTACCCGGATCTCCTCAGGAGATCAGAACCGCGCCTCGGATTTACGAAATTCGGATGGATTCAGATTTCTGGAGAACCGAACCACACATCTCTAATATATACTATATATCCAGCTATTGGATTAGTTAACAGCATTAACACGCTGTCCATGTGATGTTACAGAAGGCATTGTTATCGGTTTCCAAAAACAATTCCTTCAGTTTCTGTGCGTGCTCAGTCTACGTCCCTGCTTTGAGGTGACCGCGGAGGGGTAAGTGCATCTCCAACCTGTCCAAAGTGATTGACATGTGTATACAGGCTTTATATTAGCCTGTATACATGTACTGTACACTGTATTTATGTTATAAGATATTTAACATTTATATATAAATGTTAACTATAATAGCACATAAATATACATGTATACAGGCTAATATAAAGCCTGCGTGCACATGTCAATCAATTTTGGCAGGTTTAACAGGCTCTAGAGTGATTTACAGTACCTGCCAGCGGTCATTGCAGAGCAGGGACGGAGACTGGGCGAAGTTACAAGATGCTGCAGGGACTTATGGGAAAATTTCCCTCTGTCCCTGCAGTTTTTGGGGAAGTTAATGTATTTTCTTCATATAACGCCATTCTGTGATGGAGTTATACAAAGTAAAGATTTTTCGAGTAATTTAACACTTTTTGTTTGGCTGAATAGCAAAAAGCATTAAAGCACTGCAGAGATCAATGGCTGGTCCCTACAGTGCAGTACTCTGCGAGATGGGATTTAATGGAGAAGATAATTGCATTATCTTCTCCATTATCCCATTGCTGAATAGTGGATTTACATAAAAAATGCGGAAATGATGATTTCCGCATTTTTTATGTAAAAAAATAATTGCTGAATAGAACCCCTGGAGAGATGACACATCACTGATGTCAAGATCATCATCACATAGTAACACACAATATTAGGTCACCCCCACTGGATTCTACTACTAGAGATTGTGGAATATGTGGAAAATTTAAATAGCCATAACAATGGGAGGGGCTATCTAGGGAGTATAAAAAGCAGGAACCCTTTAAACTCTGTATACATTCTGCTCTGCTACTAGATGAGGCTAGGTGTATTCCTGCTGAATTCTGTACATTGCTACTGTGCTCTTTGTATTTGGCTTGTCTTTTACAAAGTTTATTCTACCTGTAAGTGTGTGCTACCTACCTGCATTCTATCCTGTTCCTTAATTCTGTACTGATGCGTCCCTATCAGTATAGAGTGTTGGTCACTGAACTGGGGTCCGGGAGATTAGGAAGAAGGCCCAGCGAAGAAGGACGAGAGCATGCTGGACCAAGGAGTGGCTTCTACAAAGGGATACCCGCTCTCACATGTCCCTGCTGATGGAGATCAAGGAGAACATCCCGGACGACTATCGGAACTACCTGCGCATGGATCACGCCACCTTCCAAGAATTGCTGCATCTGGTGAAAACCCCACCACCAGAGACAGGACACAAGGTGGTGGAGGGCAATCCCTGCTGAAGACAGACTGGTGGCTACCCTAAAGTACCTGGCTACAGGAAGGTCATTTGAAGACCTGAAGTTTGGGACACTCATCTCACCTCAGTCCTTGGGCGTCATCATTCCAGAGACCTGCAAAGCCATCGTAAAAGTGCTACAGTACCAGTATTGCAAGGTAAGTTAAAAAAAAAACACCACACATTGGTTTCTTGTTTAAAGAATTTTTTTTTTTTTAATTTTTACTCAACATAAAGCAAAAAATAGCCTTCATTTAGTACAATGTGCACTGACCTGCAGGCAACTGAAAGTGTGCACTAAACTGTGTGCAATATATTTTTTTTGTAACAAGTTCACAAAAGAACATTATCACCAAATTTTATGAATCCCAATAGGTAGCCGGCTGTATGTGATAGGGTGGGTCAGACACCAGTTTGAACAGGCCAATACACATATGGCACAAGTACACATTGTGGCCCCGGCTTCCAGCAATGTGTACTTGTGCCATGTGTGTAGTGACCTTGTCCAAATGGCGTCATCACCACCCTATCCCATGCAGCAAGCACCTATTAGAAATCATAAAATTTGGTGACATTAAAAGCATGAAAAAATTTACATCTCTGTATATTGGGGCAACTCATCCGCTGCATCCAGCAGAACATTATACAAGGTCGTGCTGGTGCTTGGGGTGCTTGGTGGAGGAGTAATATCTAACTGGGCGGGGGGGGGGGACATACCTATTTGGGGCAGGGGAAAATAGCATTGGATCTGCAATGTATGTAGAATTTGTGAGATTTTTGCTCATGCAGCGACTCAACAGGTCGTGGGTTAACCTTAGAAAATTTCTTTGGATATCTGTATCTATATTTCTCAATGTGCTGTTCACATGAGCTGTGAAATCATCTATTGCATCTGGGGGTTTCTGCAGCAGCCGTTCTGCATTTTGGAAAAAATTGTCCTCACGTTCAGTAAGATACTCCTTTCTCCCTTTTTCTTTTCTTTTTTTGGGGTTGTTGAGAAAATGAGTGCCCAGGTGGAAGTGGAGTTTCTACTTGTATGGTATTCTCCGGCTCACTGTCACCACCGAGCAGACTGAGGTCTGGTGTGGATGATAAATCAGGGTGTTGGGTGGGAGTCTAAATAGGAAAAAAAGATATAAAAAAATATTATAATCATGTTTTAACCCCTTTTTTTACTATTTTTACAGTTTCCTAACACCGTGGAGGAGTGGACCAGCATCGCGGAAGATTTTAAACAACATTGGAATTTCGATAACTGCGGAGGAGCCATCGATGGGAAACATCCACATCAACCCACCTGCCAACACCGGATCATATTACTACAACTACAAAGGATTCTTCAGCATCGTTCTCATGGCAGTGGTGAATGCCAACTACGAATTTCTGTTTGTGGATGTCGGCAAGAATGGCCGTGCTTCGGATGGTGGGTCCTTCAAAAAGACGGCTTTCTACCAGAGACTCACCAACAAAACCCTCAACTTGCCCTCACTGGACCAGACAAAGCACGGCCTAAATTTGAAGCCATTTTCACACAGGGGCCTGACCAGAGAGAAAAGGATCTACAACTACCGTCTATCCCGGGCACGGCGCATTGTGAAAAATGCGTTTGGAATAATGAGCAACCGCTTCCGCATTTTCCACACCACCATCAATCTTTGTGTGGAGAAGATAGACTGGTTCGTGATGGCGTGCTGTGTGCTGCACAACTTTCTGCGAAGAAAATCTACTCAACGAGGACCAGTCCCAGCTAGACCAAAAGATGTAGGATTCCTGGAGGACATTTAACATTTGACATCTGTGTCTGCACCACCAACTATAACAACATCCACCGCACGTGCCAAAGAAGTGAGGGAGGAGTACATGACCTATTTCAATGGACCAGGTGCTGTACCATGGCAGGAGGACTGTCTGTGAACTACTGACTAAATTGGACATTTTGGATTTAACAACAAAAACATTAAGGATTTTGGTTTAAACTGTGTCACTACTTACCAAGACTTCTGCTACCTCCTCTTCTCCGTCACGCTCAGCCATCAAGGCGATAGATTCCCTTTGAGGCTCTTGTTCACTGATGAATGACATCATATGGTAGTACCACAGTGCAGGACTATATATTTCATCTGTGCCCGCTCCTGATTTTTTGGAGTCATCCACCTTTTTTTTTTCTTTGATGTATACTGTCCTGAGATTTTGAATCTTTTGCCGTACAGTTTCAGGTCTGCATCAGATATGTATTTTTTCGTATACACCAAGAGTTCCTCTAGTGCGGCCAACTTGTGCGACTTATTGTGGTACTTCCGAGAACTGATCTTCCACAGACACTCTTTCGAGTGCAGGATTTCAATGAATCCTGTAATGAATTCACGTTCTGAATCCATGGACATTATCTATGAATAAGAAAAAAAAGGACATTTAAATATTTGTGTATATAGTCTTGTTAAATGTAATGTTGTTATAGTTCACATTTTTAATGTTTTAATATTTTCGTTTATAAAGGTTTGTTATGGTATTCTAATCGTGTTTTCTTTTACAGGAATGTCATGTGTTCATTGTTTGGTAATATAATGTTTTTCTTTGTTTGACAGTATGGGTTTTCCACCTTTGGGCCTGTCGTTGTGGTAGAACTACAGATCACAGGATGCCCTAAAAACAGTGTCAAAGGTGGGTGGCAGGTCATCCTGGGATCTGTAGTTCCACAACAGCTGGAGACCGAAAGGTAGAAGACCCCCAGCTTTAAATAATGTGTGTTTTTAAATGTAATGTATGGTGATTATTTTGTAAAATCCGTGTTTATTTATTTATTTTGTTGTTATATTACTTAAAATTTATTTTTATTTTATCTGTATTGAATTGATTTTTAAACATGTTTATTATTAATGTAATATCTTATTTCAATATGAATAATCTTCCTGGAATATATTTGTTTAGCTTGATTAAATATTTTTGTCTATTAATTTAAAAAAAAATTGATTGGTTTTCTAATTAATTATTAGGTGGCCCCATGAAGTGGTTAGGTAAGGGGGCACACATTGGTGGGCAGTGGGAGCTTAAATGCATGACCCAGCCACCGCCCGCCTCAATACGGCGGGCGGTGGCTAGGTCATGCATTTATTACCTGGGGGCACACATTGGTGGGCAGTGGGGAGCACATATTGGTGGTCAGTGTGGTTGTATTTAAACTGTACCAATACTCACCAAAAATTGTCCAAAACAAGAATCCAGTGTGCAGGCTCCTGATGTGCGACTGTCTTGCTCCATACACGATGCTGCACAAGATGGCAATGGGGCGTGTCCAGGCTTCTGTCAGTGAAATTCCGCATTGTGTGATGAATCGTATGATTCATCATGAGGGAAAAAACCCTCACGATCGGCTTCCATCGTTTTCATGATTGGCTAATCTACCCTACAGCACGGCAGATCAGAAGATGCGATGTACGACTAGCGGGGACGCGCATCGGCATCATGCTCGTGAGTATAAACTCACGATTTGTACTTTTTTTACCCGATTCGTCGTCACAATTCGTCGAAATCGGCCAGATTGTGTAAAATGTGGCTATGTGTGTGGGCACCTTTAGGGACGGATTCTGAGTCACAGGCAAAGAGCGCACACAGCAGTATCTATTGTCGGTTGCCCGTCTGCGAGTTTATGCAAATACTGCTTCAAATTCCATCCCTTGTCTACATCCATGTGGCCAAATGTGCAAGGACTGAGATGCCCATTTTTAGTGCTTATGCATTCTGTAATACTGATTGGTGTGTCTTTATACTTGGGATGAGCGGGTTCAGATTTTCGAAATCCGAACCCCCCTGAGCCCCCCTTCATCCAAATAATTTTTACAGGGGCTGCCCTGTGTGGTGTAAGCTGCCCTTCATCCAAATAATATTTACCGGGTCTGCTCTGTGTGGTGTAGGGGTACGCTGCCCTTCATCCAAATATTTTTTACAGGGGCTGCCCTGTGTGGTGTAAACTGCCCTTCATCCAAATAATATTTACAGGGGCTGCCCTGTGTGGTGTAGGGGTACGCTGCCCTTCATCCAAATATTTTTTACAGGGGCTGCCCTGTGCGGTGTAAGCTGCCCTTCATCCAAATAATATTTACAGGGGCTGCCCTGTGTGGTGTAGGGGTACACTGCCCTTCATCCAAATAATTTTACAGGGTCTGTCCTGTGTGGTTTACGCTGCCCTTCATCCAAATAATTTTACAGGGTCTGTCCTGTGTGGTTTACGCTGCCCTTCATCCAAATAATTTTACAGGGGCTGTCCTGTGTGGTTTACGCTGCCCTCCATCCAAATAATTTTACAGGGTCTGTCCTGTGTGGTTTACGCTGCCCTTCATCCAAATAATTTTACAGGGGCTGTCCTGTGTGGTGTACACTGCTATTCATCCAAATAATTTTTACAGGGCCGCCCTGTGTGGTGTAGGGGTACGCTGCCCTTCATCCAAATAATTTTTACAGGGGATGCCCTGTATGGTGTAGGGGTACGCTGACCTGTGCCATCTGTGCTGCCCACTTGTGTCGCTTAGCATAGTCATCCAGCTACCTCGGTGCAACATTTTGGCCTAAAAAATATATTGTGAGGTATGAGGTGTTCAGAATAGATAGGAAATGAGTGGAAATGATTGTTATTGAGATTAATAATAGCGTAGGAACAAAAAAAAACAAATTCTGTGATTTTAGCTGTTTTTATGCTTTTTTCAAAAAAATATAGATCCAAAACCAAAACCCGGAAGGGTGGTTTTGGCAAAACCAAACCAGCTCCAAAACACAAAGGAAGATTCAGACCCAAAACCAAAACACGAAAAGTGGCCGGTGCACACCCCTACTTTATACGCCACAATTGGTCGCACCATGGTAACTTGCACCAGCCCTATGACAGGTGCAGTTTCTATGTCTATGCCTCCTATGCCTGTGAATGAGCATAACACACCCACTGAAGGGATAATTTTTGCATGTAGTACTAGACATAATAGTTTGAGTCCATTAAATAAAGTTAATGAACAAATACATAAATACAGTCATATATAAATAGTGTCACGACCCAGGTTTCGTGACGTGGAGGTTTGCGGTCCTTACTGATTAAAGAGCTGTGGCGCAGTCCTTCTGGCGGGGGAGCTGGCATGTGGAGAATTGGCATTGTGTGTGTGCATAGGTCTGCCAGCATTGGACTGTCCTGGCAGGGGTAAGGCTAGTGGCGTCTCCACATCACGGCTGTCTGGGCGCCACCATGTTGTCTTTGGCCATGTGACATAGGAGGCCAATCGTCTGTGGGTCACTTGCTCTCTCTGGCCTATCACGTTCTGTTGCTGGGTACTTAAGGGCGCCCTGTAGTTGCCAGTGCAATGTTTTTCACAGTGTCAGCTGTGAGAGAGTTCCTGCGCTCCTGAACCTGAGACCTGTGCTCCGGTGCTTGCCCTAGCCCCTTGTCTGCCTTTGGCTCCCTGCAGCTTGCACTGCTCTGCCTTGCACTCTGCTGGAGATCGTCCTGCACCTTCCACCAGACCCACTCCTGCCTTAACCTGTCTCTGCAGTTAACCCATTCCGGTACAGCCATCATCACAGCATTACTGGATGCTCCTTGCAGCCATCATCACAGCATTACCTGATTCTCCTTTCAGCCATCATCACAGCATTAAAGGATTTTCCCATCAGCCATCATCACAGCATTTCCAGATTCTTCTTTCAACCATCATCACAGCATTTCCTCTCAGCCATTACTCTGCATACCCAGATATCCATTTCACCTTTACAGTCTATCTGGAATCACCTTATTCATCTCTGTCACCATGCTGGACATTTGTTTATTCCCACTAACTACAGTTTCCTCCTGCTACATTTATTAGTTTGTTATTACTGGACTTTAGTTTATCTTATTGTTCATGTCTACCAACATTCACATTAAACAACCTACTCTTCAGTTTAAACCTGTTCTGGTGTTTACTTCTGTTACCACAGTGAGTCCACAACAAACACAGACTCTAACAAATAGCATTAAGTCACCCATTTGTTTTACCATTCTATTTGTTAACTTAACTTAACCTAAGCCTAGAAATGAACACACTGACACATGTAATGCGATTAAAGAGGTCACAGCCAGAATTTATTGATCAAATTGAATTTGAAATAGGTGGCAGGAAAAAAGCAGTGCTCTGAGGTCACAGCCCTATGAAAAATCAAAAATAATAAGGGGTGGATCCCCGCCCCGCCAGACCGACCTGGGGCAGTACCATCCCCCCTTAATTGGCAGAGCTTCGGTCCTTCCCTTGGACAGGGACCAGATCCCCCCTTTGGGCGGTGACCAACTTGCCGCTCTCAAAGGAAAGATGCTACCCAGGCACTCCTGCGCTAATAATAGGCCACCCAGGAGCACTGCTTCCTGCCAAAGCCCGGTTCATAGAACCAGGCCCGCCACCAAACTGCGACCCTTCAAGACCTATAGGAAAACTACATAAGTCACCCGTTAGGTGTACCCCGTCAGGCCTATAGAAGCTCTCCTCCTCGTAATGCAAATGTGGGTGCCGTATGACACGGACCCTCAAAGTGAGGACAAAACGGCCAATTGCCATATTGACCTTACGATGAACTCCATCTAATGCCTTGCCACCCTAGGGTCCTCGCTAATTTCACCGCGGAACAATGTCCGACCAAGCGATACCTACGTTGGGTCAACGGTTAACTAGCACTTGCAAGTCATCAATAAAAGCATGTATCAGTTCAATGCCCTTGCAAGTGCCCAAATCGTTCCCCCCCAAGTAAATGACCACCCAGTCCGGGGCCCCAAACTTATCTTCTGCCGTCCATAAGGCTTCCAGTAGTCGCTTCCAGCGCATACCGTGGAAACCCAACCAACGGACATCACCTGCACCTAACAAAAGGGGGGCCTGCAATGCTAAGGGGTGCTGACTAGCCTAAAATATGAATGAGTGTCCGACAAACTACACCCGACAGTTAGCATTCTTGGGTAACCCTGTAAGAAAAGTTATCTAGTCAGAAATTGATTCTCAGATAACAATAAATGTACCTTAAGGAAAGGAAACAAATAGTTGGGTGACCCAGCTAAAGGTGAAAAACATAAAAACCTCTTTGAGGGCAAAACTGAAAAGCCCCTCAAACTCCAAAGTGGCAGTAGGCATAAGGTCCCTGGGTTTCTCAACAAACTCGCAAGGAGCGCAGCTACTTAAGCAACTTATCCTGCCTTAAATAAGTTTTATAAGGTGATGACTTCCATCGACCCAACTTTTGTAAGGTGTCGACTGAAGCACCATCAACCGCTGCGCAGGTTGCTTCCCCAATTCTAAACGAATGTGTCCCGAACTGGTCTGTGGGCAGGCCTAAAGCGATAAGGCAATTCTGAAACAGCTTTATAAACTGAAACTTGGATAAAGGTGTAAGATTAACATGTATAAGCCACTGCGCGCCCCCTGGCGGGTGAAGAGCACTAAAATGCCCTGCCAAAGCTACTGGATAAATTACTGCATCTGAGTGTTCCTTGATCGAAATCCAATGCCCCCTGCCAAGTTGGTCTGTCTTAGACCTATGAATTTTACACAATATCAATTTTGGCTTAATTACCATGTGAACTCACAAGAAACACCTCAGCGCTAATGAGCCAGTGATTCAAATACCAGTGCAGCAGTGTTAAAAGAGGTGATTGCCAACCTCACAAGCATAAACAATAGAAGAGAAAAAGAAAAAACACTGCGCTCTGTTATTTATGTTGGGACATAAGAACAACACATCAATGTATTAAAAGAATTTAATGCTTAAATTATAATAATAATAATAAAAAAACAAAGACACATGTATAAACACAAAGATAAATATGAAAATTGTAAAAATAAATAAAAAATAAATAATGAATAATAAGCGAGCCTGCTAGACGCTCATAACAAACAGGAAATTAACAAGCATGCAGATGTAGGAGTTGATCAGGCTCCCAGATCTAAACACACTCTCCTGTGAGAATAGCTACACCATATACCTGTGCAGAATGAGCTATATACTGCTGTAAGTGAATTGTTAAGGCACTGGTGGAGCCTGTAGCCACTGATAGCTATCCCCAACAATGTATCAGTAATGATATTAGTGGAACCCGTTGAAAAAATGCCAGTTTTGTATCAAAGTCACAAGTGATATAGCCAATCTCAAGCGTGATTAATGAGGCTGACCATATGTTCCCGAAGTTGAGCCTGTATATAACATGTAGAATAGTACCCTATTGTGCAATAAACAGTCACGCAAAGTTCTGCTGGGTACTTAAATATTTAGGCTGTCAATAAGTACCTGTAGATAGGGACCATGCCGTCCTTTTCACAAAGGAAATAGTAACTGAAAATGACCAGGGTATTTCAGCAAGATGTACTAAGCATTGATGTCCGACAGGTCTGCAAGCCGCTTGTTGGTCTCTTTTTTCGGCGTCAGCACCTGTCCTATGCTTAACAGCCGCCGGAGTGGGCACCGGAGGATGCTGATAGGGCAATGGTCTAATGGTGGTTCAAATCTCGCAGGAAAAAACTTACAGGCTAGTTTTCAATGTGGCGGCACCTGGTTCCAGATGGGTAGTAGCTTCAGTGGCTGGTATGGAGAGCAGCAACGCGTTTCGGCTACTACTGTAGCCTTTTTCAAGCTGTAATGCTCCCCTTCATAAATATCTTTTTCTATATTTATTGAATGTTTTGTGTTTAAGATGTCGTAAGGAATATTAAGAGTATATTGGTAAATGATATGGATACATTTTTTTGGAACCGACCATTAAGGTTTAAAGAGAGTTGGATGGTTAGTAAAGTCATCATCTAATTACCCAATGGGTTCCACCCTGATACACTGTATATATCATCTAGCCATGAAGGGGAGCATTACAGCTTGAAAAAGGCTACAGTAGTAGCCGAAACGCGTTGCTGCTCTCCATACCAGCCACTGAAGCTACTACCCATCTGGAACCAGGTGCCGCCACATTGAAAACTAGCCTGTAAGTTTTTTCCTGCGAGATTTGAACCACCGTTAGACCATTGCCCTATCAGCATCCTCCGGTGCCCACTCCAGTTACGGATCCGGGTCACGTGGCCGCTGACGGAGGTCCCGGCAGCTGTTAAGCACAGGACAGGTGCTGACGCCGAAAAAAGAGACCAACAAGCGGCTTGCAGACCTGTCGGACATCAATGCTTAGTACATCTTGCTGAAATACACTGGTCATTTTCAGTTACTATTTCCTTTGTGAAAAGGATGGCATGGTCCCTATCTACAGGTACTTATTGACAGCCTAAATATTTAAGTACCCAGCAGAACTTTGCGTGACTGTTTATTGCACAATAGGGTACTATTCTACATGTTATATACAGGCTCAACTTCGGGAACATATGGTCAGCCTCATTAATCACGCTTGAGATTGGCTATATCACTTGTGACTTTAATACAAAACTGGCATTTTTTCAACGGGTTCCACTAATATCATTACTGATACATTGTTGGGGATAGCTATCAGTGGCTACAGGCTCCACCAGTGCCTTAACAATTCACTTGCTACAGCAGTATATAGCTCATTCTGCACAGGTATATGGTGTAGCTATTCTCACAGGAGAGTGTGTTTAGATCTGGGAGCCTGATCAACTCCTACATTTGCATGCTTGGTAATTCATGTTTGTTATGAGCTTCTAGCAGGCTCGCTTATTATTCATTATTTATTTTAATTTTTTTTTACAATTTTCATATTTATCTTTGTGTTTATACTAGGGGTGAGCGGGTTCGGATTTCTGAAATCCGAACCCCCCTGAGCCCCTCGGATCCGAGGCAGATCCAAGTCAGGCTCGACTTTTCCCGCCTGACTCGGATTCTGAAATCGAGGCAAAACGTCATCATCCCGCCTTCCGAGTCTCGCGGGTTTTGGATCCTATATAAGGTACCCGCGTCGGCGCCATTTTCTCACTCGGCTGTGGACAGTGAAGAGGGAGGGTGGGAGTTAGGGCTGGCTGGGCTGTGTAGTGTAGTGTACTGTAGTGCAGAGTAGTGTTGTGCTGTGCTGTGCTGCACTGTGCTGCTGTTGTCCAAAGGGGCTGTGTCCACTACTTCAAAGACCATAGGGGCTGGCTGTGTTGTGCTGTGCTGCTGTTGTCCAAAGGGGCTGTGTCCACTACTTCAAAGTACATAGGGGCTGGCTGGACTGTGTTGTGCAGTCAGTTGTCCATAGGGGCTGTGTCCACTCCAAAGTCCTGTGCAGTGTCCCAGTCCTAAAGGGGTGCTGTAGTGTTGTCCAGGGGGTGCTCTGTCCATCAGGGGTGCTCCCCCTAAGTGCTAAAAAAAAAATATTTTTTCTGTGTTTGTGAATTGTGTGCGCAGTAGCCGCACGTGCATCAACAAAGTAGTGCCAAGCGTGTGCCTGTGTCATAAGTAAAGGGCCAGCTGGCTTGACCGTTAAAGGGTGCTGTAACCCCCAAAGTACACTCCAAACCAAATAACAAAATATTTTCTGTGTTTGTGAATTGTGTGCGTAGTAGCCGCACGTGCATCAACAAAGTAGTGCCAAGAGTGCGCCTGTGTCATAAGTAAAGGGCCGGCTGGCTTGACCGTTAAAGGGTGCTGTAACCCCCAAAGTACACTCCAAACCAAATAACAAAATATTTTCTGTGTTTGTGAATTGTGTGCGCAGTAGCCGCACGTGCATCAACAAAGTAGTGCCAAGCGTGCGCCTGTGTCATAAGTAAAGGGCCGGCTGGCTTGACCATTAAAGGGTGCTGTAACCCTCAAAGTACACTCCAGTCCAAACCAAATAAAAAAATATTTCCTGTGTTTGTGAATTGTGTGCGCAGTAGCCGCACATGCATCAACAAAGTAGTGCCAAGCGTGCACCTGTGTCATAAGTAAAGGGCCGGCTGGCTTGACCGTTAAAGGGTGCTGTAACCCCCAAAGTACACTCCAGTCCAAACCAAACAAAAAAATATTTTCTGTGTTTGTGAATTGTGTGCGCAGTAGCCGCATGTGCATCAACAAAGTAGTGCCAAGCGTGCGCCTGTGTCATAAGTAAAGGGCCGGCTGGCTTGACCGTTAAAGGGTGCTGTAACCCCCAAAGTACACTCCAGTCGAAACCAAATAAAAAAATATTTTCTGTGTTTGTGAATTGTGTGCGCAGTAGCCGCACGTGCATCAACAAAGTAGTGCCAAGCGTGCGCCTGTGTCATAAGTAACGGGCCGGCTGGCTTGACCGTTAAAGGGTGCTGTAACCCTCAAAGTACACTCCAGTCCAAACCAAATAAAAAAATATTTTCTGTGTTTGTGAATTGTGTGCGCAGTAGCCGCACGTGCATCAACAAAGTAGTGCCAAGCGTGCACCTGTGTCATAAGTAAAGGGCCGGCTGGCTTGACCGTTAAAGGGTGCTGTAACCCCCAAAGTACACTCCAAACCAAATAACAAAATATTTTCTGTGTTTGTGAATTGTGTGCGCAGTAGCCGCACGTGCATCAACAAAGTAGTGCCAAGCGTGCACCTGTGTCATAAGTAAAGGGCCGGCTGGCTTGACCGTTAAAGGGTGCTGTAACCCCAAAGTACACTCCAAACCAAATAAAAAAATATTTTCTGTGTTTGTGAATTGTGTGCGCAGTAGCCGCACATGCATCAACAAAGTAGTGCCAAGCGTGCGCCTGTGTCATAAGTCAAGGGCCGGTTTGGACATCTGGTCCGGACTGAAGGACGTGCCAACAATTTCTGACAAGTCTACTGTCACTGCATATGATACTGTCCTCAAAGCAGCAGCGACAAGCGTGCGTCTGTCTGTTAAAGGGTGGTGTAACCCTCAAAGTGCGCTCCACAAACAATAAAAAAATTCTTATTTTTTTTTCTGTCTTTGTGAAATGTGTGGGCTGTAGCCACACCTGCATCCTCAAAGCAGCAGCGACAAGCGTGCGTCTGTCTGTTAAAGGATTACATCGGTGACAGCATCCAAGTAGGCATGTCAGACAGTCCGTACCTGTACTGGCAGGAAAAAGAAGCAATTTGGAGGTCCCTGTACAAACTGGCTCTATTTTATCTGAGTTGCCCCCCCTCCAGTGTGTACTCCGAAAGAGTGTTTAGTGCAGCCGGGAGCCTTGTCTGCGAAAGGCGTAGGAGGTTGCTTCCACAAAATGTGGAGAAGATGATGTTCATAAAATGAATTATCAACTCTTCCAGGAAGACCAGCCTCCAGAACGTACACAGGGACCTGTGGTTGTGGATTCCAGCAGGGACGAATTAATACTCTGTGAGGATGAGGATGTACACAACACTGAAGAGGGTGAGGAATCGGTGGATGAGGAGGATGAGGACGACATCTTGCCTCCGTAGAGCCAGTTTGTGCAGGGACAGATTAATTGCCAGCTTGTTTTGTGGGGGCCCAAACGAACCAATCATTTCAGCCACAGTCGTGTGGCAGACCCTGGCGCTGAAATGATTGGTTTGTTAAAGTGTGCATGTCCTGTTTATACAACATAAGGGTGGGTGGGAGGGCCCAAGGACAATTCCATCTTGCACCTCTTTTTTTTCTTTGAATTATGTACTGTTTGGGGCCTAGTTTTTCAAACTGCCATCCTGTATGCCACTGCAGTGTCACTCCTAGATGGACCACGTGTTTGTGCCGCCCACTCGTGTCTCTTAGCATAGTCATCCAGCTACCTCTGTGCAACCTTTTGGATATAAAAACACTATTGTGAGGTGTGAGGTGTTCAGAATAGACTGGAAATGAGTGAAAATTAAGGTTATTGAGGTTAATAATAGCATAGGAGCATAAAAACACACAAATTCTGTGATTTAGGCTGTTTTTATGCTTTTTTAAAAAAAAAATACAGATCCAAAACACAAAACCCAGAACCCAAAACACGGAAGGGTGGTTTTGGCAAAACCAATCCAGATCCAAAACACGAAGAAAGATCCAGATCCAAAACCAAAACACAAAACACGAAAAGTGGCCGGTGCACACCCCTAGTTTATACATGTGTCTTTGGGCCTGATTCAGACCCACTCGCGAGCGGCTGTCCGCTCGCAAGTGGGTCGATGTTATGCACTGAGCATGCGCACGATGGAGGGAGCTCCGTCGTGCGCATGCGCCAGACGCGACGAGCGAAGGAAAGTCCTCGTTGTGTCCGATCAAAGGGGGCGTGCTGTCAATGTTGATTGACAGCACACCCCCTTTGGTGGGCGTGCCGGGGGCGTGCCTCCCTGATGGGGGCGTTCCCACGGGAACGCCTCCCGTCAGAAGCCGGCCCACTGACATCACTAGTGATGTCAGTGGGAGTGATTTTGGCTCTGATAGAGCCAAAATCACTCCGGAGCTTGCGGTTGAAAACCTCAACCGCAGGCTCCGGCTCGCAATTTCGATGGTCGCGATGGTCTCGACCATCGCGGCCATCACAAAGCACGCTCGTATAGCCTGTGGGTGGTGACCCACAGCTATACGAGCGTCCAGGAGGACGCTCCATGAAAATGGAGCCCGGCCCTCATTCAGAGCGTGCGCTCTGCTCAGAGCGTACGGCTCTGAATGAGGGCCTTTGTTTTTTATTATTATTATAATTTAAGCATTAAATTCTTTTAATACATTGATGTGTTGTTCTTATGTCCCAACATAAATAACAGAGCGCAGTGTTTTTTCTCTTCTATTGTTAATTACCACGTGTTTTAACATTAGACCCGACGAGCTTGCCGATTCTAAAAGCCCCAAAATATGCTAATGAAAAGGCTAAACTAAAAAGAGCCGATTCATATTCGCCTAATGCGACCCCTGATACCACCATAATCAAATCTTTAAGAAGGGCTGGGTCAATTGGTCTACGCGTATCACCTGTGCTGGGGTGTTCCTTCACCCACCCCTTCATCGCCTTTATCAGTATGAACGATTTTGTGGGACCTGATATACCATGTAACTTAGAAAAGTAAGCGATACCAAATAGCGCCGCAGACATAGCCGCCTTAGAACGACCCCCCACATGCCAGTTCCAAACAAACTCTGCCATACAGTCATCAGCTGTCTTACCTCCCCCGCGCGTGGAAGCCAAGAAACCCTGCCAAGCATCCTAAACCGCCGTGTAGGTCTCTATTGTACTAGGGGCCAGAGCCCTTCATTGCGAGGACTTTGATGCGGCACGATAATCTGCCATACATGGGAGGGGCAGGTTAAACCATGAAAAGAGGCATAATGAGCGAGAAAACAAAACCTGTCCCGCTGTAAACGACATAAGGAGTCTGCTATCTCATTAGAAACACCCGGAACATGCTGCGCCCTAAACTCAATGTTCCTTTGTAAGCAAAGGAGGGTTAAGTGCCTCAATAACTTCAAAGCCAATGGGGATTCGGCCCTCTGATTATTCACCACCTGAACCTCCCCCAAATTATTACACCAGAAAAGGATCCACCTATTACAAAGCCTGTGAGCCCACAACTCACCACGATGGGGAAAAGTTCCAGAAGTTCTTAGTAAGGCCTAAAACCCCCAAAACCTCTGACCAAGGCTCCGCGCACCGGTCCCCATTGAAAAAGGCGTCGAAACCGACAGAACCGGACGCGTCCGTAAATAGTTGAAGCTCTGAATTATCTTCAGGGGCCTGGAGCCATATACGAACGCCATTGAAATCACGCAGGGACAGCAACCAAATGCGAAGGTCCTCTCTCAAATATTGGGCTATGCGAACGAGGTGATGGGGCTTCTTAACACCCGCCGTGGTTCTTTCCAGCCGCCTACTAAAAACCCGACCCATAGGAATGACTCTACAGGCGAAATTAAGGAGGCCTAGCAACGCTGCTTTAGCGAGACCTTCTTCGCTAAAACAAATGCTTCCAGCAACTCCCCCAAACGTCGCACCTTCTCAAGCGGTAAACGACATAACCCTAGCATGGTATCTATTTCTATACCGAAATACGATAAGCGTGTAACCGGACACTCCGTCTTGTCACTTGTCTCCGGCAACAGGAACACCTACTACTGCGAACAAGGCTTGCAGGGAAAAAAGCAAATCCTCGCAAACCTGGGTATCTGCTGGCCCCACCAACAGAAAATCATCTAGGTAGTGGGACACACCAGCTTGCCCTGTACCCACTTGTAAGCACCATTGCAAAAAGGAGCTAAAACATTCAAAAAAGGAACACGAGATGGAACATCCCATCGGCAAACATCTATCAACATAATAGAGCCCCGCAACTCTAAAACCTATGTACTTAAACAATTCGGGGTGAAGGGGCAACAGCCGAAAAGTGGACTCAATATCCACCTTGGCTAATAAAGCCCTCCGCCCAAAACACTGTACTATATCTAGAGCCTGCTCAAAGGATTGATAAACGACCCGGCAATCCGATGGATCTAGTGCGTCATTGACCGACCCTCCTTCTGGGTAAGAAAGATGCTGTATCAGCCTAAACTTACCCTGTTCCTTTTTCGGTACAACCCCTAAAGGCGATACGCACAAACCCTCCAAAGGGGGGGGAGAAAAAGGGCCACACATGCGCCCCAACCCGATTTCCGCTTCAATCTTAGCTCAGATAACTTTCTGGTGGATGCGTGCCGACTTAAGATTTCTTCTAGACACAACTAAGACCTCCCGCGTCATGGCTAATCGAAAACCTTCACTAAACCCATTTAACAAAAAGGCTGCTTCCTCCCTGAGAGGATAATGAGCCAACCAACTCTTTAAATCTCCTAGTTCTACCGGTGAAGGTGCTTTACTTAACACCGCCACACAATTCGTCACGCTGATCACTTCAACCTGCCCTTGCGCCGCTGGTACACCCGCAATCCATAGCTGGGTGCCCGCCCCCACAGAGCAGGCATATGTGTCGATACCGACAGCCCGACCCTCTATTACACTGTGCGTTATTATACGCGTAGCATTTTCCTCTGCCCTGCGCGGGCCGGAAAGGGCTGTTTACGCACCACCGAGGGATCCAAAGGAGCGCGAGGCAGCTGGTTGACTTCAAGCCACACTTCTACTTCCTTGAAGCTAAACTGAAAAATCGCCTGCCCTTCCTGCTTTTTCCGAAATATCTCATCATATTGCCGCCAAGTTGTACTTTTGCCCGATGAGTGCATGCCGTGCACCATATGCATATACTTGAGGACATTCATGTACTCGGCCAGGCGTGATTCAAGGTAGCAGGCTGAGAAGACAAACATCCCTGCTTCCCAGTTCTGATACGAACGGAAATTTTCTTCCGCAACCGCACCCGCAGATTTTGCCCGATCTAGCGCCTTTTTTGTGTCGGTCGTAATTGAAAACATGTCTACGAATTTTCCCTTCCTGATCTTCTCCCTAACTTTAGACTGCAAACCCCTAAGGATGGCCGTGTTTGCGCAATGCACCATATCCCCCATAGCATCTGGGACCTTAGCTGCCGACACTGTGCTGGTCTTTTTGGGACTTCCCAATTTCCCTTTAATCTTGTGTGCTAAGTAACACATAAGCTAACGCAGCCTCTCTGAAGAACTCGCTGAATCGCTGGAATCAGTGGCAGATGAGTGTGTGCTGTGCAATGTGGAAATGACATGCTCACAGGAAAACGCTGCTGATGGACCAGCCACTTCCTCTTGAGTGCTCGCCAACAGTCCCTCGCTGCGTGGTGCGCCCACCACGACTTGACTCGTTGACGCCACCTCAACATCAGCCTGCTGGACCTCGACAACTCGACTGGAACTCTCCGAAACTGCTACCTGGGGGCTTGACACAATCAATGGTGAATCAGACTGTGCTGCAGTTCCTTGAACAGGAATAGGAACATGGGGGCCGAGTGAGCCAGGGGGGGTGGGCAATTGCAGGTGGCTGAGGGGGAGGAAGGGTGGGAGAGAGTGGGGGAGGAATCTGCATGGTGTTATGTTCTGGGTTATTTGTGGACCCGGGGTGGCAGCAGGAGCGATCACAGAAGCGGGTTTGAATAAAAAACTACGGTTTTTAATAAGTGCTTGAGTAGACATAAAATATGGCAGTAAATAAAAGTCCAGGAATATATAAATGTGCACAAGAGTTCTGTGGTGGGAGTAATGGGTTAAGTAGAAACAATTAAAGCTGTCCAGGTGTGCAGGTAGTGAAACTGAAAATAATCAAGCCAGGTATGCAGATAGTGAACTGAAAATAATCAAGCCAGGTATGCAGGTAGTGAACTGAAGCAAATGAGCAGGATGTCAGCAGGCTCAGGCACTCTGAGCCCTCCCAGAGTGGGGAAGCCCATTCCAAGGCCTGGCCGGATAACAGAGAGACTATATAAGCCACTTTAGTTCTTGCAGTTAGAAAGTTGTCAGGCTGCAGGGTGAAATGTATGTCACACTGATTTAGGAATCCTCGGCAGAGTTTAGGATTGCCGTCAAATTTACTTGGTAAAGGAAGATGTAAGCGGGGAGATGATCTGCCTCCTGTATTCCCAGATGCTGATGCGGATGTAGATGCTGGTACTACAGGGGTAGAAAAGGAAGTTTGCAAACTATCCTGTCGCTTGGACATCTCTTGCAGAAATTGAGCCATCTGATGCTGCATGTTTTCCAGATTTTCTAAACGACCAGAAATGCACCAGAACAAATCCACTCCTGACTCCTGATCCATGGCTGGCTCCATGGGGCTAGTGCAAACTGTTATGTTCTGGGTTATTTTTGGACCCGAGGTGGCAGCAGGAGCGATCACAGAAGCGGGTTTGAATAAAAAACTACGGTTTTTAATAAGTGCTTGAGTAGACATAAAATATGGCAGTAAATAATAGTCCAGGAATATATAAATGTGCACAAGAGTTCTGTGGTGGGAGTAATGGGTTAATGTCCAAGTAGAAACAATTAAAGCTGTCCAGGTGTGCAGGTAGTGAAACTGAAAATAATCAAGCCAGGTATGCAGGTAGTGAACTGAAAATAATCAAGCCAGGTATGCAGGTAGTGAACTGAAGCAAATGAGCAGGATGTCAGCAGGCTCAGGCACTCTGAGCCCTCCCAGAGTGGGGAAGCCCATTCCAAGGCCTGGCCGGATAACAGAGAGAGACTATATAAGCCACTTTAGTTCTTGCAGTTAGAAAGTTGTCAGGCTGCAGGGTAAAATGTATGTCACACTGATTTAGGAATCCTCGGCAGAGTTTAGGATTGCCGTCAAATTTACTTGGTAAAGGAAGATGTAAGCGGGGAGATGATCTGCCTCCTGTATTCCCAGATGCTGATGCGGATGTAGATGCTGGTACTACAGGGGTAGAAAAGGAAGTTTGCAAACTATCCTGTCGCTTGGACATCTCTTGCAGAAATTGAGCCATCTGATGCTGCATGTTTTCCAGATTTTCTAAACGACCAGAAATGCACCAGAACAAATCCACTCCTGACTCCTGATCCATGGCCGGCTCCATGGGGCTAGTGCAAACTGTTATGTTCTGGGTTATTTGTGGACCCGGGGTGGCAGCAGGAGCGATCACAGAAGCGGGTTTGAATAAAAAACTACGGTTTTTAATAAGTGCTTGAGTAGACATAAAATATGGCAGTAAATAATAGTCCAGGAATATATAAATGTGCACAAGAGTTCTGTGGTGGGAGTAATGGGTTAATGTCCAAGTAGAAACAATTAAAGCTGTCCAGGTGTGCAGGTAGTGAAACTGAAAATAATCAAGCCAGGTATGCAGGTAGTGAACTGAAAATAATCAAGCCAGGTATGCAGGTAGTGAACTGAAGCAAATGAGCAGGATGTCAGCAGGCTCAGGCACTCAGGTATGGGCAAGGGTGACGGAGGAAGCGGGGTAGTCCAGTGGGAGCTAGGAACTGACAGGCAGACTGGCAGACAGCGAATTCACAGGAACAGGATAAGCACAGAGAACTCCCTCTCAGCTAGGCTGAGATACACGTTGCACTGGCAAAGAAGGAAGGCACTGACCCTTCCTAAATACCCCATGCCATGCTGTTACTGGCCGGAGGGAACATGTGACTCACCAGGATTGGCCAGCCGCATCACATGGCCAGAAGGCAACATGGCGGTGCCCATGTCAAATGGAATGGAGACGCCGCCAGGCCTTACCAGCGCAGAGTGACAACAGGTCAGGCACCAGCTCCGCCACCAGACAGCCCGCGCCACAATGACCTCACAGGTAACACTCGCCTAGCACCATGCTGAAATACCCTGGCCGTGACAGTACCCCCCCCTTTTGGGGTGGCCTCAGGACACTCACCAGGCTTCTGCAGATGGGCAGAATGGAATCTCCTGATGAGCATGGGAGCGTGGACATCATGAGCATCAGTCCAGCAACGTTCCTCTGGACCTTAACCTTTCCAGTCCAGCAAATACTGAAGATGACGTCTGTGTAGACGAGTGTCCAAGATCTGGGCGACCTCAAACTCAACTCCTCTCTCCGTCTGAACTGGAGGAGAAGTAGGTAGAGCATTATGGAACTTATTCAGGACCAGGGGCTTTAATAAGGAAATATGTAAGGAATTAGGGATTTTTAGGTATGGGGGTAACTGTAGACAATAGGCCACTGGATTAATGACTTCTGTTATGGAGAAGGGACCAATGAAGCGTGGTGCAAATTTTATAGAAGGAACCCTCAGACAAAGATTCCGGGTGGACAACCAGACCTGGCTTCCAACTTGCATGCGTGGAACTATTCTTCGGCCTGGGTCTTATAGTGAGAGGATGCCTTCAACAAATCAGACCGTACTTGAGTCCAGATGGCAGCAAAATTCCGCACCGTGTCCTCCACGGCCGGAACATCGAAAACAGGCAGGCTTCGGAATTCGGGAACACGAGGATGAAGGCCATATACAACCTGAAATGGCATTTGGTTAGTTGACGAGTGGTAGGAAGCATTATGTGCAAACTCAGCCCACGGCAGCAAGGCAGCCCAATTGTCCTGGGAAGATGACATAAAAATTCTTAAGAAAGTCTCTAGATCTTGATTAACTCTCTCAGTGGAGCCGTTGCTTTGCGGATGGTAGGCCGTGGAAAAGTTTAACTTCACTTGAAGAACAGAACACAAAGCCCTCCAGAATTTTGCAGTAAACTGCACACCACAGTCAGAGACAATTTCAGCATGAAGGCCATGTAGACGAAAATATGTGTTGGACAAACAACTGTGCCAGGTCAGGGGCAGAAGGTAACTTCTTCAACGGTATATAGTGGACCATCTTAGAGAATCGGTCTATTACAACCCAGATAGTGTTGAAACCTTGAGAGACTGGCAGGTCTGTGACGAGATCCACGGAGAGATGCGTCCATGGACGTGATGGAGTAGGTAATGGAATCAATTCCCCAGCTGGAGCTTGTCATAATGATTTATGCTGGGCACAGGTGGAGCAGGAAGAGATGAACTCCATTATATCTGCCTTCATAGAAGGCCACCAATAGTGTCTTTTTAGGAACTCCAAGGTCTTCTGAGTGCCTGAGTGCCCTGCGAAGCGAGAGGAATGTGCCCAAGTGAGAAGCCGCTTCCTTAATTCCGGGGCCACAAATGATTTTCCCATAGGAGGCTGAACTTGTAATGCGGCGAAAACTCTTGATTCCAAGACAGGGGTATTGCTTTGATTTTCAGATTGATCATCACAGAGCAGAGATCTTGATAGGGCATCAGCCTTCTGATTAAGGGCTCCAGACCGGAAGGTCAGGGTGAACTGAAACCTGGCAAAGAATTTTGCCCAGCGGGCCAAACGAGGACTCACACATTGGAGGTTTTTGAGAAATAGGAGATTTCTATGGTCTGTAAATACAGTAAATGGAAACTTGGCGCCTTCTAGCAAATATCTCCATTCCTTCAACGCCAACTTTACAGCTAGTAGTTCTTGCTCACCAATGGCGTAGTTCCTTTCGGTAGGTGAGAATTTTTTAGAAAAGAACCCACAAGGATGGACTCGGTTGTCCTCATAACGTTGAGACAAGACTGCTCCCACAGCTTCAGATGATGCGTCTACTTCCAACAAAAAAAGCCTGTCCAGATCTGGTTGTCGAAGAACTGGTGCTGAGATAAAGGCCTGTTTTAGAAGATGAAAGGCAGGCTCTGCCTCAGGTGTCCATTGGGCAGGATTAGCACCTTTGTGGGTCAAGGCTGTAATGGGAGCCAGCAGTGTAGAAAATCCCTTAATGAAGCGTCTATAATAATTGGCGAAGCCCAACAATCTCTGGATGGCTTTCAGTGTCTGAGGTCGGGTCCAATCCAGAATTGCTTGTACCTTCTTGGGGTCCATTTCTAAACTGGAGCCAGAAATTACATAGCCGAGAAAAGGTACTCTGGGCACTCCAAAGACGCACTTCTCCAGTTTGCAGTAAAGGTGGTTTTCTTTGCAAACGGGTCAAAACTTCTTTAACATGTTCTTGATGTTTAGCCACAGAGGGTGAAAAAATCAGTATGTCATCCAGATAGACAACAACCGAAACATATAACAGATCCCGGAAAATCTCATTAACGAAACTCTGAAAGACACCAGGGGCGTTGCACAATCCAAAAGGCATTACTAAATATTGGAAATGTCCATCTCTGGTATTAAAAGCGGTCTTCCATTCATTGCCAGCTCGGATACGAATGAGGTTGTAAGCCCCTCTCAGATCTAATTTAGAAAAAATGACAGAGCCCTTGACCCTATCAAACAACTCAGTAATCAGGGGAAGAGAGTATCGATTCTTTACAGTAATGTCATTAAGGTCTCGATAATTGATACATGGTCTTAGACCACCGTCCTTCTTGCCAACGAAGAAAAACCCAGCTCCGGCAGGTGAAGCAGAGGGGCAAATGAACCCCTTTGCCAGGTTATCCCGGATGTACTTGGTCATGGCTTGAGTCTCAGGCAAGGACAGTGGATTGGTACGACCATGAGGTGGTATCTTATCAGGTATCAATTCAATTGGACAGTCCCATTCCCTATGAGGGGGTAAGATATTTGCTTGTTGCTCAGAGAACATGTCGGCGAACATCTGATATTCCTTGGGAATGGCAGAAGAAACTAATGGAACTGTCTTTCTTACAGGTCGAATTTTAGGAAGACAGGATTTCTGACAGTCCATACCCCATGACAGAATCTGCATAGAACTCCAATCAATCCTGGGATTATGTTGATGTAACCAGGGTAGACCAAGAACAATTTCTTGAGAGGCCTCTGATATCACCAGGAATTTTAAGGACTCAGAATGAAGTGCCCCAATTCGGACCAATACTGGTTGAGTCTCTTTGGTGACTATCCCGTTAGTTAGAGGGTGTCCGTCTATAGAGGTCAGAGAGATGGCATGGTTGAGAGACAAACAAGGAATCTGAAATTTATCTATGAAACTAGACGTTATGAAATTTCCGGCTGCTCCTGAGTCAAGTAGAGCAGTAGCAAAGACAGGTTTAGGTTTAAGATCCAAAGCTAGGGTAATCGTGAAATCTTTAATTTTTGGAGAGGGGCTCATAACTCCTAACTTGATGTCTCCAGGGTCAGTTAGGATTTGGCATTTCCCGGTTTACGGGGGCAGGAGATCAGCAGTATAGTCAGAGGTTCTTTTGCATTCTTCTCTGACGTTCTTCTTTGGAGAGGTGTGTATGATTCACCTGCATAGGCTCCTCTTCAGTAGGAGAAGGAATGGGACAGGTAGAAATGGAGGGGGTAAATGGCCTTTGCTGGTCAGTTCTGTGTTTTTCAGCCTGACGTTCCCTGAAGCGTAGGTCAACTTTGATACACAACGAAGTCATGTCGTTCAGATTAGTAGGAAGCTCTCGAATGACTAGATCATCCTTTAGTCGGTCTGACAACCCATGCCAGAAGGTCGAGGTGAGGGCTTCCTCATTCCATTTGAGCTCTGATGCTAAAATTTGAAATTGCACGGCATATTGACTGACATGACAGACCCCTTGTCTCAGTGTCATGATGTTTGATGATACTGATACAGTACGCCCAGGTTCATCGAAAATCCTCCTGAAGGATGACACAAAGCCTGCATAATTATCCAGCAGCGGATCTGAGCCCTCCCAGAGTGGGGAAGCCCATTCCAAGGCCTGGCCGGATAACAGAGAGACTATATAAGCCACTTTAGTTCTTGCAGTTAGAAAGTTGTCAGGCTGCAGGGTGAAATGTATGTCACACTGATTTAGGAATCCTCGGCAGAGTTTAGGATTGCCGTCAAATTTACTTGGTAAAGGAAGATGTAAGCGGGGAGATGATCTGCCTCCTGTATTCCCAGATGCTGATGCGGATGTAGATGCTGGTACTACAGGGGTAGAAAAGGAAGTTTGCAAACTATCCTGTCGCTTGGACATCTCTTGCAGAAATTGAGCCATCTGATGCTGCATGTTTTCCAGATTTTCTAAACGACCAGAAATGCACCAGAACAAATCCACTCCTGACTCCTGATCCATGGCCGGCTCCATGGGGCCAGTGCAAACTGTTATGTTCTGGGTTATTTGTGGACCCGGGGTGGCAGCAGGAGCGATCACAGAAGCGGGTTTGAATAAAAAACTACGGTTTTTAATAAGTGCTTGAGTAGACATAAAATATGGCAGTAAATAATAGTCCAGGAATATATAAATGTGCACAAGAGTTCTGTGGTGGGAGTAATGGGTTAATGTCCAAGTAGAAACAATTAAAGCTGTCCAGGTGTGCAGGTAGTGAAACTGAAAATAATCAAGCCAGGTATGCAGGTAGTGAACTGAAAATAATCAAGCCAGGTATGCAGGTAGTGAACTGAAGCAAATGAGCAGGATGTCAGCAGGCTCAGGCACTCAGGTATGGGCAAGGGTGGTGGAGGAAGCGGGGTAGTCCAGTGGGAGCTAGGAACTAACAGGCATACTGGCAGACAGCGAATCCACAGGAACAGGATAAGCACAGAGAACTCCCTCTCAGCTAGGCTGAGATACACGTTACACTGGCAAAGAAGGAAGGCACTGACCCTTCCTAAATACCCCATGCCGTGCTGTTACTGGCCGGAGGGAACATGTGACTCACCAGGATTTGCCAGCCACATCACATGGCCAGAAGGCAAGATGGCAGCGCCCATGCCAAATGGAATGGAGACGCCGCCAGGCCTTACCAGTGCAGAGTGACAACAGGCCCGCACAACAATGCACGCAGCCAAAGCCCCCCGCCAGACACCAGCTCCACCACCAGACAGCCCGCGCCACAATGACCTCACAGGTAACACTCGCTTAGCACCATGCTGAAATGCCCTGGCCGTGACACATGGATGGTGGTTGCGCAACTGCAGGGGCCTGGGGCAGGGAAAAGGGGGGGCAGTACATGGTGTTGCGGGGCAAAACCTTGTGAAAGGGGGGGGGGCCCAAGGGATGCTGCTGGGGGAGCATACTGGAAGAGTGTGGAGGGGATCGGTTGGTGGTACATAATGGGAGCATAATGGAAAGTGGCTGGGTTTGAAAATTGGGGGGGCAATGGGGGCCGGGAAATAAGGGGACCAGCCTTACTGCTGAGGCACTAATGGGTTGAAAGGAGGGGGTTGGAGTTGCTGGAAACTAACAGCCCCGCAAGGCAAAGGGGTGTAACCCCCGCTTCTGGATCTGATGGGGGAAGCCCTGTTGCTGAATAGCAACAGTGAGGGTTGTGAGTGTGGGGGCCCCCCTACTACTGGAGTAGTGGGGGGGTGCAGGGCTGTGCGGTGCAGCAGGACTACCTGACTGACCTAAAATGGCTGCCGTGACCCTGTGGGCTGGGCCAACTGCCAATGCAGGGCACGGGCTGGCCGGAGGCTGTGGTGACTGGGACAGGGCTCTGTGGCCGCTGCGCTGCATGCGGCACCACCGGAGAGCCAGGCGGCCATGAGATGGGGGAGGCAGTGGGGGTTTTACAGAGCGCTGTGGACGGTGGAGGGCGCGCACCCGGCCACCTGAAGTGCACCATGTCTGGCTGGGGGGGAGGCCGCGGTAGTAAGGGGCCTTGAATCCTCCATTAAGCGGCGGGGGGCACTGAATGGCGGGGCCTGGGCATGCTACCAGCGTGGTATAGAAAAAGGGGGGGGGGTGGTTTGAAACAGAGAAGGGGAAAGGTAACAAAAGAAAATTAAATGAGTGGCAAAAGAATAGAGACTGAAGAAGGTTAAAGTGTGGAAATATGAGTATGAGTATGCAATAAGGGGAAAGACAGGTATATTTAAACAGAAATTTTTAACACCTAGGGAAAGGGGGAGTGGCAAGAGCAAGAGCAGCTGAATGATAAAATGCATTTTTTATCACACCCATGTCAGTTTTATCACTTGTGATGTCAGTGGTGCCGCCCCCAGATGGTAGGCATTCTCATGGGATCGCCTCTGTCTGGGCTGCCACCCCCCTGACCCGCCCACCAAAAGGTGCGTGCTGTCATTCAACATCGACAGCACGCCCCCTTTGGTGCGAGACCCGTAGCGACGGATTGCCCGTTGCTATTCGGGTCTCGCGGGTGCGCACGACAGAGCCGGCTCCGTCGTGCGCATGCGTTCTGGGCCACCATCGACTTGGTTGCAAGCGCTCAGTGCTTGCGACCGGGTCTGAATCAGGCCCTAAGTGTGACTGCATGTGTGTGTGTGCTGACTAAGGACCTCATTCAGAGTCGGTCGTAAGCGGCCACTCGGTCGTACCCAGCGATGATCACTAAACTGCGCATGCGTAAGATTCGCAATGCGCGTGTGCAAACTACTGTAGCTGTTGCGAACGGAAATTTCTCTCTCCTTGAACACAGCCAGGTCATTAGTTTGAGTGACAGAATGAGCCGTTTGAGGGAGGTAACAGGGGAAGGTGCTTGTGAACGGGGGAGTGGAGATCCGAACGCAGGCGTGCCTGACTATGCAAACGGAGTTTAATGGGAGTGCATAATTAAAAAAGTAGTGTCATGGCACACATGACATGGGTGGTTTTTACACTGCCTAGATCATAGTGCTTGAGTGAGGGTATGGTCAGCCTTAAGCTCTGCGAGCAGCTCTGATGGGTCCAGATGGTCTCGATTAATCCTTATATCCCCGGAGATGACGTTTGTTGCGATCGCAAAGGGGGCGTGTTTTTAGTCTTACGGCCGCTTCTTACCCTCGCTATTTCAGCTAGCGAGCCCATCTTAGCGACGCATCTTGCGATCGCTTCATTTGCATATCCGGCCCCTTTTCCCTTACGATAGAGCGGACCTAACGACCGACTCTGAATGAGGTCCTAAGTGTGACTGTATGTGTGTGTGTGCTGACTAATGACCTCACATTCAGACTTGCTCACAAGCGCTATGCGCTCACAAGCGGGTTGATGGTGAGGGACTGCGCACGCGCAAGCCCCGGAACGAGTGACAAATGCTGACACTCCATGGGATTAATACTAAAATGCAAAAGTATGGACCCTATTTAGAAATAATGTATCAGAAGATATTGGGTCTCATTCAGAGCCACTCGCAAGCGCTATGCGCTCACAAGCGGGTTGACAGTTTTGCATTGCGCACGCATGGCATGCGCAATGCGCGTGCGCAAGCTCCGTAGGGAGTGAGAAATTCACTCGCTCCAGGGCTCGCTACAAAAGGGGCGGCTGTTGATATTGATCGACAGCTCGCCCCGTTTTGTAGGCAGAGTGGGGGGGTCGCCGGACACCAGTGATGTCAGTAGGGAGCTTCAAGCTCTGTTAGAGCAGGAAGCTACCTGGGGCTTGCGGTAGACGAGACCCTACCGCAAGGGTCTCTTCTCAAGCCCCGATGGTCGTGATGGTCTCAACCATCGCGACCATCACCTAGTCAATCGTTAAAGCTGTGGGTGGTAACCCACAGCTTAGTGAGTGGCCAGGAGGCCGCATTTCAAAAGAAAAGCGGACGCCCTCATTCAGAGCGAGCGCTCACTTTTTGCGAGTGGCTCTGAATGAGGTCCTAAGTGTGACTGTGGACCTCATTTAGATTCGGTCGCTGCGGCCGCACGGTCGTACGCCAATGATGTTCACTAAACTACGCATGCGTAAAGTTCGCAATGCGCGTGCGCAAACTAGCTCTTACGATCAGAAATTTCTCTCTCCTTGAACACAGCCAGGTCGTTAGTTTGAGTGGCAGAATGAATCGTTTGTAACAGGGGAAGGTGCTTGAGAACGGGGGAGTGGAGATCCGAACGCAGGCGTGCCTAATTATGCGAACGGCGTTTAATGGGAGTGCATAATTAACAAAGTAGTGTCATGGCACATGTGACATGGGAGGTTTTTACACTGACTTGATCGTAGTACTAATGGGCTCTATTTATTAACATTATTTTTACTAAAATAAAGTGAAAAGGGGTGTTTTCACACCCTTTTCACATTATTTTAGTTTCACCTGTAGTTACTATAGGGCAATTGGAGTAGAATTAGTAAAATTCTACTCCAACCCCTAGTATCACTTATTTTTAGTAAAGCAGATCGCATTTCCCATAATTGTAATGGGAAATGTGATCCGACCATAGTTACTAAAAATAAATTGTAAAAAAATACCGGGGAAAGCCCTGTGATAATAACGCCACCTGGAGGTGGCGTTATCCAGGGTCTCCCCCGGTTACCGGGCTCCCACTCTGCTCTAACGGGGAGAGCAGAGGCGGGAGCCGGTCCCAGTAATCAGCTGTGTGGTCTAAACAGACCGCAAGCTGATTGCTGTAAAAAAAAGAAAAAAAAAATTTAAACATTTTTTTTTTACTTACCTGAATCCAGGGACCGGTGATCGGGCCTCCGGTGATGGCTCATCTCCGGTCAGCTGGTCTCCCACAGTGCACTGCTGCTCGGTCATCAGGTGATCGGGCCACAGTGCAGTATGGGAGATCACCTGATCGGGAAGCCCGGAGAGGATCACCGGAGGCCAGGAGGATGCAGGTAAGTGTAATGAAGGGAGGGGGGGAAGGGGGGGGCGCGGGGTCCACGATCGCGGGTGGCGGGGCTTAGCGTCGGTGGGGGGTAGCAGCGACGGTGGGTCGGCGCATGCGCGGACTCTTAGTCGCTGTATTTTTTCTGAAAATACTGCGACTAGAGTGGGATGGGATCTGCAGGGAAAGAGCTTTATCGCAAGCTCTGTCCCTGCAAGGGATTTATAGTATATCCCTGTGATATTGCCGGAATTCGCAATGCAAATTCACTCGGTAATATCACACTACAATCCGCATTCAATATGCGGATTGTAGTAAATAGAGCCCTAAGAGAGGGTATGGTCAATCTTAAGCTCTACGACCAGCTCCGATGGTTCCCGATGCTCGCGATTAATCCTTATATCCCAGGAGAGGACGTGTGTTGTGATCGAGAAGGGGGCGTTATTTAGTCTTACGACCGCTTCTTACCCTCGGTCGTTCAGCTAACGATCTCATCTTAGGACCGCAACTTGTGATCGCTTAATTTGCATATCCGGACCCTTTCCCCTACGACTGTGTGGCCGCAACGACCGACTCTGAATGAGGTCCTGTGTGTGTGTGTGTATGTATGTATATTATATATATATATATATTATATATGGACATTTTGAAGAGGGGAAATGGAAATATCAGGGGAGCATTACTTAGGTAGGCTCAAATCCTGAGCCCCCTGATACTTCCTTACCTCAACTTTCTCCTAAACACAGCACACCTTCACTCACAGTCACAGCACAGCACACACCATAGATCATAGCATACTTCACACCACAGCAGACTATCCACCTCACCCAGGGGCACCGAGAGGGGGGGAGAGCGGGTACAGATTACCCGGGTCCGGGCTTGGAAGGGGGCCCGGGCCACCTGCAGCTCATCCTTTTTTTTTTTTCAACTTATTATTATTTTTTGTAATTGAACTTATCTAATTTACTAAAAACCACCGGAGGGAGGCCGTTCGGGGGAGGGGGGGTGGGGAGGTGTTGGTCGTAGAGGAGCACTGTCTATGTGCCAGTGTCACAGATGGTGCATTGTAACTCACTGTTTGCAATGCAGCCGCTGCGGAACTGGTAGAGAGAGAGAGTAAGCCTCGCAAGATGATGACACATCAATCTGTACCTGTTCCAGGCTCCGGGTGAGAGGGAGAGAGGCATAAAGTCACCGCAGGCAGCCTACTACAGTATGTGGTGCAGGCAGTGAGTCGGAGTCACTGTATGTGAAGCCAGAAGGGCCAAGCGCGCCACTGACTGGTTGCTAGGTTGACACTATGCATATGTGTAAGTAGATTTTGACACTGATCATGTTGCAAGTTGTACATCTATCAATGCAATATATAAATATAATGCATCACCATTAGTGTATATTAGATATATCATAACGATATATCTAATATATACTATTGGTGATGGTTGCAATATATATAAATATGAGTCTGTATATCAGCGGTTTTCAACAGTATATCAGCGGTTTTATATAGTATAGTGTGGTCTGGGCTGCCGCTGAGCTCCTCTGTGAGGCTCAGGCACGCCCGGGCCGTCACCTGCCTAGATGCGGCGGCATGACATTACAAGTCACACACGCCGCGTTGCCTCCTGTAAGCCTGCCCGCCTGCGCTAGTAACCGAGCCGGCACTTCCTGCCTGTGCCAGTGACAGAGCCATCGCTTCCTGCCTGCCCCGTGCAAGTGACAGAGCCAGCACTTCCAGCCCAGGGGGGTGACCCAATCTGCTTTTTTTTCAGTTGGGGAGCAATGTGTTTTTTTCTTTGAGGGGAACAATGTGATTGCTTTATTTCTGTGGGGGACAATGTGATTGCTTTATTTCTGTGAGGGACAATGTGATTGCTTTATTTCTTTGTGAGGGACAATGTGATTGCTTTATTTCTGTGGGGGACAATGTGATTGCTTTATTTCTGTGAGGGACAATGTGATTGCTTTATTTCTTTGTGAGGGACAATGTGATCGCTTTATTTCTGTGGGGGACAATGTGATTGCTTTATTTCTTTGTGGGGGACAATGTGATTGCTTTATTTCTGTGGGGGACAATGTGATTGCTTTATTTCTTTGTGGGGGACAATGTGATTGCTTTATTTCTGTGGGGAACAATGTGATTGCTTTATTTCTTTGTGGGGGACAATGTGATTGCTTTATTTCTGTGGGGAACAATGTGATTGCTTTATTTCTGTGGGGTACAATGTGATTGCTTTATTTCTGTGGGGGTCAATGTGATTGCTTTACATAATGCAAGGTCCGGCACTCACTAGTTTCAATAAAGCACTAGTTGTCCTCCACATTTGCAGCGTGCTGCTGAAATAAATAAATACAGTGGGATGGCAGCACTCTGGATGATATACAATCGGGAAGCTGGCTGCCTTAATACCGACAGCCGGCTTCCCGACTGTCATATCCCGGCGACGGTGAAATGCTGGGCATCTAGATGTAGAACGCCTGACATTTACCCGACGCCGGGAGACCGGCGCCCGGCATCCCGATCGAAGGGATGCCGGGCACCGCAAGCGGACAGCCGCGGGGCGGAGGGTTAGGTTTAGGGCACCTGGGGGGGACTTAGGGTTAGGCACCCCCCTGGGATGGTTAGGGTTAGGCTAGGGGGAGGGAGGGTTAGGGCTAGCCAGCCCCGGGGGGGACTTAGGGTTAGGCACACCCCTGGGGGACTTGGCAGTGGGGAAGGGGGGGGTTAGGGTTAGGCACTTAGAGGGGGGATTAGGGTTAGGCACTTGGGGGGGAGGTTAGGGTTAGGTACTCCTAAGTAGGGTTAAGGTTAGGGGGTTAGGTTAGTTTATACTTTCCTTAGGGACGATCAGGATTTCCAGCGCTGTCTGGCTTCCGCTGCCGGGAACTCTGCTTTTGTCAGCCAGCTGCTACCGATTCCCTCTGGATTAGATTAGTAATGCTGTTCCTGACAACGGCGCAATAAAGCTCTGAAACATTGAAATATTTTAACGCTGCAATGAGTCTTTGGGCACGATTCAATTAAACGTGAAGTGAATAGCGCCGGGAATGAGCTCCCGAGCTATTCAATTCTGCGAGAAGTTAAGTCGGGGATGGCTCTTTCTCGCTCCTAAACACCCGGTTTACGGCGCGAGAACGAGCCTTCCCTGACCTAACTTTCCAGCGCGATGCTGTTTTCCCGGGACTTTTGTCGGATTTCTGCTCGCATCCCCTGAGGGATGCGAGAAGAAATCCTAGTCGGGCTTAGCAGCACATATGAATTGCATAGCTCTGGGAGCTGATTCCCTGCGCTATTCACTTCGCGTTGAATAGAATCATGCCCTTTGTTTCTAATCTGGAGTGGTGCCATCCTACTGTATTTATATACATAATTAAAAAATAATGGGGTCCTGGGGCATGCACTCTGCAACCAATGACAGCTGAAATGCACTGCAGACAATAGCGTCCGGCTGCTATTCCCTGTGGGCAAAAAAATCATGTCCCGTGTGCCCCTCCAATAGCCAGCAAAAATGTCACGTGCTGCGTATGGCTGCCAGGGAATCATCTCACAGTAGGATCAGCCACTACAAAACATCAGTCTGAGACTGTGGACCCTTATGTTATTTTAAAAGTAAGTTAATCTATCTCTATAACAAAAATTGCATTTTATTTATTTTTATTTACATGAGAAATGTATAAAATAAACTTGTTGCACTTTCATTTTTGTGTTTCATTACAACATCAAAATACATCAAGCTAAAAATGCATATTTTATAGAACTGTTCCGAACTGTCTGGCGGGACAGTCTCGCTATTCAGGTACTGTCCCACCCATGGCATCTCTTCACTGTGCAGGGAGGGCCTGGGAGAAGGCCAGCATCTCCGGGAATGTTGGGCTCGTCTCCGGAGTGATGTAACGGGGACGTGCCATACCATGCCCCTTTTTGGGCAGTGCGCGCATTCGGCGCGTGGATGACTCGACCGATGAATTACCAAAGTTGGGAGGTATGATCCTAATAGTGAATACTTATGTCCCAGCTGCTGGTAGCCATGTCATGCTCTTGTGGGTGGGAGTTTCTCACATGTTAGACACGCCTCCAAAGAGGTGCAGCCCTGCCCCTAACATGCTGTGGCCACACCCCTCCAGGGGGGCCCTGGGAAGTTGCTGTACCAGGGCCAAGGATTTCTCTTGGCAGCCCTGACCACACCCTCCTCTGCTCTGGTGACTGCAGCGCTACCTTCCCTGGGCTCTTCCCCAATCTTTCTCCTTGGTGGCACTGGCATTTTGAATTAAGTGCCGGCTGTGAGCAAATGACAGCTCGCGGACTGGCAGCCACTCAGGGGCAGCCACGTGGCAGCTCCTGATTGGCTGCCAGTCCCTTAAACGTCATTGGCTCACTGGGAGCCAAATTTAAACATCTAGCTGCTTGTTGATCGGTGCTGAGATGATAGTCCCAGCGCCGGCCTCACTCCACGAGCCATGGTTGCTTCGCGGCCGGAGATAAATTTAAACAAGCAGAGAGCTGCCGCTTGTTGACCGGCACTGAGACTGTGACAGTCCCAGTGCCGGACGGGTTCCAAAGTGAAATGACAGCATGACATACCATTTCATATCAGCACACTTCAAGCACTGTATAAATATCAGTGGCGCTGGAAGCCTAGCGCCGGTCCTGTGTAAATGTGTAGCGCTGACCGCACTCACTGCGGTCGGCGCTACACTGGCTAACTAGGGCGGGCCGGTACCGTGGCCAGCGGTGGCCGGCGGTCCAACGGCACCCAGGGCATGCACCCCGCTCGCCCTGCCCTAGTTACGCCACTGATAAATATATATATATATATAATATATACATATACATATATATATATATATATATATATATATATATATATATATATATATATTAGGGATGAGTGGGTCCGGATTTCTGAAATCCGAACCCTCCCCCGAGCCCCCCTGATCTGAGCCGGGAACCGAGTCAGGCTCAGGTTTTCCCGCCTAGCTTGTCATCATCCCGCTGACGGATCTCGCGGGTTTTGGATTCTATAAAAGGTCCCCACTTCGGTGCCATTTTTCACTGGGAGTTGTGCTGCTGTTGTCCATAGGGGCTGTGTCCACTCCACAGTCCATAGTGGCTGGCTGGGCTGTGTTGTGCAGTCTGTTGTCCATAGGAGCTGTGTCCACTCCAAAGTCCATAGAGGCTGGCTGGGCTGTGTTGTGCAGTGTCCCATAAAGGCTGTAGTCCTAAAAGGGTGCTGTAGTGTTGTCCAGGGGGTGCTCTGTTCATCAGGGGTGCTCCCTCCAAGTGCAAAAAAAAACTATTCTTTTTTTTCTGTTTGTGTGCTCTGTAGCCGCATGTGCACCAACAAAGTAGCAGCACCAAGTGTGTGCCTCTGTCATAAGTCAAGGGCCGGCTGGCTCGTCTGTTGAAGGGTGGTGTAACCCCCAAAGTGCCTGAATGAAAAATAAAAAATTTCTACATCAGGGTCCATAGGGTATCCACAGGATACCTTGGGGTATAGGCGATAGCGGCAGTCATCGGGCACCACAGAGTTAAATTTTCAGCCTCCCAGGATGCACTGGGGTCCCTCTCCTATACCCCGCCCCCTAGCCAAGGCAACCAGTTTTGTTGGTGCCCGGCCAGGAGTCGTTTCACCTCTACAGAGTGGGGCTGTTAAAGCCCCTGAAGATTTTTTTCAAGGAAGCTCGGGCTGCATATCTAGAGTAGTACAGCATGAATAGTCTATACAGATGTCCATGCTGTCGCTCCTTCACCCCACCGGACCAGAACGCCGGTACCGATCCGGGGATGCTGGTGGGGGTCTGCGGTCACAGCTAGCGGTGACCCCGGGCCACCCGGACTGTGGCCGGTTTCAAGGGGGCAGGTAAGCAGAGGGTACCCGCCGGAGAACACAGTCCTGAGTCCCCAGGCTCCCTGGGGACTGGCTGCGAGTGGAGCCAGGTATTAACCTGCGTTTCCACAAGCCTAGGGACAGCGGGCTACGGCTGAGCAAAAAAACTCCAGCGTCCCTGGAGTTAAATGCATGCCAGGGGAGCGCGCCTTCCTTGTTCACAGCCAGCGCCTCACCTGCTACACAGTGCCTCTCCATAGAGGTTTGGCGGGCTGTGTCAGCACTCCTCCCCACACCCGCCTCCTCTCGGCTCCTCGGCGGCCATTTTCTCTGGAAGTGACAAACGCTGCTGGACACTGATACTGGTGGCATCATGGTCTGGGTCCCCCCGCATATCTCTCCGCCTATAAGGTCACAGTATGAAAGCACTGTTTCCTACCAGGCTCTGTGTCTGAGTAGTTGATTATAGTGCTGGTAGCGCAGGGATTTATTTCTGCATTGTATGTAACTTAATGCTAGCGCTGTCTGCCTGTACTTTCACTTTTGACTGTCAGCCATTTTACTATCCCTGTTCTTTCTTTGCTAAAGTCTTGCGGAGCAGTGTTGCAGAGTGTTGTTGCCTCACAGTAAAAGTTTTTTTTTTCTGTGTGGGAAATCACATACACTACGTTCACTCATCATGTCTGAGTGTGATTTTCCCCTCCAGCTAAAGTGTACCACATGTAATGTGCCATTTGCGGAAGGAGATGGGAATGCTGAGGGATTGTGTAGGTCATTTTATGTGATATCATGCTCGATCTCAGTTGCTGCGCATGTGCAGGAACCACCCTGGGCTTGTTTTGGTAAGGCACTTACAACCCTTGTGGACCAATTGGAACCTCCCCCTGCGTTCCCCCAGATGGGGTTATCGCAGCAGTCCGTGGTCTCATCACCCATGCAGGGGTTCCCAAGGCAATTGATGGTACCCCAGTGTCTCCCGCTTTCGCCCCCCCCAGGTCTTGCAGTAGCCTGCGTGGGTGAACTCATTGTCCAATACGGTGCAACACCTGACGGACGTATTGCAGAGGGAGCCCTCTTTACGGCCGCCTAAGCGGTCTTTCCTCTCTCAGATGCCTCTGTATGATGAGGCTGATGAGTCGTCTGATAACGGAGAGATTTTTAACTATTCGGACCTAGAGCCCCTTCCTACTAAGGAGGCGGAGTCCAAGTCTAAAGTGTATATAACTGGCCTTATACAGGCATCGTATGGCTTTAGTTATTGAGGATGAGGATCCCCCCATGGCTAAATCCAAATATGCCTTCTTTATAGATGTTAAGGGTGATGCCACTGTTTTTCCCCTATCTGGTCAGTCAGTGGATCATTTAGAGGAGGCGTGGAAAAATACAGGTAAGCGGTACCAACCTCAAAACTGTTTGGTCTTTGCATACTCCTTTGCGGATCATTATTTCTCAAAATGGGAAACACCTCCACAGGTAGATTCACATGTCAAACGTCTAGTGAGGAGTGCAACATTGCCCATGCCCTCCATGTCCTCCTTAAAGTGATGTTACGGATCGCAAGGTTGAAATATGCCTGAAATCCATTTATTCCCTTGCTGGTGGGGAATCCAGACCGGCTATGGCCGTGTGCTGATTAGCTAGTGCCATGGAGCGCTGGGCTGATAACTTGGAGACATCTCTGGACGCTGACTCGTCGCCTGAGCAGGCAGAGTTAGTGGGCAATCTCAGAGACTCAGCCACGTACATTAATGAGGCAGCCTTGGATATAAGGGCCTGATTCAGAGCCACTCGTAAGCGGCAGTACGCTCGTTCACCGAACGAGCGAGAAAATGTAAATTCCAGCGCTCGCTCGAAAGTTCGCTCGTAGCTAATCTTCCGCCCCAAAGTCTCCCAACCCCTCCTCTAGCTAACGAGCGAGCAAAATTGCGACCGTCCATCTCCCAATTTGGTTGCAGGGAACGCTCGCACAAGTCCAAACCGGAAGTGGGCCTGTCAGATTTCGATTACCTGCTCGTTCATTCTGCGTACCTACTTTAATCGTTTCATGCCAATCAATATATTAATTAGCTTAATTGCTCTTCACATGTTTGCAATCCGTTTTTTTTTTCATTTTCAATAAACTTTATTCTTGTCCGTGTGTCATTTTTCCCGCAGAATACGTACGCTTTCAACAATGTTTAACTTTATAAAAAATACATGTTTGAACCAATGATCCTATTGTTTTCATGTGTTTGTGATAGGCATATTTTAGTTTTTTCATTTCTTTTTTTAAATTACCTTACGAATGTCACTGCATCAAGCCTATCATAACTCACATTATATTTTTTAGCCTGGAGGACACATGACTCATACACTAACCAATAGAATGGTTCCTGTTAATTTACCAACTACATTAGCCAATCAAATTTTTTCTCTGGCCTTTATTAAAACTGTTTTTTTTTAAATAAACCATTGCCATCATGAGAGCCTCCGCGTTTACCAGGCGGGAGCTTTTGGTCCTAACGGAGGTGATGGACCGGCGGATCACCAGCCAGCCTCCCCCCATCAGCAACTGCCAGAAGCGATCCGCCTATGCGGAGGTTCGCCGCCGCCTGCGCTCCTTCGGCTCACGCCGACAGATCGGGCAGCTCGAGCACAGGTGGTCGGATCTGCGCCGCCGCACGCCACGCTTGCTGGCCTGTTTTAGACAGCGGATAGCTGAAAGTATTTGTTCGTTTTTTTTCCTTTCTTTTTTTGCGGCCCTATCTGCGTGTGCATGTTTTCAGTCTAGCCCTGTTGTTATTTTTTGGAAAGGCCTGTGTGTGCATGTTTTCAGTCTAGCCCTTTTGTTACTTTTTGTAAAGGCCTGCGTGTGCATGTTTTCAGTCTAGCCCTGTTGTTATTTTTTGGAAAGGCCTGGGTGTGCATGTTTTCAGTCTAGCCCTGTTGTTATTTTTTGGAAAAGCCTGCGTGTGCATGTTTTCAGTCTAGCCCTGTTGTTATTTTTTGTAAAGGCCTGCGTGTGCATGTTTTCAGTCTAGCCCTGTTGCTATTTTTTGGAAAAGCCTGCGTGTGCATGTTTTCAGTCTAGCCCTGTTGTTATTTTTTGGAAAGGCCTGCGTGTGCATGTTTTCAGTCTAGACCTGTTGCTATTTTTTGGAAAGGCCTGCGTGTGCATGTTTTCAGTCTAGCCCTGTTGTTATTTTTTGTAAAGGCCTGCGTGTGCATGTTTTCAGTCTAGCCCTGTTGTTATTTTTTGTAAAGGCCTGCGTGTGCATGTTTTCAGTCTAGCCCTGTTGCTATTTTTTGGAAAGGCCTGCGTGTGCATGTTTTCAGTCTAGCCCTGTTGTTATTTTTTGTAAAGGCCTGCGTGTGCATGTTTTCAGTCTAGCCCTGTTGCTATTTTTTGGAAAGGCCTGCGTGTGCATGTTTTCAGTCTAGCCCTGTTGTTATTTTTTGGAAAGGCCTGCGTGTGCATGTTTTCAGTCTAGACCTGTTGCTATTTTTTGGAAAGGCCTGCGTGTGCATGTTTTCAGTCTAGCCCTGTTGTTATTTTTTGTAAAGGCCTGCGTGTGCATGTTTTCAGTCTAGCCCTGTTGTTATTTTTTGTAAAGGCCTGCGTGTGCATGTTTTCAGTCTAGCCCTGTTGTTATTTTTTGTAAAGGCCTGCGTGTGCATGTTTTCAGTCTAGCCCTGTTGTTATTTTTTGTAAAGGCCTGCGTGTGCATGTTTTCAGTCTAGCCCTGTTGTTATTTTTTGTAAAGGCCTGTGTGTGCATGTTTACAAAATTTAAAATGTTCTAACATTTGTGTAGTTGTTAATTTGTGGCCCAACCCCCCCACCCCAAAAAATATTACAAACATTTTCCGCTACTCATTTAGGGGCTGAACGCAGAATCCGCCATCGCCGCAGGCACAGACGCCGGGCTCGGGCCCTCAGTCCAACGCCCAGCACAGCAGACACTCCTCAACTTTCACCCAATTCCCCCTCCACCCCTGACCGGCCACTTCCTGAGGCACCTCCCTCTGGAATTTGTAGCCCCCCACAAATTCCCAACTCCACTCCCCCCCTTCTCTTTTCTTCACCCTCCCCTCCCCCCGGCGCTTTTCATCGCCATCAAGCTGCTCCCAGATCTCCCCCTCTATGGAGCCTACATCACTGTCCCACCTCCGAGGAAGAGGAGGATGTAGGGCCTACAAACACCCAATTCCCGATGACCGGTAGGTTTCCCTGTTATAAATTTGTAAAATTGTCGTGTTGACCTTTTATTTTGATAGACATTGTATTGTTTTTTTAGCCATGATACATATCACACATGTCCAAACACTCATACTTGGGTAGTTATTGTTTACCCTAACAAGGGTACTTCTTATTGTTTGTGGTTGCCTTTTTGTGTGTTCATTTATAATTTAGTATTTCTGCCATCTTTGCATTTTCCATTACTTTGTTTTTGTCATCACAACTGGATCTTTGTTTACACTTTTTTGGGGGACGGAATTGGTTTTTTAAACTTTTAATGTAAGGTTTTTGTTTTTTTCTCTTTGTTTTTTCCAACAGAGGACCAGAGGCGGATGCATTGTATCCAGGAAGGTTTGGCCACCTTGCGTGGCCACATGATTGCCATGTTTGTGGTCCTTGACCACATGGCGTTAATTTTTGGTTTTCCTTGTTTTTTTGGGGAAAATTATTGTATTGTAATTAAAATTGCGTTGTATTTTAACGAGTCTCATTCATTGTCTGAAACAATTACATTATTTAACCTTCCATAAGTCCACTATTTGATCATGTTCTTTAAAGTAAGGTAAATTATATTGTACAAAGCGCTAGGTAGTATGTAAGCTGCCACATTAAACACCTCAACATACCAATAGGTTATTACCAAATCAAACATTTTCTTGTTTTTCTTTGGGTGGGTAATGTATTTTTTTAATTAAAACAGCTTAGGCCTAGTTTTTGAAACCTACTGATTCAACATAATACCTTTGAGGTTTTTGTTAAGCCAAAAAGCATGTTTAATCACGTAAACATTTCACACATTACAGGATTAGGCATTACGAAAGTTGGCCTTTTTTGTGCCAGGTTACAAGTGACTAGAATTTAGTGACAAACAGTCTTTTTAATGTCCAACAAAAATTTAATACACACCAAACACATACAGAAAGTGAATTGTGTCAAGCAATTCACACAGTGAAAAGACAATCCCCAAACAACCCAACAACAAAAGCCAACAAAAAAAGAAACAATCAAGAACTGATGAAATAAGTAGCAGGACAACATAAAGCCACAAATGAGGCGATGAAATAATTGATTCCAAAGTAAGATCCAATGTGGCCACATGTACACAATTTAGTGGAGCAGGTAGTAGGCATCGTTTTGTTGAGGTGTGTAAAGGAAGACAAGAAAAGTTAAAATTAAAAAATTAATTTCAAAAAGGAACATTACAATGGTACATGTCGACATTGTGTCAATTAAGTTAATGTTTGACAATAATTACCTGAAAAATCAGGCCACCACATCATCGCATATGGCCTCCCACATACTGACCTCCGACCAACCTCGGGGGGGCCATCCTCAGGCAAGGCATCCTCTGGCTGCATTGGGACACCACTCCTTATGGTGATGTTGTGAAAGATCCCACACAGGACCACAATTTTAGAAACCATAGCTGGCAAATACATAAGTTCGCCACCAGAGCGGTGGAGGCATCTGAATCGGCCTTTTAAAAGGCTGATAAAGTGCTCCACCACCTGCCTGGTGGCTGTAAGTGCAGAATTAAACTCACTTTGTGGCCCTGGTGTGGGAGCCAAATAAGGAGTGAGCAGCCAGGGCGTGCAAGGGTAGCCACTGTCTCCTGTAAAATATAAAAAAACACAATCAGGATCACTGTGTATCAAGCTTTGCATTGGTTTCAACTAAAGGTCTCCACTTACCCAGAAGCAACGCATCACCAGCTTGTAGGTTGTCTAATTTATGCCAAATCCCTGATTGCCAGATGACGAATGAGTCATGTGCACTCAAGGGTAATTTTACATTCAGGGACAGGATCTGGAGGGAGGCATCACATACCACCATTACATTCAGTGAGTGATAGTGCTTGCGGTTCCTTAAAATTGCCTCCAGCCATGCTGGAGGCTGAAGTGGTATGTGAGTACCATCCACAACCCCTTTGATGTGTGGGAAGCCAGCTATTTGGTAAAAATTGGCCTTCGCCACACTAAGGGAACCCATATCCAATGGCATTTTAATAAAATGATGGAGGTGCTTGAAAAGGGCCTCCATCACTGCCCTCAGGATCCTTGAAAAGGAGGATTGGGAGATTCCGGCCACTATTCCCACCGTGGTTTGAAAGGATCCTGAGGCACAGAAATGTAACACTGCCATTAATTGCGTATGTGGTGGTATTGCTGTAGGACTGTCAATTTGCCACTCCAGATCACTCTCTATTAATGAGAGAGTGTCTATGATGATTTTTGGAGGAAGACGGTATCGTCTTAAAACCTCATCATCGGGCATTCCAAAAAGGGTGACACGTGTTCTATATATCTGGGGCCTTGCACGCCTACGATGCCTATGCCTGAGACGAGGTTGAGGTTGGTCGGGTTCTGGAAGCATGGCCAAAACAATATGACCAACATCAACCTGAAATGGTAACCCAGGTAGTTAATGTTTGTTGAAAATGTAAAATCAAAAAGATACTTATCTTTGCCAAAAAATCCAAAGATGCTTACATGCCGGGGTATTGTCATGAGTGCAACAACCTACATTTCCAAATTAGAAATTCAGGTTAGAATTTTTGGGGGCCAGATTTGATTCCTAAAAATTGTGGAAAATGCGTGAAAAGATAGGGGGGAGCACACATTATTTTGAAAATGCACCCTACATTGAGTGGACAAACAAAAATGGCCAAATTTATACTCAAAAAAACATTAGTGCGCTAAATAGTTCGCATTTTTACATGGAGAATAAGGAAACATTAGTGCGCTAAATAGTTCGCATTTTTACATGGAGAATAAGGAAACATTAGTGCTCTAAATAGTTTGCATTTTTACATGGAGAATAAGGAAACATTAGTGCACTAAATAGTTCGCATTTTTACATGGAGAATAAGGAAACATTAGTGCGCTAAATAGTTAGCATTTTTACATGGAGAATAAGGAAACATTAGTGCGCTAAATAGTTCGCATTTTTACATGGAGAATAAGGAAACATTAGTGCACTAAATAGTTCGCATTTTTACATGGAGAATAAGGAAACATTAGTGCGCTAAATAGTTCGCATTTTTACATGGAAAAACAAAGGAAATATATTTTCAGAAACATTACGCTATATTTAGTGTTAATACATGATACATAAAAATAGAAATAATACATTAATGGTCAAAATATATGCGAAGACCAACACATCAAATTTGGAAAATCATGAAAAAATACAAACTTACCGAAAGTCGATAAATAAGTCACAGTCCAAAAACTACAATGGAGCCCAGCCAAAATAACTATAAAAAAATTATAAAAATATTATTTAAAATATAAAAACACTTGGTTTGGAGATCCCTTATTTTTTAAAGGACTTGTAAAAAATACTTACTCAAAAAAAAACCAACAAAGAAAATAACCGCAAGAAAAAAAAGCGAACTGAAAATACCAAACAAAAAACAATAACCAACTCCTACTCCAACAATCCGCCTCAATCCACTAATCCCGCCAACAATCCACTACTACACACGAAACCTCCAACAATCAACACCCGCCACCTCGACTCGAGTCGCCCATAGCCATAAATAGTCTTTATTTTCCCGCTCAAATTAAGGACGGATCATAGGAGCACACAATCAATGATGCGTACGAAAAATAAGGACGCATGTATAAATACGTCACCGAAAAACTAAAACGGTCTGCTGTAGTTCAAGTTGTTGTGCACAAAATGGCTACAGACCAGCAAAACAATGGCCAAGAGGCGCCCGGTAAGTACTTGTCTCTTTAGGATTAAAGGATTATTTAGAACCCAAATTTAGAGAAAGTTGGACATCTAAATGTAAAAAATGTATTTTTAAAAAAGGTGTTGAGGATGCCATGGAAGAGGCTGCTGGGCCGAGTAGGCCAACAAAAGAATCCAAAAAAAAAGGCAGCCACAATTCACAAGAAAGGAGATGGAGGTTTTGGTACAAATGTGTGTTGACATCCTGCCATAGGCAGATCGGAATATGGGTGCAAGCCAGAAGTGGAAAATGTGGGCGGAGATAGCCAGTGCTGTCAATAGGGTTGATGAGTTTGAACGTCTACCCCGGGATGTCAAATGCCGGTACGTAAAAACTACATTTTTAATAAAAGTGGTTACAGGCCCAAATACTGCAGGAATGATGCAAACTTTTTCACCCACAGATGGACCGATTATAAATATCTCCTGAAACAAAAACTGGCAGAGAGGGCTAGGCATGCAAGGGGGACAGGTGGGGGTCCCACCCCTGTGTCATTGGAGCTTAATGACTTGGAAGAGCTGGCACAGGGGTGTGTGCAGTATGAGGAGGTTTTTGGCGTGTCCAACATGGATACGGACATGCCAGACTTTGCGGCTCCTCATGTTGTCCCAGGTAAATGTTGTTATGTTAACAACTCTGAAATGTGTTTGTGACAATATGTAGATTGTAATGTTCCTCTTTTCTATTTTTTCTCAGAGACACAGGCGGATGAGTCTGCTCCAGAGGGGAGCCTTGGCCGCAGAATTTCTGCTGGCTCTGCAGAGGAGGAAGCAGTAGATCCGGCTGGGGACCCTGCAGAAGCCAGTCCAGGGCAATCCCCCTCGCAGGCAGTGGCCCTCCTCACGGATCTCAATTTTAAATCGGATCACCACATGGAGATTCTGCTGAGGATGGACGCCAGTCTGCTACGGGTGGCGGAGGCCATGGAGCAAAATGCTGCGGCCAGCGTGACCATTGGTCAGACCCTGGCTGAAAATACCAGGGCCAACATCAGAATCGCCAATGCCCTGGAGCAGCTCGTTCGCCAGCACATGGTGGAGCTGCCCTCCCTTCCTGCTGGAACATCAGGATCCTCCACCTCTGGCACAACAACAGCCATCCCTCCAAATGTGCCTAGCCCTCTGCCTAGTCCAGAGGCCCCAACATCTGCCTCTGGACAGGCCAGCCAAAGGACTACCGGACCCGGTCAGGCTCCCACCCTACCCCAGCCAAACGGGCAAAAAGCGATGACAGCACTGGCTAATTTTCGCACAATCCTTCTGTGCTTGCCCCATATTCCTTAAGGGCCAAAACTTCCCTCTCCTTTCTTGTGAATTGTTTTTAATGTGTGTTATTTTAGTTTGGCCAAATGCCACTATTGTTTTTTATTTTATTTTGCCTTAATTTTTGACGTTTGCCAGAACTGCAAACTGGCAAATGCACATGAAAATATAAAAATGTGTATAAAAAATAAAAACAATTCAAAATCTTCTCCATTGTATTGTGACATTATTATAAAATTCGTTTTTAGGTAATCCCGGCCCCAAAAAACAAAAAATTTTTAATTCTGATTCCAAAGGGTTAAAAACCATTTAGGAGTTTAAAGGAACACTTTGCCCACATCAAAATGGATGAGAAATTTCCGGGACCATTAAAAATGTTGCTAAAACACAAACATGATGACAATATTGTTGCAATAACACAAAACAAAAATAAAAAAAAACAAATTAAATTAAAAAATGGTACGCTAATTGATTATCTAATCCAAAAATTAGCAGATGAGTATTTCACCTGTGTACGGTTTTGTGCTACAAAAATAAAAAACTAGTTGCTAAACACATTACAAGCAAGTTTTCAATTCTAAGTTGATTGCTTTTCTGGCAAGAAATGATAAATCGAAGAAACATCATAGAGGCACGGGAAGGAGGACGAGACCATCGACATTGTGGTAGAGTATGCCAGACCACAAGCTGTGCGAGCAGTTTGAACGGAAAGTGGATCAGACAGTGACGTATGACTCGTTCCGATCACATTTGACGTTCGCATGAGATAATTTAGGGACGCCCACAAAATGCCTCGGCACGCCTGCATTTTCCCATCTCCACCCCCGTCACCGCCCAAAAACAGCCTGTTATGTCAATCACATTTGACATGTCACTTCCTGTTCGCTATTCGACGAACGACTAAAATAAAACTCGCAATCAGCCGTACGCACATGCGCAGTGTTACACCGGCGCATGCGTGGTTTCACAACATCGGAACGCTACGAGCGTACTGCTGCTAACGAGCGGCTCTGAATGAGGGCCTAAGTCTCCTCACTTCCAGAATCTCCTCGGCAGCGGTGGCTGCTCGCCGCGCCTTACGGTTGCGTTCTTGGAAAGCGGACGCATATTCCAAAAAGGGAGTGAAATGCTTACCTTTTAATGGACAAGTCCTGTTTGGCCCTGATCTGGACAAAATTGTGGCCACTCTGGCAGCAGCTAAGTCTGTGTGTCTGTCATCGGCTACAGTCCCATCAGGGTCTGGTACTTTGTCTTTTCGGCCCTACAGGGCCCAGGGTAAGTCCAAAGTGCAGTCCTTTCCTAGGCAGGCAGGGGCCAAGAATCTGCCAAGCCAAAGAAGCAGGCTTGGAGTACAAGATGTCCTGCTCCCAAGTCAGACGATAAGCCTTCAGCCTGATGGGACGGGCCTCCCCTTGGGAGACCCCAACGTGGGAGGCCGGCTTCTTCAGTTTACCCAGTGCTGGTGTCTCACAACCGCGGACACTTGAGTAAGAGAAGTGGTCTCTCAGGGGTCCACCCTCTCCTTCCGGCGGAAGCCTCCGAGCTGGTTTTTCACCATGAGCTTTCGATCGGATCATGACAAGGCCCTGGAATTCCGGAAGGTGATCCACTCTATGCTCCAGGCTGGAGTTATAGTGCCGGTTCCATTGTCCCAGAGGGGATTGGGGTATTACTCCAATCTCTTTCTGGTACAGAAACCCAGTGGGTCTTACAGGCCCATACTCAACCTCAAATCACTCAACAAATTCTTGAGGGTTCCTCGGTTCAAGATGGAGACCTTGTGTTCCATCATTTTGGCGATGGAGGCTGGGGATTTTATGGTGTCGCTAAATATTCAGGATGCCTACCTGCATATCCCCATTGTCTCAGCACACCAGCGTTTCCTCAGGTTTTCAGTAGTCGACCAACACTTCCAATTTCAGGCACTGCCGTTTGGTCTGGCCACGGCGCCTCAAGTGTTTACCAAAGTCATGGCAGTTATGGCAGCCCCCTGTGGATTCAGGGGGTCGGCTTGTTGCCTCCCTGGAAGTCTGGACTGTGTTCCTATACACTCACTATTAGGAACCTGCCAGGGTTGAAAATGGTATCTGTGTCATAAAGTGCAGTATTATGAAATAATTATAACAACTACAATATAAAAGTCAATAACCGGATAAAAGGATGTTTTGAACCAATGGTTACAAAGTGACTTTTTTAATTTTTGCCAATTTTAATTTCTTTTTTCCTTTTTTTACAAGCATGCTATTTTTAAGTCATCTTAACGAGTGATTATAATGACCATGTGGTTTTTGTGAACAGAAGTGTTATAAAAGGATAATATTTTTACTGGAATATTTAGTACCAATTGGATTGGAAGTATTGTGCAATATTTAGCTATTAACAATTATTGTTCTTATATGTGGAATATGTGTTTTTTAGTTTTTATTTAATAAATTTAATATTTATTCCTACTAATTGAATAGCGCCGTTATTACTTCTTTTTGAAGTTCTTTTTCTTGTTTGGGCTTACAGTTAAGTCTGTGTTTCTTCTGGTCATTGCCTTGGCCAGAAGGGTGTCAGATTTGGGGGCTCTCTCATGTCGTCCTCCCTTTCTGATTTTTCATAGAGATAGGGCGGTGCTACACACTCGTCCTGGTTTTCTACCTAATGTGGTATCTAGTTTCCACATTAATGAGGAAATCATAGTACCGGCCTTTAATTCCCCAGACCTCTCTGCTGGTGAGGCCTCCTTGGATGTGGGCTCTAAGAATTTATGTTGATCGTACCAGTTCATTTTGGTAATCGGACTCCCTGTTTGTCATATATGGTTTTCATTAGAAGGGTTGGCCTGTCACACAGCAGACTTTGACAGGATGGATTCGCATGGCGATCTCTGAGGTTTACATTCATGAGGGCCCTTCTGTACCATCCTCTCTTAAAGCTCACTCTACTCAGTCTGTGGGTCCTTCATGGGCAGCTCGCCATGGTGCCTCTGCTGTTCAGCTTTGCAAGGCAGCCACGTGGTCATCTGTCCATACCTTTGTGAGGTATTATGCATTTGATACCTTCGCCTCTCTTGATGCTTCCTTCAGGTGGCGGATTCTCCTTCCACCACAGGAGCATCCCCACCCTTAAAGTATACTGCTTTGGGACATCCCCAAGGTATCCTGTGGATACCCTATGGACCCTGATGTAGAAAATAAGAGATATGGTAAGAACTTACCCTTGTTATCTCTATTTCTACAAAGTCCATAGGGTTCCACAGGACTCCCGCCCTGTCGCACCTGTACTGCAGATGGGCTTTGATCTGGTCACTGGTTTTTCCGTCTCCTTCTGTTGAGAATGTGATTCTTGTGTATTCCAGACTTTCTATTCTCTCTTTCTTCTCCTCCTCTGGCCTAGGCTTTGTTACGTAACTGATTGCCTTGGCTAGGGGGCAGGGTATAGGAGAGGGACCCCAGTGCATCCTGGGAGGCTGAAAATGTAACTCTGTGTTGCCCGATGACTGCCGCCATAGCCTATACCCCAAAGTATCCTGTGGAACCCTATGGACTTCGTAGAAATAGAGATAACAAGGGTAAGTTCTTACCACACCTCTTATTATTTTTTCTGTGTTTGTGACTTGTGTGTTCTGTAGCCACAAGTGCATCAACAAAGTAGTAGCGCCAAGCATGCAACTGTGTCATAGATCAAGGGTCGGCTGGCTCGTCTGCTGAAGGGTGGTGTAACCCAAAAAGTGCCGGAAAATATAAAAAAAAATTTTGTTCCTCTGTTTGTGATTTGTGTGCAGTGTCCCATAAAGGCTGTAGTCCTAAAGGGGTGCTGTAGTGTTGTCCAGGGGGTGCTCTGTCCATCAGGGGTGCTCCCCCCAAGTGCAAAAAAAACAATTCTTTTTTTCTGTTTGTGTGCGCTGTAGCCGCACGTGCATCAACAAAGTATCAGCGCCAAGCGTGCGCCTGTGTCATAAATCAAGGGCCGACTGGTTCGTATGTTGAAGGGTGGTGTAACCTCCAAAGTGCCAGAAAAAAATATATCTTTTTCTGTGTTTGTGTGCGCCTTAGCCACATGTGCATCAATATCACATAAATGGAGGACAAACATTTGACCGATAAAAATAAAATAGGGAAAGATCAAGAACCACTTCCTCCTAGTGCTGAAGCTGCTGCCACTAGTCGTGACATAGACGATGAAATGCCATCAACGTTGTCTGCCAAGGCCCATGCCCAATGTCATAGTAGAGGGCTTATAAAATCCCAAATGGCAAAGTTCAGGAAAATGACCTTAAAAAATAAATTTAAATCATCTGAGGAGAAACGTAAACTTGCCAATATGCCATTTACGACACGGAGTGGCAAGGAATGGCTAAGGTCCTCCCCTATGTTCATGACTAGTGGTTCAGCGTCACATGACGATGGAAGCCCTCCACCCGCTAAAAAAATCAAATGAGTTAAGCTAGCAAAAGCACAGCAAAGAACTGTGCTTTCTAATTCTAAGAAGATATCACAAATCCCCATGGAGAGTCCAAGTGTGGCGACGGTTGCGATGCCTGACCTTCCCAACACTGGATGGGAAGAGGTGGCTCCTTCAACGATTTGCACACCCTCTGCAAGTGCTGGAAGCAGCACCCACAGTCCACTTGCTGATATTAAAATTGAAGATGTCACTGTTAAAGTACAGTACAACAGGATGAGGATATTGGTGTAACTGGTGCTGAGGTGGAAGTTGACGAGGAGGATTCTGATGGTGAGGTGGTTTGTTTAAATCAGGCATCGGGGGAGACAGTTGTTGTCCGTGGGATGAAAAAAACCATCACAGTCATCCCTGGGCAGAAGACCAAACATTCCACCTCTTTGGTCTGGAAATATTTTTATCCAAATCCGGACAACAACTGTCTTGCTATTTGTACCATAAGTAAAGGTGAAATAAGTAGGGGTAGGGACGTTAACCACCTAGGAACATCCTCCCTTATACGTCACCTGCAGCGCGTTCATATAAAGTTACTGTCAAGTTCAGAAACTGTGGCTAAGACCGTAAGCAATCCAGGGACACCTAAATCCCTTTCTCCTGTTGTATCCAAGCAACTACAAACCACACTAACTCCCTCCTCATCAATTTCCTCTTCAGTCAAGATCGGAAGTAGTCCTGCTGGCCATGTCACTGGCATGACTGACTCACCTATCAGGGATTCCTCGGGAGGATCCTGCATTGCTACGCCTACTGCTGCCGCTGCTGCTGTTGCTGCTGCTGGCAGTCGTTCATCATCCCAGAGAGGAAGTAGGAACACCACTACTTCTTTTACTAAGCAATTGACCCTCCAACAGTCTTTAGTGAGGAGGATGAAGTACGACAGCAGTCATCCTGAAGCAAAACGGATAACTGAGGCCTTGACAGCTATGTTGGTGTTAGACGTGTGTCCGATATCCGCCATTAGTGCAGTGGGATTTAGACAATTGATGGAGGTAGTGTGTCCCCGGTACCAAATCCCATCTAGATTCCACTTCAATAGGCAGGCAATACTGAGAATGTACAAAGACGTCAGAAAAAGTGTCCTCAGTGTCCTTAAAAATGCGGTTGTACCCAATGTACACTTAACCGTGGACATGTGGACAAGTGGAACAGGGCAGACTATGGACTATATGACCGTGACAGCCCATTGGGTAGATGTATCGCCTTATGCAGCAACAACAGCAGCGTCGCAAGTAGCAGCATCTCAGAAATGCCAGCTCGCTGCCAAGGCAGGCTACGCTGTGTATCACCAATTTCAGTAAGAGGCACACCGCCGACAACCTCTTAGAGAAACTGAGGGAAATCATCGCCCAATGGCTTACCCCACTTAGACTCTCCTGGGGATTTGTGATATCTGACAACGTCATCAATATTGTGCGGGCATTACATCTGGGCAAATTCCAGCACGTCCCATGTTTTGCTCAGACAATAAATTAGGTGGTGCAGAATTTTCTGAAAAACGACAGGGGCATGCAGGAGACGCTTTGGGTGGCACGAAAAATTTCTGGCCACTTTCGCCATTCAGCGACTGCGTGCCAAAGACTGGAGCACCAGCAAACACTCTTGAACCTGCCCCGCCATCACCTGAAGCAAGAGGTTGTGACGCGGTGGAACTCAACCCTCTATATGTTTCAGAGGATGGAGGAGCAGCAAAAGGCCATTCAAGCCTATTCATCCACCTATGACATAGGCAAAGTAGGGGGTATGCATCTGACTCAAGCGCAGTGGAAAATTATTTCCGTGTTGTGCAAGGTTCTCCAGCCCTTCGAACTTGCCACACGTGAAGTCAGTTCAGACACTGCCAGCTTGAGTCAGGTCATTCCCCTCATCAGGCTTTTGCAGAAGCAACTGGAGAAAGTGAAAGAGGAGCTAAGACAGAGTGATTCCGCTCTGTATGTGGGACTTGTTGATGTAGCCCTTCATTCGCTTTGCCAGGATTCGAGGGTGGTCAATCTGTTGAAATCAGACCACTACATTTTGGCCACCATGCTCGATCCTAGGTTTAAAGCCTATGTGGTGTCTCCCTTTCTGGTGGACACAAGCCTGCAGAGGTGCAAAGACCTGCTGTCAGCTGAAGCGGAATGTGACACGTTAACAGCTCCTTCTTCATTTTCTCCCGCAACTGGGGCTGCCAGGAAACAATTTAGGTATCCTAAGCAACCCGCTGGTGGTGATGCAGGGCAGACAGGACCAAGTTTGGACATCTGGTCTGGACTGAAGGACCTGGCAACAATTTCTGACATGCTACTGTCACTGCATATGATACTGTCACCATTGACAGAATGGTGGAGGATTACATCGGTGATAGCATCCAAGTAGGCATGTCAGACAGTCCGTACCTGTATTGGCAGGAAAAAGAGGCAATTTGGAGGTCCCTGTACAAACTGGCTCTATTTTACCTAAGTTGGCACCCCTACAGTGTGTACTCTGAAAGAGTGTTTAGTGCAGCTGGGAACCTTGTCAGCGAAAGGCGTAGGAGGTTGCTTCCACAAAATGTGGAGAAGATGCTGTTCATCAAAATGAATTATCAATTTTTCCAGGGAGACCAGCCTCCAGAAATTATAGAGGGACCTGTGGTGGTGGATTCCAGCGGGAACGAATTAATACTCCGTGAGGATGAGGATGTACAAAACACTGAAGAGGGTGAGGAATCGGTGGATGAGGAGGATGAGGACGGCATCTTGAGTACATAGAGCCAGTTTGTGCAGGGACAGATTAATTGCCAGCTTGCTTGGTTCGTTTGAGCCCCAACAAATCATTTCAACCACAGTCGTGTGGCAGACCCTGGCGCTGAAATGATTGCTTTGTTAAAGTGTGCATGTCCTGTTTATGCAACATAAGGGTGGGTGGGAGGGCCCAAGGACAAATCCATCTTGCACCTCTTTTTTTCTTTACATTATGTACTGTTTGGGGCCTATTTTTTCAAACTACTATCATGTCTGCCACTGAAGTGTCAGTACTAGATGGGCCACATGTTTGTGCTGCCCACTTGTGTCGCTTACCATAGTCATCCAGCTACCTCGGTGCAGCCTTTTGGCGTAAAAACAATATTATGAGGTGTTCAGAATAGACTGGAAATGAGTGGAAATTAATGTTATTGTGGTTAATAATGGCATATGAACAGAAAAACCCACAAATTCCGTGATTTTATCTGTTTTTATGCTTTTTTCCAAAAAAATACAGATCCAAAACAAAACCCACAACCCAAAACATGGAAGGGTGGTTTTGGTAAAACCAATCCAGATCCAAAACACTGAGAAAGATCCAGATCCAAAACCAAAACACAAAACACGAACAGTGGCCGGCGCACACCCCTAATATACAGTCAGGTGCATAAATATTGGGACATTGACAGAATTTTCATATTTTGGCTTCTATTCACCACCACAATGGCTTTGAAATGAAACAAACAAGATGTGCTTTAACTGCAGACTTTCAGATTTAATTTGAGGGTAATTACATCCAAATCAGGTGAACGGTGTAGGAATTACAACGGTTTCTATATGTGCCTCCCACTTTTTAAGGGGCCAAAAGTAATGGGACTATCAACTCAAAAGCTATTTCATGGACAGGAGTGGGCTATTCCCTCGTTATTTCATTATCAATTAAGCATGTAAAAGGTCTGGAGTTGGTTCTAGGTGTGACATTTGCATTTGGAATCAGTTGCTGTCAACTCTCAATATGAGATCCAAAGAGCTGTCACTATCAGTGAAGCAAGCCATCATTAGGCTGAAAAATCAAAACAAACCCATCAGAGAGATAGCAAAAACATTAGGTGTGGCCAAATCAACTGTTTGGAACATTCTTAAAAAGAAAGAACGCACCGGAGAGCTCAGCAACACCAAAAGACCCGGAAGACCACGGAAAACAACTGTGGTGGATGATAGAAGAATTATTTCCCTGGTGAAGAAAAACCCCTTCACAACAGTTGGCCAAATCAAGAACACTCTCCAGGAGTTAGGTGTATATGTGTCAAAGTCAACAATCAAGAGAAGACTTCACAAGAGTGAATATAGAGGGTTCACCACAAGATGTAAACCATTGGTGAGCCACAAAAACAGGAAGACCAGATTAGAGTTTGCCAAACAACATCTAAAAAAGCCATTAAAGTTCTAGAACAACATCCTATGGACAGATGAGACAAATATCAACTTGTACCAGAGTGATGGGAAGAGAAGAGTATGGAGAAGAAAAGGAACTGCTCATTATCCAAAACATACCACCTCATCAGTGAAGCATGGTGGTGGTAGTGTCATGGCGTGGGCATGTATGGCTGCCAATGGAACTGGTTCCCTTGTATTTATTGATGATGTGACTGCTGACAAAATCAGCAGAATGAATTCAGAAGTGTTTCGGGCAATATTATATGCTCATATTCAGTCAAATGCTTCAGAACTCATCGGACGGCGCTTCACAGTGCAGATGGACAATGACCCGAAGCATACTGCAAAAGCAACCAAAGAGTTTTTTAAGGCTAAAAAGTGGAATGTTATGCAATGGCCAAGTCAATCCCCTGACCTGAATCCGATTGAGCATGCATTTCACTTGATGAAGACAAAACTGAAGGGAAAATGCCCCAAGAACAAGCAGGAACTGAAGACATTTGCAGTAGAGGCCTGGCAGAGCATCACCAGGGATGAAACCCAGTGTCTGGTGATGTCTAAGCGTTCCAGACTTCAGGCTGTAATTCTCTGCAAAGGATTTGCAACAAAGTATTAAAAAGTGAAAGTAAGATTTAGGATTGTTTAGTTTGTCCCATTACTTTTGGCCCCTTAAAAAGTGGGAGAAACATATAGAAACCGTTGTAATTCCTACACCGTTCACCTAATTTGGATGTAATTACGCTCAAATTAAATCTGAAAGTCTGCAGTTAAGGCACATCTTGTTTGTTTCATTTCAAAGCCATTGTGGTGGTGAATAGAAGCCAAAATATGAAAATTCTGTCAATGTCCCAATATTTATGCACCTGACTATATATTTGACAAAAAGTGCAAAACAATCGCCTTATAGTGTAATAAATTCAATATCATTTAAGTAAAAAATTTAATTATTATGTGTACCATATAGGTTAAAAAATCAGGCATGTAGTAGTTTACTTTGTCATCAGTCCGTGGTACACAGCCCCGACATTATTGTCATGCCCATTTTTAAAATTGCATTAGCCGGTAGAAAAGCTGATCCACTTGCTCTGGTTTGCCCCCCAGGCTGAAAGTTGCCAGCCAGCCCCTGTGTGTGTGAAAGTTTCATGTCTCTATTCTGTATATTTTGGGTCGAGATGAAGTCTCGGTTTCTCTGTGTATTATTATATTTAACTGTCACATTATAAAGAATAATGTAACCCATGCATACATTACAGATATTAGAAATGAACTATGACTTCCATGAGTTGTATAAAAAGCACGCAGTCTTAGGTATTTTGCTTTTAAATGGTCATGGAACTCCTTGGTGATTTCTAATCTTATATAAAAAATTAATTGGTCTGTCTGTTTTTCTGTCCGGTTATGCATTCGGACACCCCTGCACAGATTGGTATGAAACCAATGTGAGGTGGTCCAGTTGGATCCTGGCCAGGTTTTAGGGGGGTTAAGGTCCCGGTTGGACCTCCTATTGGTGTATGCTGGGCAGAACTTTGACCCGGGGAACCTGTTGTGAGCCTTCCACTGGATTGATTTGGATGATCACTTCGCAGAGTGGTAACACTGGATCCCAGAAGACATACTAGGGGGTTGAGGTAACGGTCAAACCTCCCATTGGTGTATGCTGGGCAGAACTTTGACCCGTGGAGTCTGTTCTGGGCCTTCCACTGGATGGATTTGGATGAAAACATCACAGAGGGGTGGCAATTAGCCTTGGATGCCAAACTTGATAACTTGAAGATTTAAACCTGGGCAATTCCCGGTACTTCAGCTAGTATCCATATAATTTAATGCAGGTTGTATATTATCACATATTATGCAGGGAAGACCAAGAGTGTGTGGACTGTCCTGGTTTGAGTCATTGGAAATCTAACATACAATGTTAATTTTTATGAATTTATACGCCTGGTGAAAGTGGGTCAAAGTAGCAATAATAATAGGTTTCTAACAAAGTATAATCTGCTTTTAAAGACTTAAAAAGCTTCAAGTTACATGGTTGGTGTCCTATATTGAAGAATGGGATGCTAATTTAGGAACTGTGACATTTCTGGACTCTACTAGACAGTACACTGATATATTGCTCATTACATTCAGGTTTTGAGGAGGTCCATAATAGCAATCCCTCCGCAGTCTTCTTTAGGCTCTAAGGGGGGCATACAATTAGCCGCGATGTTTACCCTATGGCTAATTTCTGCGGTGGAGCTGTTCAGTTAGCGGGGATTACCCCGTGCGTGAGTTCCGCAGTCAGACTGAACCTCACAGCTCATGGAGCAGCAAAGTAAAGTCCACGGAAAAAACACCAAATCGGGCTCGTGCCCAGGGGAAAAACCCATTGATTCCGCAGTTTACGTGGATTCAGTGTGTTTCCTCGCGTGAGTCCCGCAGCTAATTGAGCTCCCCCTAAGGCTCCACCGGTGTCCATATTAGACTCAGACCCACTAAACACAGAATTATTCTGTTCTTGTTATATTACGTCATTATTACTTACAGGTATTTAAGGGCTCCATGTAAGGAATAGCGCTTTAATTAAGCGGATTAATATTATAACACAAGCTTCAAATCACCTTAAGGGACTAATTGAATAGTTGAATTGAGTGAGGTTACTTAACACTGGAAATAAGTGTTACATGCTAAGAGTTATGTTATTTAAATAGTTAATTATCCTATTTAATCCTTTCATTGTATCACACACTAAATTGTTATTTAATGACCACTTTAGTAAGTTAGATTTGTGTATTTATCTATGTTTACAATTTTTTGCATAAAACCACCAAAATACAGTATCAGGATTTCAAAAACAACTGCTAAATAATGGAAATGATCTTAGGTCCTAAATCAGCAAAGGACGCAGTACATTTTTTCACGCAGATTCCCGATGTTCGGGATGTTCCCCATGGATCACTTAGCCGTCCGATGGTCTTGCAGATGATCCAATGTTGCATTACCGTATTAGAGCTATCGCAGCTGCTACCATGTTAGTAACAGCGATAACTAGTGCGTCCTTTGCCAAATCAGGCCCTCAGTAAACAGAATAGATTTGGACCAAAGTGCCTCCATTTTGGAAAGCCTGCAGGTGTGTACTGGTGACCCGCCATCCACCCGTACACTGACTGCAGGGTCGCCAACACTGAAATCTCAACTGGGCTGGCAAATTTAAATGCCCGCCCAGTTGTGATGTCAACCCAGACATATCGAGTGGCTGATTGGTTTCTGTGGGCTACTTTTCTACTTGTCGTCATTACAAGGTATACTACATCTCTCCCTTAGTTCCCAACAAATAACACCTTGTGGTAGATCTATAAAGCAGACTGCACTTTACATCTGAATTCCAGTTTCCCAGGATGTCTCTTATTCCCTCATTTATGATCTTTGTATTTATCAATGTTCTTCTGTATTTGTATTTTATATTTTTATATCTGTGATGGAGGCTGCAGGGGAAAAGGCTGGTTCGGGGCCAGATGATGCTGGGTGAACTTGAGATCAGTCTAATGTCTACCAGGTATAGAAAACTGAATGAATATGGCACAAATGATAGAAAGTAGGAGTGAGCGGGTTCGGATTTCTGAAATCCGAACCCCCCCGAGCCCCCCCGATCCGAGTCCGATCTGAGTCAGGCTCGACTTTTCCCGCCTGACTCTGATTCTGAAATCGAGGCAAAACATCATCTTCCCGCCTTCCGAGTCTCGCGGGTTTTGGATCCTATATAAGGTACCCGCGTTGGCGCCATTTTATCACTCGGCTGTGGACAGTGAAGAGGGAGGGTGGGAGTTAGGGCTGGCTGGGCTGTGTAGTGTAGTGTAGTGTAGTGTAGTGCTGCTGTTGTCCACTACTTCAAAGTCCATAGGGGCTGGCTGTGTTGTGCTGTGCTGCTGTTGTTAATAGGGGCTGTGTCCACTACTTCAAAGTCCATAGGGGCTGGCTGGACTGTGTTGTGCAGTCAGTTGTCCATAGGGGCTGTGTCCACTCCAAAGTCCTGTGCAGTGTCCCAGTCCTAAAGGGGTGCTGTAGTGTTGTCCAGGGGGTGCTCTGTCCATCAGGGGTGCTCCCCCCAAGTGCTAAAAAAATAATATTTTTTTGTGTTTGTGAATTGTGTGCGCAGTAGCCGCACGTGCATCAACAAAGTAGTGCCAAGCGTGCGCCTGTGTCATAAGTAAAGGGCCGGCTGGCTTGACCGTTAAAGGGTGCTGTAACCCCCAAAGTACACTCCAGTCCAAACCAAAAAAAAGATTATTTTCTGTGTTTGTGAATTGTGTGCGCAGTAGCCGCACGTGCATCAACAAAGTAGTGCCAAGCGTGCGCCTGTGTCATAAGTAAAGGGCCGGCTGGCTTGACCGTTAAAGGGTGCTGTAACCCCCAAAGTACACTCCAGTCCAAACCAAAAAAAGATTATTTTCTGTGTTTGTGAATTGTGTGCGCAGTAGCCGCACGTGCATGAACAAAGCAGTGCCAAGCGTGCGCCTGTGTCATAAGTAAAGGGCCGGCTGGCTTGACCGTTAAAGGGTGCTGTAACCCCCAAAGTACACTCCAGTCCAAACCAAAAAAAAAATAATTTTCTGTGAATGTGAATTGTGTGCGCAGTAGCAGCACGTGCATCAACAAAGTAGTGCCAAGCGTGCCCCTGTTTCATAAGTAAAGGGCCGGCTGGCTTGACCGTTAAAGGGTGCTGTAACCCCCAAAGTACACTCCAGTCCAAACAAAAAAAAAAATATTTTCTGTGTTTGTGAATTGTGTGCGCAGAAGCCGCACGTGCATCAACAAAGTAGTGCCAAGCGTGCGCCTGTGTCATAAGTAAAGGGCCGGCTGGCTTGACCGTTAAAGGGTTCTGTAACCCCCAAAGTACACTCCAGTCCAAACCAAAAAAAAAATTATTTTCTGTGTTTGTGACTTGTGTGCGCAGTAGCCGCACGTGCATCAACATAGTAGTGCCAAGCGTGCGCCTGTGTCTTAAGTAAAGGGCCAGCTGGCTTGACCATTAAAGGATGCTGTAACCCCCAAAGTACACTCCAGTCCAAACCAAAAAAAAAATTATTTTCTGTGTTTGTGAATTGTGTGCGCAGTAGCCGCACGTGCATCAACAATGTAGTGCCAAGCGTGCGCCTGTGTCATAAGTAAAGGGCCGGCTGGCTTGACCGTTAAAGGGTGCTGTAACCCCCAAAGTACACTCCAGTCCAAACCAAAAAAAAATTATTTTCTGTGTTTGTGAATTGTGTGCGCAGTAGCCGCACGTGCATCAATAAAGTAGTGCCAAGCGTGCGCCTGTGTCATAAGTAAAGGGCCGGCTGGCTTGACCGTTAAAGGGTGCTGTAACCCCCAAAGTACACTACAGTCCAAACCAAAAAAGAAAAAAATTTTCTGTGTTTGTAAATTGTGTGCGCAGTAGACGCACGTGCATCAACAAAGTAGTGCCAAGCGTGCGCCTGTGTCATAAGTAAAGGGCCGGCTGGCTTGACCATTAAAGGATGCTGTAACCCCCAAAGTACACTCCAGTCCAAACCAAAAAAAAAATTATTTTCTGTGTTTGTGAATTGTGTGCGCAGTAGCCGCACGTGCATCAACAAAGTAGTGCCAAGCGTGCGCCTGTGTCATAAGTAAAGGGCCGGCTGGCTTGACCATTAAAGGGTGCTGTAACCCCCAAAGTACACTCCAGTCCAAACCAAAAAAAAAATTATTTTCTGTGTTTGTGAATTGTGTGCGCAGTAGCCGCACGTGCATCAACAAAGTAGTGCCAAGCGTGCGCCTGTGTCATAAGTAAAGGGCCGGCTGGCTTGACCGTTAAAGGGTGCTGTAACCCCCAAAGTACACTCCAGTCCAAACCAAAAAAAAGATTATTTTCTGTGTTTGTGAATTGTGTGCGCAGTAGCAGCACGTGCATCAACAAAGTAGTGCCAAGCGTGCGCCTGTGTCATAAGTAAAGGGCCGGCTGGCTTGACCGTTAAAGGGTGCTGTAACCCCCAAAGTACACTCCAGTCCAAACCAAAAAAAAAATTATTTTCTGTGTTTGTGAATTGTGTGCGCAGTAGCAGCACGTGCATCAACAATGTAGTGGCAAGCGTGCGCTTGTGTCATAAGTAAAGGGCCGGCTGGCTTGACCATTAAAGGGTGCTGTAACCCCCAAAGTACACTCCAGTCCAAACCAAAAAAAAATTATTTTCTGTGTTTGTGAATTGTGTGCGCAGTAGCCGCACGTGCATCAATAAAGTAGTGCCAAGCGTGCGCCTGTGTCATAAGTAAAGGGCCGGCTGGCTTGACTGTTAAAGGGTGCTGTAACCCCCAAAGTACACTCCAGTCCAAACCAAAAAAAATTTATTTTCTGTGTTTGTGAATTGTGTTTGCAGTAGCCGCACGTGCATCAACAAAGTAGTGCCAAGCGTGCGCCTGTGTCATAAGTAAAGGGCCGGCTGGCTTGACCATTAAAGGGTGCTGTAACCCCCAAAGTACACTCCAGTCCAAACCAAAAAAAAATTATTTTCTGTGTTTGTGAATTGTGTGCGCAGTAGCCGCACGTGCATCAACAAAGTAGTGCCAAGCATGTGCCTGTGTCATAAGTAAAGGGCCGGCTGGCTTGACCGTTAAAGGGTGATGTAACCCCCAAAGTACACTCCAGTCCAAACCAAAAAAAAAATTATTTTCTGTGTTTGTGAATTGTGTGCGCAGTAGCCGCACGTGCATCAACAAAGTAGTGCCAAGCGTGCGCCTGTGTCATAAGTTAAGGGCCGGCTGGCTTGACCGTTAAAGGGTGCTGTAACCCCCAAAGTACACTCCAGTCCAAACCCCAAAAAATATTATTTTCTGTGTTTGTGAATTGTGTTCGCAGTAGCCGCACGTGCATCAACAAAGTAGTGCCAAGCGTGCGCCTGTGTCATAAGTAAAGGCCCAGCTGGCTTAACCATTAAAGGGTGCTGTAACCCCCAAAGTACACTCCAGTCCAAACCAAAAAAAAATTATTTTCTGTGTTTGTGAATTGTGTGCGCAGTAGCCGCACGTGCATCAACAAAGTAGTGCCAAGCGTGCGCCTGTGTCATAAGGAAAGGGCTGGCTGGCTTGACCGTTAAAGGGTCCTGTAACCCCCAAAGTACACTCCAGTCCAAACCAAAAAAAAATTATTTTCTGTGTTTGTGAATTGTGTGCGCAGTAGCCGCACGTGCATCAACAAAGTAGTGCCAAGCGTGCGCCTGTGTCATAAGTAAAGGGCCGGCAGGCTTGACCGTTAAAGGGTGTTGTAACCCCCAAAGTACACTCCAGTCCAAACCAAAAAAAAAATTATTTTCTGTGTTTGTGAATTGTGTGCGCAGTAGCCGCACGTGCATCAACAATGTAGTGCCAAGCGTGCACCTGTGTCATAAGTAAAGGGCCAGCTGGCTTGACCGTTAAAGGGTGCTGTAACCCCCAAAGTACACTCCAGTCCAAACCAAAAAAAAGATTATTTTCTGTGTTTGTGAATTGTGTGCGCAGTAGCCGCACGTGCATCAACAAAGTAGTGCCAAGCGTGCGCCTGTGTCATAAGTAAAGGGCCGGCTGGCTTGACCGTTAAAGGGTGCTGTAACCCCCAAAGTACACTCCAGTCCAAACCAAAAAAAAGATTATTTTCTGTGTTTGTGAATTGTGTGCGCAGTAGCCGCACGTGCATGAACAAAGCAGTGCCAAGCGTGCGCCTGTGTCATAAGTAAAGGGCCGGCTGGCTTGACCGTTAAAGGGTGCTGTAACCCCCAAAGTACACTCCAGTCCAAACCAAAAAAAAAATAATTTTCTGTGAATGTGAATTGTGTGCGCAGTAGCAGCACGTGCATCAACAAAGTAGTGCCAAGCGTGCCCCTGTTTCATAAGTAAAGGGCCGGCTGGCTTGACCGTTAAAGGGTGCTGTAACCCCCAAAGTACACTCCAGTCCAAACAAAAAAAAAAAATATTTTCTGTGTTTGTGAATTGTGTGCGCAGTAGCCGCACGTGCATCAACAAAGTAGTGCCAAGCGTGCGCCTGTGTCATAAGTAAAGGGCCGGCTGGCTTGACCGTTAAAGGGTCCTGTAACCCCCAAAGTACACTCCAGTCCAAACCAAAAAAAAAATTATTTTCTGTGTTTGTGACTTGTGTGCGCAGTAGCCGCACGTGCATCAACAAAGTAGTGCCAAGCGTGCGCCTGTGTCTTAAGTAAAGGGCCAGCTGGCTTGACCATTAAAGGATGCTGTAACCCCCAAAGTACACTCCAGTCCAAACCAAAAAAAAAATTATTTTCTGTGTTTGTGAATTGTGTGCGCAGTAGCCGCACGTGCATCAACAATGTAGTGCCAAGCGTGCGCCTGTGTCATAAGTAAAGGGCCGGCTGGCTTGACCGTTAAAGGGTGCTGTAACCCCCAAAGTACACTCCAGTCCAAACCAAAAAAAAAATATTTTCTGTGTTTGTGAATTGTGTGCGCAGTAGCCGCACGTGCATCAATAAAGTAGTGCCAAGCGTGCGCCTGTGTCATAAGTAAAGGGCCGGCTGGCTTGACCGTTAAAGGGTGCTGTAACCCCCAAAGTACACTACAGTCCAAACCAAAAAAGAAAAAAATTTTCTGTGTTTGTAAATTGTGTGCGCAGTAGACGCACGTGCATCAACAAAGTAGTGCCAAGCGTGCGCCTGTGTCATAAGTAAAGGGCCGGCTGGCTTGACCATTAAAGGATGCTGTAACCCCCAAAGTACACTCCAGTCCAAACCAAAAAAAAAATTATTTTCTGTGTTTGTGAATTGTGTGCGCAGTAGCCGCACGTGCATCAACAAAGTAGTGCCAAGCGTGCGCCTGTGTCATAAGTAAAGGGCCGGCTGGCTTGACCATTAAAGCGTGCTGTAACCCCCAAAGTACACTCCAGTCCAAACCAAAAAAAAAATTATTTTCTGTGTTTGTGAATTGTGTGCGCAGTAGCCGCACGTGCATCAATAAAGTAGTGCCAAGCGTGCGCCTGTGTCATAAGTAAAGGGCCGGCTGGCTTGACCATTAAAGGGTGCTGTAACCCCCAAAGTACACTCCAGTCCAAACCAAAAAAGAAAAAAATTTTCTGTGTTTGTAAATTGTGTGCGCAGTAGACTCACGTGCATCAACAAAGTAGTGCCAAGCGTGCGCCTGTGTCATAAGTAAAGGGCCAGCTGGCTTGACCGTTAAAGGGTGCTGTAACCCCCAAAGTACACTCCAGTCCAAACCAAAAAAAAAATTATTTTCTGTGAATGTGAATTGTGTGCGCAGTAGCAGCACGTGCATCAACAAAGTAGTGCCAAGCGTGCCCCTGTTTCATAAGTAAAGGGCCGGCTGGCTTGACCGTTAAAGGGTGCTGTAACCCCCAAAGTACACTCCAGTCCAAACAAAAAAAAAAATATTTTCTGTGTTTGTGAATTGTGTGCGCAGTAGCCGCACGTGCATCAACAAAGTAGTGCCAAGCGTGCGCCTGTGTCATAAGTAAAGGGCCGGCTGGCTTGACCGTTAAAGGGTTCTGTAACCCCCAAAGTACACTCCAGTCCAAACCAAAAAAAAAATTATTTTCTGTGTTTGTGACTTGTGTGCGCAGTAGCCGCACGTGCATCAACAAAGTAGTGCCAAGCGTGCGCCTGTGTCTTAAGTAAAGGGCCAGCTGGCTTGACCATTAAAGGATGCTGTAACCCCCAAAGTACACTCCAGTCCAAACCAAAAAAAAAATTATTTTCTGTGTTTGTGAATTGTGTGCGCAGTAGCCGCACGTGCATCAACAATGTAGTGCCAAGCGTGCGCCTGTGTCATAAGTAAAGGGCCGGCTGGCTTGACCGTTAAAGGGTGCTGTAACCCCCAAAGTACACTCCAGTCCAAACCAAAAAAAAATTATTTTCTGTGTTTGTGAATTGTGTGCGCAGTAGCCGCACGTGCATCAATAAAGTAGTGCCAAGCGTGCGCCTGTGTCATAAGTAAAGGGCTGGCTGGCATGACCGTTAAAGGGTGCTGTAACCCCCAAAGTACACTACAGTCCAAACCAAAAAAGAAAAAAAATTTCTGTGTTTGTAAATTGTGTGCGCAGTAGACGCACGTGCATCAACAAAGTAGTGCCAAGCGTGCGCCTGTGTCATAAGTAAAGGGCCGGCTGGCTTGACCATTAAAGGATGCTGTAACCCCCAAAGTACACTCCAGTCCAAACCAAAAAAAAAATTATTTTCTGTGTTTGTGAATTGTGTGCGCAGTAGCCGCACGTGCATCAACAAAGTAGTGCCAAGCGTGCGCCTGTGTCATAAGTAAAGGGCCGGCTGGCTTGACCATTAAAGGGTGCTGTAACCCCCAAAGTACACTCCAGTCCAAACCAAAAAAAAATTATTTTCTGTGTTTGTGAATTGTGTGCGCAGTAGCCGCACGTGCATCAATAAAGTAGTGCCAAGCGTGCGCCTGTGTCATAAGTAAAGGGCCGGCTGGCTTGACTGTTAAAGGGTGCTGTAACCCCCAAAGTACACTCCAGTCCAAACCAAAAAAAATTTATTTTCTGTGTTTGTGAATTGTGTTTGCAGTAGCCGCACGTGCATCAACAAAGTAGTGCCAAGCGTGCGCCTGTGTCATAAGTAAAGGGCCGGCTGGCTTGACCATTAAAGGGTGCTGTAACCCCCAAAGTACACTCCAGTCCAAACCAAAAAAAAATTATTTTCTGTGTTTGTGAATTGTGTGCGCAGTAGCCGCACGTGCATCAACAAAGTAGTGCCAAGCATGTGCCTGTGTCATAAGTAAAGGGCCGGCTGGCTTGACCGTTAAAGGGTGATGTAACCCCCAAAGTACACTCCAGTCCAAACCAAAAAAAAAATTATTTTCTGTGTTTGTGAATTGTGTGCGCAGTAGCCGCACGTGCATCAACAAAGTAGTGCCAAGCGTGCGCCTGTGTCATAAGTTAAGGGCCGGCTGGCTTGACCGTTAAAGGGTGCTGTAACCCCCAAAGTACACTCCAGTCCAAACCCCAAAAAATATTATTTTCTGTGTTTGTGAATTGTGTTCGCAGTAGCCGCACGTGCATCAACAAAGTAGTGCCAAGCGTGCGCCTGTGTCATAAGTAAAGGCCCAGCTGGCTTAACCATTAAAGGGTGCTGTAACCCCCAAAGTACACTCCAGTCCAAACCAAAAAAAAATTATTTTCTGTGTTTGTGAATTGTGTGCGCAGTAGCCGCACGTGCATCAACAAAGTAGTGCCAAGCGTGCGCCTGTGTCATAAGGAAAGGGCTGGCTGGCTTGACCGTTAAAGGGTCCTGTAACCCCCAAAGTACACTCCAGTCCAAACCAAAAAAAAATTATTTTCTGTGTTTGTGAATTGTGTGCGCAGTAGCCGCACGTGCATCAACAAAGTAGTGCCAAGCGTGCGCCTGTGTCATAAGTAAAGGGCCGGCAGGCTTGACCGTTAAAGGGTGTTGTAACCCCCAAAGTACACTCCAGTCCAAACCAAAAAAAAAATTATTTTCTGTGTTTGTGAATTGTGTGCGCAGTAGCCGCACGTGCATCAACAATGTAGTGCCAAGCGTGCACCTGTGTCATAAGTAAAGGGCCAGCTGGCTTGACCGTTAAAGGGTGCTGTAACCCCCAAAGTACACTCCAGTCCAAACCAAAAAAAAGATTATTTTCTGTGTTTGTGAATTGTGTGCGCAGTAGCCGCACGTGCATCAACAAAGTAGTGCCAAGCGTGCGCCTGTGTCATAAGTAAAGGGCCGGCTGGCTTGACCGTTAAAGGGTGCTGTAACCCCCAAAGTACACTCCAGTCCAAACCAAAAAAAAGATTATTTTCTGTGTTTGTGAATTGTGTGCGCAGTAGCCGCACGTGCATGAACAAAGCAGTGCCAAGCGTGCGCCTGTGTCATAAGTAAAGGGCCGGCTGGCTTGACCGTTAAAGGGTGCTGTAACCCCCAAAGTACACTCCAGTCCAAACCAAAAAAAAAATAATTTTCTGTGAATGTGAATTGTGTGCGCAGTAGCAGCACGTGCATCAACAAAGTAGTGCCAAGCGTGCCCCTGTTTCATAAGTAAAGGGCCGGCTGGCTTGACCGTTAAAGGGTGCTGTAACCCCCAAAGTACACTCCAGTCCAAACAAAAAAAAAAAATATTTTCTGTGTTTGTGAATTGTGTGCGCAGTAGCCGCACGTGCATCAACAAAGTAGTGCCAAGCGTGCGCCTGTGTCATAAGTAAAGGGCCGGCTGGCTTGACCGTTAAAGGGTCCTGTAACCCCCAAAGTACACTCCAGTCCAAACCAAAAAAAAAATTATTTTCTGTGTTTGTGACTTGTGTGCGCAGTAGCCGCACGTGCATCAACAAAGTAGTGCCAAGCGTGCGCCTGTGTCTTAAGTAAAGGGCCAGCTGGCTTGACCATTAAAGGATGCTGTAACCCCCAAAGTACACTCCAGTCCAAACCAAAAAAAAAATTATTTTCTGTGTTTGTGAATTGTGTGCGCAGTAGCCGCACGTGCATCAACAATGTAGTGCCAAGCGTGCGCCTGTGTCATAAGTAAAGGGCCGGCTGGCTTGACCGTTAAAGGGTGCTGTAACCCCCAAAGTACACTCCAGTCCAAACCAAAAAAAAAATATTTTCTGTGTTTGTGAATTGTGTGCGCAGTAGCCGCACGTGCATCAATAAAGTAGTGCCAAGCGTGCGCCTGTGTCATAAGTAAAGGGCCGGCTGGCTTGACCGTTAAAGGGTGCTGTAACCCCCAAAGTACACTACAGTCCAAACCAAAAAAGAAAAAAATTTTCTGTGTTTGTAAATTGTGTGCGCAGTAGACGCACGTGCATCAACAAAGTAGTGCCAAGCGTGCGCCTGTGTCATAAGTAAAGGGCCGGCTGGCTTGACCATTAAAGGATGCTGTAACCCCCAAAGTACACTCCAGTCCAAACCAAAAAAAAAATTATTTTCTGTGTTTGTGAATTGTGTGCGCAGTAGCCGCACGTGCATCAACAAAGTAGTGCCAAGCGTGCGCCTGTGTCATAAGTAAAGGGCCGGCTGGCTTGACCATTAAAGCGTGCTGTAACCCCCAAAGTACACTCCAGTCCAAACCAAAAAAAAAATTATTTTCTGTGTTTGTGAATTGTGTGCGCAGTAGCCGCACGTGCATCAATAAAGTAGTGCCAAGCGTGCGCCTGTGTCATAAGTAAAGGGCCGGCTGGCTTGACCATTAAAGGGTGCTGTAACCCCCAAAGTACACTCCAGTCCAAACCAAAAAAGAAAAAAATTTTCTGTGTTTGTAAATTGTGTGCGCAGTAGACTCACGTGCATCAACAAAGTAGTGCCAAGCGTGCGCCTGTGTCATAAGTAAAGGGCCAGCTGGCTTGACCGTTAAAGGGTGCTGTAACCCCCAAAGTACACTCCAGTCCAAACCAAAAAAAAAATTATTTTCTGTGAATGTGAATTGTGTGCGCAGTAGCAGCACGTGCATCAACAAAGTAGTGCCAAGCGTGCCCCTGTTTCATAAGTAAAGGGCCGGCTGGCTTGACCGTTAAAGGGTGCTGTAACCCCCAAAGTACACTCCAGTCCAAACAAAAAAAAAAATATTTTCTGTGTTTGTGAATTGTGTGCGCAGTAGCCGCACGTGCATCAACAAAGTAGTGCCAAGCGTGCGCCTGTGTCATAAGTAAAGGGCCGGCTGGCTTGACCGTTAAAGGGTTCTGTAACCCCCAAAGTACACTCCAGTCCAAACCAAAAAAAAAATTATTTTCTGTGTTTGTGACTTGTGTGCGCAGTAGCCGCACGTGCATCAACAAAGTAGTGCCAAGCGTGCGCCTGTGTCTTAAGTAAAGGGCCAGCTGGCTTGACCATTAAAGGATGCTGTAACCCCCAAAGTACACTCCAGTCCAAACCAAAAAAAAAATTATTTTCTGTGTTTGTGAATTGTGTGCGCAGTAGCCGCACGTGCATCAACAATGTAGTGCCAAGCGTGCGCCTGTGTCATAAGTAAAGGGCCGGCTGGCTTGACCGTTAAAGGGTGCTGTAACCCCCAAAGTACACTCCAGTCCAAACCAAAAAAAAATTATTTTCTGTGTTTGTGAATTGTGTGCGCAGTAGCCGCACGTGCATCAATAAAGTAGTGCCAAGCGTGCGCCTGTGTCATAAGTAAAGGGCTGGCTGGCTTGACCGTTAAAGGGTGCTGTAACCCCCAAAGTACACTACAGTCCAAACCAAAAAAGAAAAAAATTTTCTGTGTTTGTAAATTGTGTGCGCAGTAGACGCACGTGCATCAACAAAGTAGTGCCAAGCGTGCGCCTGTGTCATAAGTAAAGGGCCGGCTGGCTTGACCATTAAAGGATGCTGTAACCCCCAAAGTACACTCCAGTCCAAACCAAAAAAAAAATTATTTTCTGTGTTTGTGAATTGTGTGCGCAGTAGCCGCACGTGCATCAACAAAGTAGTGCCAAGCGTGCGCCTGTGTCATAAGTAAAGGGCCGGCTGGCTTGACCATTAAAGGGTGCTGTAACCCCCAAAGTACACTCCAGTCCAAACCAAAAAAAAAATTATTTTCTGTGTTTGTGAATTGTGTGCGCAGTAGCCGCACGTGCATCAACAAAGTAGTGCCAAGCGTGCGCCTGTGTCATAAGTAAAGGGCCGGCTGGCTTGACCGTTAAAGGGTGCTGTAACCCCCAAAGTACACTCCAGTCCAAACCAAAAAAAAGATTATTTTCTGTGTTTGTGAATTGTGTGCGCAGTAGCAGCACATGCATCAACAAAGCAGTGCCAAGCGTGCGCCTGTGTCATAAGTAAAGGGCCGGCTGGCTTGACCGTTAAAGGGTGCTGTAACCCCCAAAGTACACTCCAGTCCAAACCAAAAAAAAAATTATTTTCTGTGTTTGTGAATTGTGTGCGCAGTAGCAGCACGTGCATCAACAATGTAGTGGCAAGCGTGCGCTTGTGTCATAAGTAAAGGGCCGGCTGGCTTGACCATTAAAGGGTGCTGTAACCCCCAAAGTACACTCCAGTCCAAACCAAAAAAAAATTATTTTCTGTGTTTGTGAATTGTGTGCGCAGTAGCCGCACGTGCATCAATAAAGTAGTGCCAAGCGTGCGCCTGTGTCATAAGTAAAGGGCCGGCTGGCTTGACCGTTAAAGGGTGCTGTAACCCCCAAAGTACACTCCAGTCCAAACCAAAAAAAATTTATTTTCTGTGTTTGTGAATTGTGTTTGCAGTAGCCGCACGTGCATCAACAAAGTAGTGCCAAGCGTGCGCCTGTGTCATAAGTAAAGGGCCGGCTGGCTTGACCATTAAAGGGTGCTGTAACCCCCAAAGTACACTCCAGTCCAAACCAAAAAAAAATTATTTTCTGTGTTTGTGAATTGTGTGCGCAGTAGCCGCACGTGCATCAACAAAGTAGTGCCAAGCATGTGCCTGTGTCATAAGTAAAGGGCCGGCTGGCTTGACCGTTAAAGGGTGCTGTAACCCCCAAAGTACACTCCAGTCCAAACCAAAAAAAAAATTATTTTCTGTGTTTGTGAATTGTGTGCGCAGTAGCCGCACGTGCATCAACAAAGTAGTGCCAAGCGTGCGCCTGTGTCATAAGTTAAGGGCCGGCTGGCTTGACCGTTAAAGGGTGCTGTAACCCCCAAAGTACACTCCAGTCCAAACCCCAAAAAATATTATTTTCTGTGTTTGTGAATTGTGTTCGCAGTAGCCGCACGTGCATCAACAAAGTAGTGCCAAGCGTGCGCCTGTGTCATAAGTAAAGGCCCAGCTGGCTTAACCATTAAAGGGTGCTGTAACCCCCAAAGTACACTCCAGTCCAAACCAAAAAAAAATTATTTTCTGTGTTTGTGAATTGTGTGCGCAGTAGCCGCACGTGCATCAACAAAGTAGTGCCAAGCGTGCGCCTGTGTCATAAGGAAAGGGCTGGCTGGCTTGACCGTTAAAGGGTCCTGTAACCCCCAAAGTACACTCCAGTCCAAACCAAAAAAAAATTATTTTCTGTGTTTGTGAATTGTGTGCGCAGTAGCCGCACGTGCATCAACAAAGTAGTGCCAAGCGTGCGCCTGTGTCATAAGTAAAGGGCCGGCAGGCTTGACCGTTAAAGGGTGTTGTAACCCCCAAAGTACACTCCAGTCCAAACCAAAAAAAAAATTATTTTCTGTGTTTGTGAATTGTGTGCGCAGTAGCCGCACGTGCATCAACAATGTAGTGCCAAGCGTGCACCTGTGTCATAAGTAAAGGGCCAGCTGGCTTGACCGTTAAAGGGTGCTGTAACCCCCAAAGTACACTCCAGTCCAAACCAAAAAAAAGATTATTTTCTGTGTTTGTGAATTGTGTGCGCAGTAGCCGCACGTGCATCAACAAAGTAGTGCCAAGCGTGCGCCTGTGTCATAAGTAAAGGGCCGGCTGGCTTGACCGTTAAAGGGTGCTGTAACCCCCAAAGTACACTCCAGTCCAAACCAAAAAAAAGATTATTTTCTGTGTTTGTGAAATGTGTGCGCAGTAGCCGCACGTGCATGAACAAAGCAGTGCCAAGCGTGCGCCTGTGTCATAAGTAAAGGGCCGGCTGGCTTGACCGTTAAAGGGTGCTGTAACCCCCAAAGTACACTCCAGTCCAAACCAAAAAAAAAATAATTTTCTGTGAATGTGAATTGTGTGCGCAGTAGCAGCACGTGCATCAACAAAGTAGTGCCAAGCGTGCCCCTGTTTCATAAGTAAAGGGCCGGCTGGCTTGACCGTTAAAGGGTGCTGTAACCCCCAAAGTACACTCCAGTCCAAACAAAAAAAAAAAATATTTTCTGTGTTTGTGAATTGTGTGCGCAGTAGCCGCACGTGCATCAACAAAGTAGTGCCAAGCGTGCGCCTGTGTCATAAGTAAAGGGCCGGCTGGCTTGACCGTTAAAGGGTCCTGTAACCCCCAAAGTACACTCCAGTCCAAACCAAAAAAAAAATTATTTTCTGTGTTTGTGACTTGTGTGCGCAGTAGCCGCACGTGCATCAACAAAGTAGTGCCAAGCGTGCGCCTGTGTCTTAAGTAAAGGGCCAGCTGGCTTGACCATTAAAGGATGCTGTAACCCCCAAAGTACACTCCAGTCCAAACCAAAAAAAAAATTATTTTCTGTGTTTGTGAATTGTGTGCGCAGTAGCCGCATGTGCATCAACAATGTAGTGCCAAGCGTGCGCCTGTGTCATAAGTAAAGGGCCGGCTGGCTTGACCGTTAAAGGGTGCTGTAACCCCCAAAGTACACTCCAGTCCAAACCAAAAAAAAATTATTTTCTGTGTTTGTGAATTGTGTGCGCAGTAGCCGCACGTGCATCAATAAAGTAGTGCCAAGCGTGCGCCTGTGTCATAAGTAAAGGGCCGGCTGGCTTGACCGTTAAAGGGTGCTGTAACCCCCAAAGTACACTCCAGTCCAAACCAAAAAAGAAAAAAAATTTCTGTGTTTGTAAATTGTGTGCGCAGTAGACGCACGTGCATCAACAAAGTAGTGCCAAGCGTGCGCCTGTGTCATAAGTAAAGGGCCGGCTGGCTTCACCATTAAAGGATGCTGTAACCCCCAAAGTACACTCCAGTCCAAACCAAAAAAAAAATTATTTTCTGTGTTTGTGAATTGTGTGCGCAGTAGCCGCACGTGCATCAACAAAGTAGTGCCAAGCGTGCGCCTGTGTCATAAGTAAAGGGCCGGCTGGCTTGACCATTAAAGGGTGCTGTAACCCCCAAAGTACACTCCAGTCCAAACCAAAAAAAAAATAATTTTCTGTGTTTGTGAATTGTGTGCGCAGTAGCCGCACGTGCATCAACAAAGTAGTGCCAAGCGTGCGCCTGTGTCATAAGTAAAGGGCCGGCTGGCTTGACCATTAAAGGGTGCTGTAACCCCCAAAGTACACTCCAGTCCAAACCAAAAAAAAGATTATTTTCTGTGTTTGTGAATTGTGTGCGCAGTAGCAGCACGTGCATCAACAAAGCAGTGCCAAGCGTGCGCCTGTGTCATAAGTAAAGGGCCGGCTGGCTTGACCGTTAAAGGGTGCTGTAACCCCCAAAGTACACTCCAGTCCAAACCAAAAAAAAAATTATTTTCTGTGTTTGTGAATTGTGTGCGCAGTAGCCGCACGTGCATCAACAATGTAGTGCCAAGCGTGCGCTTGTGTCATAAGTAAAGGGCCGGCTGGCTAGACCGTTAAAGGGTGCTGTAACCCCCAAAGTACACTCCAGTCCAAACCAAAAAAAAATTATTTTCTGTGTTTGTGAATTGTGTGCGCAGTAGCCGCACGTGCATCAATAAAGTAGTGCCAAGCGTGCGCCTGTGTCATAAGTAAAGGGCCGGCTGGCTTGACCGTTAAAGGGTGCTGTAACCCCCAAAGTACACTCCAGTCCAAACCAAAAAAAATTTATTTTCTGTGTTTGTGAATTGTGTTTGCAGTAGCCGCACGTGCATCAACAAAGTAGTGCCAAGCGTGCGCCTGTGTCATAAGTAAAGGGCCGGCTGGCTTGACCATTAAAGGGTGCTGTAACCCCCAAAGTACACTCCAGTCCAAACCAAAAAAAAATTATTTTCTGTGTTTGTGAATTGTGTGCGCAGTAGCCGCACGTGCATCAACAAAGTAGTGCCAAGCATGTGCCTGTGTCATAAGTAAAGGGCCGGCTGGCTTGACCGTTAAAGGGTGCTGTAACCCCCAAAGTACACTCCAGTCCAAACCAAAAAAAAGATTATTTTCTGTGTTTGTGAATTATGTGCGCAGTAGCAGCACGTGCATCAACAAAGTAGTGCCAAGCGTGCGCCTGTGTCATAAGTAAAGGGCCGGCTGGCTTGACCGTTAAAGGGTGCTGTAACCCCCAAAGTACACTCCAGTCCAAACCAAAAAAAAAATTATTTTCTGTGTTTGCGAATTGTGTGCGCAGTAGCCGCACGTGCATCAACAATGTAGTGCCAAGCGTGCGCCTGTGTCATAAGTAAAGGGCCGGCTGGCTTGACCGTTAAAGGGTGCTGTAACCCCCAAAGTACACTCCAGTCCAAACCAAAAAAAAAATTATTTTCTGTGTTTGTGAATTGTGTGCGCAGTAGCCGCACGTGCATCAACAAAGTAGTGCCAAGCGTGCGCCTGTGTCATAAGTAAAGGGCTGGCTGGCTTGACCGATAAAGGGTCCTGTAACCCCCAAAGTACACTCCAGTCCAAAATAAAAAAAAAATTATTTTCTGTGTTTGTGAATTGTGTGCGCAGTAGCCGCACGTGCATCAACAAAGTAGTGCCAAGCGTGCGCCTGTGTCATAAGTAAAGGGCCGGCTGGCTTGACCGTTAAAGGGTCCTGTAACCCCCAAAGTACACTCCAGTCCAAACCAAAAAATAAATTATTTTCTGTGTTTGTGAATTGTGTGCGCAGTAGCCGCACGTACGTCAAAAAAGTAGTGCCAAGCGTGCGCCTGTGTCATAAGTAAAGGGCCGGCAGGCTTGACCGTTAAAGGGTGTTGTAACCCCCAAAGTACACTCCAGTCCAAACCAAAAAAAAAATTATTTTCTGTGTTTGTGAATTGTGTGCGCAGTAGCCGCACGTGCATCAACAATGTAGTGCCAAGCGTGCGCCTGTGTCATAAGTAAAGGGCCGGCTGGCTTGACCGTTAAAGGGTGCTGTAACCCCCAAAGTACACTCCAGTCCAAACCAAAAAAAAATATTTTCTGTGTTTGTGAATTGTGTGCGCAGTAGCCGCACGTGCATCAATAAAGTAGTGCCAAGCGTGCGCCTGTGTCATAAGTAAAGGGCCGGCTGGCTTGACCGTTAAAGGGTGCTGTAACCCCCAAAGTACACTACAGTCCAAACCAAAAAAGAAATTTTTTTTCTGTGTTTGTAAATTGTGTGCGCAGTAGACGCACGTGCATCAACAAAGTAGTGCCAAGCGTGCGCCTGTGTCATAAGTAAAGGGCCGGCTGGCTTGACCATTAAAGGATGCTGTAACCCCCAAAGTACACTCCAGTCCAAACCAAAAAAAAAATTATTTTCTGTGTTTGTGAATTGTGTGCGCAGTAGCCGCACGTGCATCAACAAAGTAGTGCCAAGCGTGCGCCTGTGTCATAAGTAAAGGGCCAGCTGGCTTGACCATTAAAGGGTGCTGTAACCCCCAAAGTACACTCCAGTCCAAACCAAAAAAAAAATTATTTTCTGTGTTTGTGAATTGTGTGCGCAGTAGCCGCACGTGCATCAACAAAGTAGTGCCAAGCGTGCGCCTGTGTCATAAGTAAAGGGCCGGCTGGCTTGACCGTTAAAGGGTGCTGTAACCCCCAAAGTACACTCCAGTCCAAACCAAAAAAAAGATTATTTTCTGTGTTTGTGAATTGTGTGCGCAGTAGCAGCACGTGCATCAACAAAGTAGTGCCAAGCGTGCGCCTGTGTCATAAGTAAAGGGCCGGCTGGCTTGACCGTTAAAGGGTGCTGTAAACCCCAAAGTACACTCCAGTCCAAACCAAAAAAAAAATTATTTTCTGTGTTTGTGAATTGTGTGCGCAGTAGCCGCACGTGCATCAACAATGTAGTGCCAAGCGTGCGCCTGTGTCATAAGTAAAGGGACGGCTGGCTTGACCGTTAAAGGGTGCTGTAACCCCCAAAGTACACTCCAGTCCAAACCAAAAAAAAAATATTTTCTGTGTTTGTGAATTGCGTGCGCAGTAGCCGCACGTGCATCAATAAAGTAGTGCCAAGCGTGCGCCTGTGTCATAAGTAAAGGGCCGGCTGGCTTGACCGTTAAAGGGTCCAGTAACCCCCAAGTACACTCCAGTCCAAACCAAAAATAAATTATTTTCTGTGTTTGTGAATTGTGTGCGCAGTAGCCGCACGTGCGTCAAAAAAGTAGTGCCAAGCGTGCGCCTGTGTCATAAGTAAAGGGCTGGCTGGCTTGACCGTTAAAGGGTCCTGTAACCCCCAAAGTACACTCCAGTCCAAAATAAAAAAAAAATTATTTTCTGTGTTTGTGAATTGTGTGCGCAGTAGCCGCACGTGCATCAACAAAGTAGTGCCAAGCGTGCGCCTGTGTCATAAGTAAAGGGCCGGCTGGCTTGACCGTTAAAGGGTCCTGTAACCCCCAAAGTACACTCCAGTCCAAACCAAAAAATAAATTATTTTCTGTGTTTGTGAATTGTGTGCGCAGTAGCCGCACGTACGTCAAAAAAAGTAGTGCCAAGCGTGCGCCTGTGTCATAAGTAAAGGGCCGGCAGGCTTGACCGTTAAAGGGTGTTGTAACCCCCAAAGTACACTCCAGTCCAAACCAAAAAAAAAATTATTTCTGTGTTTGTGAATTGTGTGCGCAGTAGCCGCACGTGCATCAACAATGTAGTGCCAAGCGTGCGCCTGTGTCATAAGTAAAGGGCCGGCTGGCTTGACCGTTAAAGGGTGCTGTAAACCCCAAAGTACACTCCAGTCCAAACCAAAAAAAAATATTTTCTGTGTTTGTGAATTGTGTGCGCAGTAGCCGCACGTGCATCAATAAAGTAGTGCCAAGCGTGCGCCTGTGTCATAAGTAAAGGGCCGGCTGGCTTGACCGTTAAAGGGTGCTGTAACCCCCAAAGTACACTACAGTCCAAACCAAAAAAGAAATTTTTTTTCTGTGTTTGTAAATTGTGTGCGCAGTAGACGCACGTGCATCAACAAAGTAGTGCCAAGCGTGCGCCTGTGTCATAAGTAAAGGGCCGGCTGGCTTGACCATTAAAGGATGCTGTAACCCCCAAAGTACACTCCAGTCCAAACCAAAAAAAAATTATTTTCTGTGTTTGTGAATTGTGTGCGCAGTAGCCGCACGTGCATCAACAAAGTAGTGCCAAGCGTGCGCCTGTGTCATAAGTAAAGGGCCAGCTGGCTTGACCATTAAAGGGTGCTGTAACCCCCAAAGTACACTCCAGTCCAAACCAAAAAAAAAATTATTTTCTGTGTTTGTGAATTGTGTGCGCAGTAGCCGCACGTGCATCAACAAAGTAGTGCCAAGCGTGCGCCTGTGTCATAAGTAAAGGGCCGGCTGGCTTGACCGTTAAAGGGTGCTGTAACCCCCAAAGTACACTCCAGTCCAAACCAAAAAAAAGATTATTTTCTGTGTTTGTGAATTGTGTGCGCAGTAGCAGCACGTGCATCAACAAAGTAGTGCCAAGCGTGCGCCTGTGTCATAAGTAAAGGGCCGCTGGCTTGACCGTTAAAGGGTGCTGTAAACCCCAAAGTACACTCCAGTCCAAACCAAAAAAAAATTATTTTCTGTGTTTGTGAATTGTGTGCGCAGTAGCCGCACGTGCATCAACAATGTAGTGCCAAGCGTGCGCCTGTGTCATAAGTAAAGGGACGGCTGGCTTGACCGTTAAAGGGTGCTGTAACCCCCAAAGTACACTCCAGTCCAAACCAAAAAAAATTATTTTCTGTGTTTGTGAATTGCGTGCGCAGTAGCCGCACGTGCATCAATAAAGTAGTGCCAAGCGTGCGCCTGTGTCATAAGTAAAGGGCCGGCTGGCTTGACCGTTAAAGGGTCCAGTAACCCCCAAAGTACACTCCAGTCCAAACCAAAAAATAAATTATTTTCTGTGTTTGTGAATTGTGTGCGCAGTAGCCGCACGTGCGTCAAAAAAGTAGTGCCAAGCGTGCGCCTGTGTCATAAGTAAAGGGCCGGCTGGCTTGACCGTTAAAGGGTCCTGTAACCCCCAAAGTACACTACAGTCCAAACCAAAAAAAAATTATTTTCTGTGTTTGTGAATTGTTTGCGCGTTAGCCGCACGTGCATCAACAAAGTAGTGCCAAGCGTGCGCCTGTGTCATAAGTAAAGGGCCGGCTGGCTTGACCATTAAAGGGTCCTGTAACCCCAAAGTACACTCCAGTCCAAACCCAAAAAAATTATTTTCTGTGTTTGTGAATTGTGTGCGCAATAGCCGCACGTGCATCAATAAAGTAGTGCCAAGCGTGCGCCTGTGTCATAAGTAAAGGGCCGGCTGGCTTGACCGTTAAAGGGTGCTGTAACCCCCAAAGTACACTACAGTCCAAACCAAAAAAATATTATTTTCTGTGTTTGTGAATTGTTTGCGCAGTAGCCGCACGTGCATCAACAAAGTAGTGCCAAGCGTGCGCCTGTGTCATAAGTAAAGGGTCGGCTGGCTTAACCATTAAAGGGTGCTGTAACCCCCAAAGTACACTCCAGTCCAAACCAAAAAAAAAATAATTTTCTGTGTTTGTGAATTGTGTGCGCAGTAGCCGCACGTGCATCAACAAAGTAGTGCCAAGCGTGCGCCTGTGTCATAAGTAAAGGGCCGGCTGGCTTGACCATTAAAGGGTGCTGTAACCCCCAAAGTACACTCCAGTCCAAACCAAAAAAAAAATTATTTTCTGTGTTTGTGAATTGTGTGCGCAGTAGCCGCACGTGCGTCAACAAAGTAGTGCCAAGCGTGCGCCTGTGTCATAAGTAAAGGGCCGACAGGCTTGACCGTTAAAGGGTGCTGTAACCCCCAAAGTACACTCCAGTCCAAACTAAAAAAAAATATATTTTCTGTGTTTGTGAATTGTGTGCGCAGTAGCCGCATGTGCATCAACAAAGTAGTGCAAAGCGTGCGCCTGTGTCATAAGTAAAGGGCCGGCTGGCTTGACCGTTATAGGGTGCTGTAACCCCCAAAGTACACTCCAGTCCAAACCAAAAAAAAAATTATTTTCTGTGTTTGTGAATTGTGTGCGCAGTAGCTGCACGTGCATCAACAAAGTAGTGCCAAGCGTGCACCTGTGTCATAAGTAAAGGGCCGGCTGGCTTGACCGTTAAAGGGTGCTGTAACCCCCAAAGTACACTCCAGTCCAAACCAAAAAATAATAATTTTCTGTGTTTGTGAATTGTGTGGGCAGTAGCCGCACGTGATTCAACAAAGTAGTGCCAAGTGTGCGCCTGTGTCATGTGTAAAGGGCTGGGTGGCTTGACCATTAAAGGGTGCTGTAACCCCCAAAGTACACTCCAGTCCAAACCAAAAAAAAAATTATTTTCTGTGTTTGTGAATTGTGTGCGCAGTAGCCGCACGTGCATCAACAATGTAGTGCCAAGCGTGCGCCTGTGTCATAAGTAAAGGGCTGGCTGGCTTGACCGTTAAAGGGTGCTGTAACCCCCAAAGTACACTCCAGTCCAAACCAAAAAAAAAATTATTTTCTGTGTTTGTGAATTGTGTGCGCAGTAGCCGCACGTGCATCAACAAAGTAGTGCCAAGCGTGCGCCTGTGTCATAAGTAAAGGGCCGGCTGGCTTGACCGTTAAAGGGTGCTGTAACCCCCATAGTACACTCCAGTCCAAATCAAAAAAATATATATTTTCTGTGTTTGTGAATTGTGTGCGCAGTAGCCGCACGTGCATCAACAAACTAGTGCCAAGCGTGCGCCTGTGTCATAAGCAAAGGGCCGGCTGGCTTGACCGTTAAAGGGTGCTGTAGCCCCCAAAGTACACTCCAGTCCAAACAAAAAAAAAAAATATTTTCTGTGTTTGTGAATTGTGTGCGCAGTAGCCGCACGTGCATCAACAAAGTAGTGCCAAGCGTGCGCCTGTGTCATAAGTAAAGGGCTGGCTGGCTTGACCATTAAAGGGTGCTGTAACCCCCAAAGTACACTCCAGTCCAAACCAAAAAAAAAATAATTTTCTTTGTTTGTGACTTGTGTGCGCAGTAGCCGCACGTGAGTCAACAAAGTAGTGCCAAGCGTGCGCCTGTGTCATAAGTAAAGGGCCGGCTGGCTTGACCATTAAAGGGTGCTGTAACCCCCAAAGTACACTCCAGTCCAAACCAAAAAAAAAACTATTTTCTGTGTTTGTGAATTGTGTGCGCAGTAGCCGCACGTGCATCAACAAAGTAGTGCCAAGCGTGCGCCTGTGTCATAAGTAAAGGGCCGGCTGGCTTGACCATTAAAGGGTGCTGTAACCCCCAAAGTACACTCCAGTCCAAACCAAAAAAAAAATTATTTTCTGTGTTTGTGAATTGTGTGCCCAGTAGCCGCACGTGCATCAACAAAGTAGTGCCAAGCGTGCGCCTGTGTCATAAGTAAAGGGCCGGCTGGCTTGACCGTTAAAGGGTGCTGTAACCCCCAAAGTACACTCCAGTCCAAACCAAAAAAAAAATTATTTTCTGTGTTTGTGAATTGTGTGCGCAGTAGCCGCACGTGCATCAACAATGTAGTGCCAAGCGTGCGCCTGTGTCATAAGTAAAGGGACGGCTGGCTTGACCGTTAAAGGGTGCTGTAACCCCCAAAGTACACTCCAGTCCAAACCAAAAAAAAATTATTTTCTGTGTTTGTGAATTGCGTGCGCAGTAGCCGCACGTGCATCAATAAAGTAGTGCCAAGCGTGCGCCTGTGTCATAAGTAAAGGGCCGGCTGGCTTGACCGTTAAAGGGTCCAGTAACCCCCAAAGTACACTCCAGTCCAAACCAAAAAATAAATTATTTTCTGTGTTTGTGAATTGTGTGCGCAGTAGCCGCACGTGCGTCAAAAAAGTAGTGCCAAGCGTGCGCCTGTGTCATAAGTAAAGGGCCGGCTGGCTTGACCGTTAAAGGGTCCTGTAACCCCCAAAGTACACTACAGTCCAAACCAAAAAAAAATTATTTTCTGTGTTTGTGAATTGTTTGCGCGTTAGCCGCACGTGCATCAACAAAGTAGTGCCAAGCGTGCGCCTGTGTCATAAGTAAAGGGCCGGCTGGCTTGACCATTAAAGGGTCCTGTAACCCCCAAAGTACACTCCAGTCCAAACCAAAAAAAAATTATTTTCTGTGTTTGTGAATTGTGTGCGCAATAGCCGCACGTGCATCAATAAAGTAGTGCCAAGCGTGCGCCTGTGTCATAAGTAAAGGGCCGGCTGGCTTGACCGTTAAAGGGTGCTGTAACCCCCAAAGTACACTACAGTCCAAACCAAAAAAAAATTATTTTCTGTGTTTGTGAATTGTGTGCGCAATAGCCGCACGTGCATCAATAAAGTAGTGCCAAGCGTGCGCCTGTGTCATAAGTAAAGGGCCGGCTGGCTTGACCGTTAAAGGGTGCTGTAACCCCCAAAGTACACTCCAGTCCAAACCAAAAAAAAAATAATTTTCTGTGTTTGTGAATTGTGTGCGCAGTAGCCGCACGTGCATCAACAAAGTAGTGCCAAGCGTGCGCCTGTGTCATAAGTAAAGGGCCGGCTGGCTTGACCATTAAAGGGTGCTGTAACCCCCAAAGTACACTCCAGTCCAAACCAAAAAAAAAATTATTTTCTGTGTTTGTGAATTGTGTGCGCAGTAGCCGCACGTGCGTCAACAAAGTAGTGCCAAGCGTGCGCCTGTGTCATAAGTAAAGGGCCGACAGGCTTGACCGTTAAAGGGTGCTGTAACCCCCAAAGTACACTCCAGTCCAAACTAAAAAAAAAAATATTTTCTGTGTTTGTGAATTGTGTGCGCAGTAGCCGCATGTGCATCAACAAAGTAGTGCCAAGCGTGCGCCTGTGTCATAAGTAAAGGGCCGGCTGGCTTGACCGTTATAGGGTGCTGTAACCCCCAAAGTACACTCCAGTCCAAACCAAAAAAAAAATTATTTTCTGTGTTTGTGAATTGTGTGCGCAGTAGCTGCACGTGCATCAACAAAGTAGTGCCAAGCGTGCACCTGTGTCATAAGTAAAGGGCCGGCTGGCTTGACCGTTAAAGGGTGCTGTAACCCCCAAAGTACACTCCAGTCCAAACCAAAAAATAATAATTTTCTGTGTTTGTGAATTGTGTGGGCAGTAGCCGCACGTGATTCAACAAAGTAGTGCCAAGTGTGCGCCTGTGTCATGTGTAAAGGGCTGGCTGGCTTGACCATTAAAGGGTGCTGTAACCCCCAAAGTACACTCCAGTCCAAACCAAAAAAAAAATTATTTTCTGTGTTTGTGAATTGTGTGCGCAGTAGCCGCACGTGCATCAACAATGTAGTGCCAAGCGTGCGCCTGTGTCATAAGTAAAGGGCCGGCTGGCTTGACCATTAAAGGGTGCTGTAACCCCCAAAGTACACTCCAGTCCAAACCAAAAAAAAAATTATTTTCTGTGTTTGTGAATTGTGTGCGCAGTAGCCGCACGTGCATCAACAAAGTAGTGCCAAGCGTGCGCCTGTGTCATAAGTAAAGGGCCGGCTGGCTTGACCGTTAAAGGGTGCTGTAACCCCCAAAGTACACTCCAGTCCAAATCAAAAAAATATATATTTTCTGTGTTTGTGAATTGTGTGCGCAGTAGCCGCACGTGCATCAACAAAGTAGTGCCAAACGTGCGCCTGTGTCATAAGTAAAGGGCCAGCTGGCTTGACCGTTAAAGGGTGCTGTAACCCCCAAAGTACACTCCAGTCCAAACAAAAAAAAATTATTTTCTGTGAATGTGAATTGTGTGCGCAGTAGCCGCACATGCATCAACAAAGTAGTGCCAAGCGTGCACCTGTGTCATAAGTAAAGGGCCAGCTGGCTTGACCATTAAAGGGTGCTGTAACCCCCAAAGTACACTCCAGTCCAAACCAAAAAAAAAACTATTTTCTGTGTTTGTGAATTGTGTGCGCAGTAGCTGCACGTGCATCAACAAACTAGTGCCAAGCGTGCGCCTGTGTCATAAGCAAAGGGCCGGCTGGCTTGACCGTTAAAGGGTGCTGTAGCCCCCAAAGTACACTCCAGTCCAAACCAAAAAAAATAATATTTTCTGTGTTTGTGAATTGTGTGCGCAGTAGCCGCACGTGCATCAACAAAGTAGTGCCAAGCGTGCGCCTGTGTCATAAGTAAAGGGCTGGCTGGCTTGACCATTAAAGGGTGCTGTAACCCCCAAAGTACACTCCAGTCCAAACCAAAAAAAAAATAATTTTCTTTGTTTGTGACTTGTGTGCGCAGTAGCCGCACGTGAGTCAACAAAGTAGTGCCAAGCGTGCGCCTGTGTCATAAGTAAATGGCCGGCTGGCTTGACCATTAAAGGGTGCTGTAACCCCCAAAGTACACTCCAGTCCAAACCAAAAAAAAAACTATTTTCTGTGTTTGTGAATTGTGTGCGCAGTAGCCGCACGTGCATCAACAAAGTAGTGCCAAGCGTGCGCCTGTGTCATAAGTAAAGGGCCGGCTGGCTTGACCATTAAAGGGTGCTGTAACCCCCAAAGTACACTCCAGTCCAAACCAAAAAAAAAATTATTTTCTGTGTTTGTGAATTGTGTGCGCAGTAGCCGCACGTGCATCAACAAAGTAGTGCCAAGCGTGCGCCTGTGTCATAAGTAAAGGGCCGGCTGGCTTGACCTTTAAAGGGTTCTGTAACCCCCAAAGTACACTCCAGTCCAAACCAAAAAAAAAAATATTTTCTGTGTTTCTGAATTGTGTGCGCAGTAGCCGCATGTGCATCAACAAAGTAGTGCCAAGCGTGCGCCTGTGTCATAAGTAAAGGGCCGGCTGGCTTGACCGTTAAAGGGTGCTGTAACCCCCAAAGTACACTCCAGTCCAAACCCAAAAAAAAATTATTTTCTGTGTTTGTGAATTGTGTGCGCAGTAGCTGCACGTGCATCAACAAAGTAGTGCCAAGAGTGCACCTGTGTCATAAGTAAAGGGCCGGCTGGCTTGACCGTTAAAGGGTGCTGTAACCCCCAAAGTACACTCCAGTCCAAACCAAAAAAAAATAATTTTCTGTGTTTGTGAATTGTGTGCGCAGTAGCTGCACGTGCATCAACAAAGTAGTGCCAAGCGTGCACCTGTGTCATAAGTAAAGGGCCGGCTGGCTTGACCGTTAAAGCGTGCTGTAACCCCCAAAGTACACTCCAGTCTAAACCAAAAAAAGATCTATTTTCTGTGTTTGTGAATTGTGTGCGCAGTAGCAGCACCTGCATCAACAAAGTAGTGCCAAGCGTGCGCCTGTGTCATAAGTAAAGGGCCGGCTGGCTTGACCTTTAAAGGGTGCTGTAACCCCCAAAGTACACTCCAGTCCAAACCAAAAAATAAATTATTTTCTGTGTTTGTGAATTGTGTGCGCAGTAGCCGCACGTGCATAAACAAAGTAGTGCCAAGCGTGTGCCTGTGTCATAAGTAAAGGTCCGGCTGGCTTGACCGTTAAAGGGTGCTGTAACCCCCAAAGTACACTCCAGTCCAAACCAAAAAAAAAATGATGTTCTGTGTTTGTGAATTGTGTGCGCAGTAGCCGCATGTGCATCAACAAAGTAGTGCCAAGCGTGCGCCTGTGTCATAAGTAAAGGGCCGGCTGGCTTGACCATTAAAGGGTGCTGTAACCCCCAACGTACACTCCAGTCCAAACCAAAAAAAAAATTATTTTCTGTGTTTGTGAATTGTGTGCGCAGTAGCAGCACGTGCATCAACAAAGTAGTGCCAAGCGTGCGCCTGTGTCATAAGTAAAGGGCCGGCTGGCTTGACCGTTAAAGGGTGCTGTAACCCCCAAAGTACACTCCAGTCCAAACCAAAAAAAAAATTATTTTATGTGTTTGTGAATTGTGTGCGCAGTAGCTGCACGTGCATCAACAATGTAGTGCCAAGCGTGCGCCTGTGTCATAAGTAAAGGGACGGCTGGCTTGACCGTTAAAGGGTGCTGTAACCCCCAAAGTACACTCCAGTCCAAACCAAAAAAAAATTATTTTCTGTGTTTGTGAATTGCGTGCGCAGTAGCCGCACGTGCATCAATAAAGTAGTGCCAAGCGTGCGCCTGTGTCATAAGTAAAGGGCCAGCTGGCTTGACCGTTAAAGGGTCCAGTAACCCCCAAAGTACACTCCAGTCCAAACCAAAAAATAAATAATTTTCTGTGTTTGTGAATTGTGTGCGCAGTAGCCGCACGTGCATCAAAAAAGTAGTGCCAAGCGTGCGCCTGTGTCATAAGTAAAGGGCCGGCTGGCTTGACCGTTAAAGGGTCCTGTAACCCCCAAAGTACACTACAGTCCAAACCAAAAAAAAATTATTTTCTGTGTTTGTGAATTGTTTGTGCGTTAGCCGCACGTGCATCAACAAAGTAGTGCCAAGCGTGCGCCTGTGTCATAAGTAAAGGGCCGGCTGGCTTGACCATTAAAGGGTCCTGTAACCCCCAAAGTACACTCCAGTCCAAACCAAAAAAAAATTATTTTCTGTGTTTGTGAATTGTGTGCGCAATAGCCGCACGTGCATCAATAAAGTAGTGCCAAGCGTGCGCCTGTGTCATAAGTAAAGGGCCGGCTGGCTTGACCGTTAAAGGGTGCTGTAACCCCCAAAGTACACTACAGTCCAAACCAAAAAAATATTATTTTCTGTGTTTGTGAATTGTTTGCGCAGTAGCCGCACGTGCATCAACAAAGTAGTGCCAAGCGTGCGCCTGTGTCATAAGTAAAGGGCCAGCTGGCTTAACCATTAAAGGGTGCTGTAACCCCCAAAGTACACTCCAGTCCAAACCAAAAAAAAAATAATTTTCTGTGTTTGTGAATTGTGTGCGCAGTAGCCGCACGTGCATCAACAAAGTAGTGCCAAGCGTGCACCTGTGTCATAAGTAAAGGGCCGGCTGGCTTGACCATTAAAGGGTGCTGTAACCCCCAAAGTACACTCCAGTCCAAACCAAAAAAAAAATTATTTTCTGTGTTTGTGAATTGTGTGCGCAGTAGCCGCACGTGCGTCAACAAAGTAGTGCCAAGCGTGCGCCTGTGTCATAAGTAAAGGGCCGACAGGCTTGACCGTTAAAGGGTGCTGTAACCCCCAAAGTACACTCCAGTCCAAACTAAAAAAAAAAATATTTTCTGTGTTTGTGAATTGTGTGCGCAGTAGCAGCACCTGCATCAACAAAGTAGTGCCAAGCGTGCGCCTGTGTCATAAGTAAAGGGCCGGCTGGCTTGACCTTTAAAGGGTGCTGTAACCCCCAAAGTACACTCCAGTCCAAACCAAAAAATAAATTATTTTCTGTGTTTGTGAATTGTGTGCGCAGTAGCCGCACGTGCATAAACAAAGTAGTGCCAAGCGTGTGCCTGTGTCATAAGTAAAGGTCCGGCTGGCTTGACCGTTAAAGGGTGCTGTAACCCCCAAAGTACACTCCAGTCCAAACCAAAAAAAAAATGATGTTCTGTGTTTGTGAATTGTGTGCGCAGTAGCCGCATGTGCATCAACAAAGTAGTGCCAAGCGTGCGCCTGTGTCATAAGTAAAGGGCCGGCTGGCTTGACCATTAAAGGGTGCTGTAACCCCCAACGTACACTCCAGTCCAAACCAAAAAAAAAATTATTTTCTGTGTTTGTGAATTGTGTGCGCAGTAGCAGCACGTGCATCAACAAAGTAGTGCCAAGCGTGCGCCTGTGTCATAAGTAAAGGGCCGGCTGGCTTGACCGTTAAAGGGTGCTGTAACCCCCAAAGTACACTCCAGTCCAAACCAAAAAAAAAATTATTTTATGTGTTTGTGAATTGTGTGCGCAGTAGCTGCACGTGCATCAACAATGTAGTGCCAAGCGTGCGCCTGTGTCATAAGTAAAGGGACGGCTGGCTTGACCGTTAAAGGGTGCTGTAACCCCCAAAGTACACTCCAGTCCAAACCAAAAAAAAATTATTTTCTGTGTTTGTGAATTGCGTGCGCAGTAGCCGCACGTGCATCAATAAAGTAGTGCCAAGCGTGCGCCTGTGTCATAAGTAAAGGGCCAGCTGGCTTGACCGTTAAAGGGTCCAGTAACCCCCAAAGTACACTCCAGTCCAAACCAAAAAATAAATAATTTTCTGTGTTTGTGAATTGTGTGCGCAGTAGCCGCACGTGCATCAAAAAAGTAGTGCCAAGCGTGCGCCTGTGTCATAAGTAAAGGGCCGGCTGGCTTGACCGTTAAAGGGTCCTGTAACCCCCAAAGTACACTACAGTCCAAACCAAAAAAAAATTATTTTCTGTGTTTGTGAATTGTTTGTGCGTTAGCCGCACGTGCATCAACAAAGTAGTGCCAAGCGTGCGCCTGTGTCATAAGTAAAGGGCCGGCTGGCTTGACCATTAAAGGGTCCTGTAACCCCCAAAGTACACTCCAGTCCAAACCAAAAAAAAATTATTTTCTGTGTTTGTGAATTGTGTGCGCAATAGCCGCACGTGCATCAATAAAGTAGTGCCAAGCGTGCGCCTGTGTCATAAGTAAAGGGCCGGCTGGCTTGACCGTTAAAGGGTGCTGTAACCCCCAAAGTACACTACAGTCCAAACCAAAAAAATATTATTTTCTGTGTTTGTGAATTGTTTGCGCAGTAGCCGCACGTGCATCAACAAAGTAGTGCCAAGCGTGCGCCTGTGTCATAAGTAAAGGGCCAGCTGGCTTAACCATTAAAGGGTGCTGTAACCCCCAAAGTACACTCCAGTCCAAACCAAAAAAAAAATAATTTTCTGTGTTTGTGAATTGTGTGCGCAGTAGCCGCACGTGCATCAACAAAGTAGTGCCAAGCGTGCACCTGTGTCATAAGTAAAGGGCCGGCTGGCTTGACCATTAAAGGGTGCTGTAACCCCCAAAGTACACTCCAGTCCAAACCAAAAAAAAAATTATTTTCTGTGTTTGTGAATTGTGTGCGCAGTAGCCGCACGTGCGTCAACAAAGTAGTGCCAAGCGTGCGCCTGTGTCATAAGTAAAGGGCCGACAGGCTTGACCGTTAAAGGGTGCTGTAACCCCCAAAGTACACTCCAGTCCAAACTAAAAAAAAAAATATTTTCTGTGTTTGTGAATTGTGTGCGCAGTAGCCGCATGTGCATCAACAAAGTAGTGCCAAGCGTGCGCCTGTGTCATAAGTAAAGGGCCGGCTGGCTTGACCGTTATAGGGTGCTGTAACCCCCAATGTACACTCCAGTCCAAACCAAAAAAAAAATTATTTTCTGTGTTTGTGAATTGTGTGCGCAGTAGCTGCACGTGCATCAACAAAGTAGTGCCAAGCGTGCACCTGTGTCATAAGTAAAGGGCCGGCTGGCTTGACCGTTAAAGGGTGCTGTAACCCCCAAAGTACACTCCAGTCCAAACCAAAAAATAATAATTTTCTGTGTTTGTGAATTGTGTGGGCAGTAGCCGCACGTGATTCAACAAAGTAGTGCCAAGTGTGCGCCTGTGTCATGAGTAAAGGGCTGGCGGGCTTGACCATTAAAGGGTGCTGTAACCCCCAAAGTACACTCCAGTCCAAACCAAAAAAAAAATTATTTTCTGTGTTTGTGAATTGTGTGCGCAGTAGCCGCACGTGCATCAACAATGTAGTGCCAAGCGTGCGCCTGTGTCATAAGTAAAGGGCCGGCTGGCTTGACCGTTAAAGGGTGCTGTAACCCCCAAAGTACACTCCAGTCCAAACCAAAAAAAAAAATATTTTCTGTGTTTGTGAATTGTGTGCGCAGTAGCCGCACGTGCATCAACAAAGTAGTGCCAAGCGTGCGCCTGTGTCATAAGTAAAGGGCCGGCTGGCTTGACCGTTAAAGGGTGCTGTAACCCCCAAAGTACACTCCAGTCCAAATCAAAAAAATATATATTTTCTGTGTTTGTGAATTGTGTGCGCAGTAGCCGCACGTGCATCAACAAAGTAGTGCCAAGCGTGCGCCTGTGTCATAAGTAAAGGGCCAGCTGGCTTGACCGTTAAAGGGTGCTGTAACCCCCAAAGTACACTCCAGTCCAAACAAAAAAAAATTATTTTCTGTGAATGTGAATTGTGTGCGCAGTAGCAGCACATGCATCAACAAAGTAGTGCCAAGCGTGCACCTGTGTCATAAGTAAAGGGCCAGCTGGCTTGACCATTAAAGGGTGCTGTAACCCCCAAAGTACACTCCAGTCCAAACCAAAAAAAAAACTATTTTCTGTGTTTGTGAATTGTGTGCGCAGTAGCCGCACGTGCATCAACAAACTAGTGCCAAGCGTGCGCCTGTGTCATAAGCAAAGGGCCGGCTGGCTTGACCGTTAAAGGGTGCTGTAGCCCCCAAAGTACACTCCAGTGCAAACCAAAAAAAAAAATATTTTCTGTGTTTGTGAATTGTGTGCGCAGTAGCCGCACGTGCATCAACAAAGTAGTGCCAAGCGTACGCCTGTGTCATAAGTAAAGGGCTGGCTGGCTTGACCATTAAAGGGTGCTGTAACCCCCAAAGTACACTCCAGTCCAAACCAAAAAAAAAATAATTTTCTTTGTTTGTGACTTGTGTGCGCAGTAGCCGCACGTGAGTCAACAAAGTAGTGCCAAGCGTGCGCCTGTGTCATAAGTAAAGGGCCGGCTGGCTTGACCATTAAAGGGTGCTGTAACCCCCAAAGTACACTCCAGTCCAAACCAAAAAAAAAACTATTTTCTGTGTTTGTGAATTGTGTGCGCAGTAGCCGCACGTGCATCAACAAAGTAGTGCCAAGCGTGCGCCTGTGTCATAAGTAAAGGGCCGGCTGGCTTGACCATTAAAGGGTGCTGTAACCCCCAAAGTACACTCCAGTCCAAACCAAAAAAAAATTATTTTCTGTGTTTGTGAATTGTGTGCGCAGTAGCCGCACGTGCATCAACAAAGTAGTGCCAAGCGTGCGCCTGTGTCATAAGTAAAGGGCCGGCTGGCTTGACCTTTAAAGGGTTCTGTAACCCCCAAAGTACACTCCAGTCCAAACCAAAAAAAAAAATATTTTCTGTGTTTCTGAATTGTGTGCGCAGTAGCCGCATGTGCATCAACAAAGTAGTGCCAAGCGTGCGCCTGTGTCATAAGTAAAGGGCCGGCTGGCTTGACCGTTAAAGGGTGCTGTAACCCCCAAAGTACACTCCAGTCCAAACCAAAAAAAAAACAATTTTCTGTGTTTGTGAATTGTGTGCGCAGTAGCCGCACGTGCATCAACAAAGTAGTGCCAAGCGTGCGCCTGTGTCATAAGTAAAGGGCCGGCTGGCTTGACCATTAAAGGGTGCTGTAACCCCCAAAGTACACTCCAGTCCAAACCAAAAAAAAAATTATTTTCTGTGTTTGTGAATTGTGTGCGCAGTAGCCGCACGTGCATCAACAAAGTAGTGCCAAGCGTGCGCCTGTGTCATAAGTAAAGGGCCGGCTGGCTTGACCTTTAAAGGGTTCTGTAACCCCCAAAGTACACTCCAGTCCAAACCAAAAAAAAAAATATTTTCTGTGTTTCTGAATTGTGTGCGCAGTAGCCGCATGTGCATCAACAAAGTAGTGCCAAGCGTGCGCCTGTGTCATAAGTAAAGGGCCGGCTGGCTTGACCGTTAAAGGGTGCTGTAACCCCCAAAGTACACTCCAGTCCAAACCCAAAAAAAAATTATTTTCTGTGTTTGTGAATTGTGTGCGCAGTAGCTGCACGTGCATCAACAAAGTAGTGCCAAGAGTGCACCTGTGTCATAAGTAAAGGGCCGGCTGGCTTGACCGTTAAAGCGTGCTGTAACCCCCAAAGTACACTCCAGTCCAAACCAAAAAAAGAACTATTTTCTGTGTTTGTGAATTGTGTGCGCAGTAGCAGCACCTGCATCAACAAAGTAGTGCCAAGCGTGCGCCTGTGTCATAAGTAAAGGGCCGGCTGGCTTGACCTTTAAAGGGTGCTGTAACCCCCAAAGTACACTCCAGTCCAAACCAAAAAAAAAATTATTTTCTGTGTTTGTGAATTGTGTGCGCAGTAGCCGCACGTGCATAAACAAAGTAGTGCCAAGCGTGTGCCTGTGTCATAAGTAAAGGTCCGGCTGGCTTGACCGTTAAAGGGTGCTGTAACCCCCAAAGTACACTCCAGTCCAAACCAAAAAAAAAATGATGTTCTGTGTTTGTGAATTGTGTGCGCAGTAGCCGCATGTGCATCAACAAAGTAGTGCCAAGCGTGCGCCTGTGTCATAAGTAAAGGGCCAGCTGGCTTGACCATTAAAGGGTGCTGTAACCCCCAAAGTACACTCCAGTCCAAACCAAAAAAAAAATTATTTTCTGTGTTTGTGAATTGTGTGCGCAGTAGCCGCACGTGCATCAACAATGTAGTGCCAAGTGTGCGCCTGTGTCATAAGTAAAAGGCCGGCTGGCTTGACCGTTAAAGGGTGCTGTAACCCCAAAGTACACTCCAGTCCAAACCAAAAACAAAAATATTTTCTGTGTTTGTGAATTGTGTGCGCAGTAGCCGCACGTGCATCAACAAAGTAGTGCCAAGCGTGCGCCTGTGTCATAAGTAAAGGGCCGGCTGGCTTGACCGTTAAAGGGTGCTGTAACCCCCAAAGTACACTCCAGTCCAAACAAAAAAAAATTATTTTCTGTGAATGTGAATTGTGTGCGCAGTAGCCGCACATGCATCAACAAAGTAGTGCCAAGCGTGCGCCTGTGTCATAAGTAAAGGGCCGGCTGGCTTGACTATTAAAGGGTGCTGTAACCCCAAAGTACACTCCAGTCCAAACCAAAAAAAAACTATTTTCTGTGTTTGTGAATTGTGTGCGCTGTAGCCGCACGTGCATCAACAAAGTAGTGCCAAGCGTGCGCCTGTGTCATAAGTAAAGGGCCGGCTGGCTTGACCATTAAAGGGTGCTGTAGCCCCCAAAGTACACTCCAGTCCAAACCAAAAAAAAAATTATTTTCTGTGTTTGTGAATTGTGTGCGCAGTAGACGCACGTGCATCAACAAAGTAGTGCCAAGCGTGCGCCTGTGTCATAAGTAAAGGGCTGGCTGGCTTGACCGTTAAAGGGTGCTGTAACCCCCAAAGTACACTCCAGTCCAAACCAAAAAAAAAATTTTTTCTGTGTTTGTGACTTGTGTGCGCAGTAGCCGCACGTGCGTCAACAAAGTAGTGCCAAGCGTGCGCCTGTGTCATAAGTAAAGGGCCGGCTGGCTTGACCATTAAAGGGTGCTGTAACCCCCAAAGTACACTCCAGTCCAAACCAAAAAAAAAACTATTTTCTGTGTTTGTGAATTGTGTGCGCAGTAGCCGCACGTGCATCAACAAAGTAGTGCCAAGCGTGCGCCTGTGTCATAAGTAAAGGGCCAGCTGGCTTGACTGTTAAAGGGTGCTGTACCCCCAAAGTACACTCCAGTCCAAACCAAAAAAAATTATTTTCTGTGAATGTGAATTGTGTGCGCAGTAGCCGCACATGCATCAACAAAGTAGTGCCAAGCGTGCGCCTGTGTCATAAGTAAAGGGCCGGCTGGCTTGACCATTAAAGGGTGCTGTAACCCCTAAAAGAACACTGCAGTCCGAAGCAAAAAAAAACTATTTTCTGTGTTTGTGAATTGTGTGCGCAGTAGCCGCACGTGCATCAACAAAGTAGTGCCAAGCGTGCGCCTGTGTCATAAGTAAAGGGCCGGCTGGCTTGACCGTTAAAGGGTGCTGTAGCCCCCAAAGTACACTCCAGTCCAAACCAAAAAAAAAATTATTTTCTGTGTTTGTGAATTGTGTGCGCAGTAGCCGCACGTGCGTCAACAAAGTAGTGCCAAGCGTGCGCCTGTGTCATAAGTAAAGGGCCGGCAGGCTTGACCATTAAAGGGTGCTGTAACCCCCAAAGTACACTCCAGTCGAAACCAAAAAAAAAATTATTTTCTGTGTTTGTGAATTGTGTGCGCAGTAGCCGCACGTGCATCAACAAAGTAGTGCCAAGCGTGTGCCTGTGTCATAAGTAAAGGGCCGGCTGGCTTGACCGTTAAAGGGTGCTGTAACTCCCAAAGTACACTCCAGTCCAAACCAAAAAAAAAAATATTTTCTGTGTTTGTGAATTGTGTGCGCAGTAGCCGCACGTGCATCAACAAAGTAGTTCCAAGCGTGCGCCTGTGTCATAAGTAAAGGGCCGGCTGGCTTGACCATTAAAGGGTGCTGTAACCCCCAAAGTACACTCCAGTCCAAACCAAAAAAAAAATTATTTTCTGTGTTTGTGAATTGTGTGCGCAGTAGCCGCACGTGCATCAACAAAGTAGTGCCAAGCGTGCGCCTGTGTCATAAGTAAAGGGCCAGCTGGCTTGACCGTTAAAGGGTGCTGTAACCCCCAAAGTACACTCCAGTCCAAACAAAAAAAAAAAAATTTCTGTGTTTGTGAATTGTGTGCGCAGTAGCCGCACATGCATCAACAAAGTAGTGCCAAGCGTGCGCCTGTGTCATAAGTAAAGGGACGGCTGGCTTGGCCGTTAAAGGGTGCTGTAACCCCCAAAGTACACTCCTGTCCAAACCAAAAAAAAAAATATTTTTTGTATTTGTGAATTGTGTGCGCAGTAGCCGCACGTGCATCAACAAAGTAGTGCCAAGCGTGCGCCTGTGTCATAAGTAAAGGGCCGGCTGGCTTGACCGTTAAAGGGTGCTGTAACCCCCAAAGTACACTCCAGTCCAAACAAAAAAAAAATATTTTCTGTGAATGTGATTTGTGTGCGCAGTAGCCGCACGTGCATCAGCAAAGTAGTGCCAAGCGTGCGCCTGTGTCAAAAGTAAAGGGCTGGCTGGCTTGACCATTAAAGGGTGCTGTAACCCCAAAGTACACTCCAGTCCAAACCAAAAAAAAAATTATTTTCTGTGTTTGTGAATTGTCTGCGCAGTAGCCGCACGTGCGTCAACAAAGTAGTGCCAAGCGTGCGCCTGTGTCATAAGTAAAGGGCCGGCAGGCTTGACCGTTAAAGGGTGCTGTAACCCCCAAAGTACACTCCAGTCGAAACCAAAAAAAAAATTATTTTCTGTGTTTGTGAATTGTGTGCGCAGTAGCCGCACGTGCATCAACAAAGTAGTTCCAAGCGTGCGCCTGTGTCATAAGTAAAGGGCCGGCTGGCTTGACCATTAAAGGGTGCTGTAACCCCCAAAGTACACTCCAGTCCAAACCAAAAAAAAAATTATTTTCTGTGTTTGTGAATTGTGTGCGCAGTAGCCGCACGTGCATCAACAAAGTAGTGCCAAGCGTGCGCCTGTGTCATAAGTAAAGGGCCGGCTGGCTTGACCGTTAAAGGGTGCTGTAACCCCCAAAGTACACTCCAGTCGAAACAAAAAAAAAAATTTTTCTGTGTTTGTGAATTGTGTGCGCAGTAGCCGCACGTGCATCAACAAAGTAGTGCCAAGCGTGCGCCTGTGTCATAAGTAAAGGGACGGCTGGCTTGGCCGTTAAAGGGTGCTGTAACCCCCAAAGTACACTCCAGTCCAAACCAAAAAAAAAAATATTTTCTGTATTTGTGAATTGTGTGCGCAGTAGCCGCACGTGCATCAACAAAGTAGTGCCAAGCGTGCGCCTGTGTCATAAGTAAAGGGCCGGCTGGCTTGACCGTTAAAGGGTGCTGTAACCCCCAAAGTACACTCCAGTCCAAACAAAAAAAAATTATTTTCTGTGAATGTGATTTGTGTGCGCAGTAGCCGCACGTGCATCAACAAAGTAGTGCCAAGCGTGCGCCTGTGTCATAAGTAAAGGGCTGGCTGGCTTGACCATTAAAGGGTGCTGTAACCCCCAAAGTACACTCCAGTCCAAACCAAAAAAAAAATTATTTTCTATGTTTGTGAATTGTGTGCGCAGTAGCCGCACGTGCGTCAACAAAGTAGTGCCAAGCGTGCGCCTGTGTCATAAGTAAAGGGCCGGCAGGCTTGACCGTTAAAGGGTGCTGTAACCCCCAAAGTACACTCCAGTCCAAACCAAAAAAAAAATTATTTTCTGTGTTTGTGAATTGTGTGCGCAGTAGCCGCACGTGCATCAACAAAGTAGTGCCAAGCGTGTGCCTGTGTCATAAGTAAAGGGCCGGCTGGCTTGACCATTAAAGGGTGCTGTAACCCCCAAAGTACACTCCAGTCCAAACCAAAAAAATATATATTTTCTGTGTTTGTGAATTGTGTGCGCAGTAGCCGCACGTGCATCAACAAAGTAGTCCCAAGCGTGCGCCTGTCTCATAAGTAAAGGGCCGGCTGGCTTGACCATTAAAGGGTGCTGTAACCCCCAAAGTACACTCCAGTCCAAACCAAAAAAAAAATTATTTTCTGTGTTTGTGAATTGTGTGCGCAGTAGCCGCACGTGCATCAACAAAGTAGTGCCAAGCGTGCGCCTGTGTCATAAGTAAAGGGCCGGCTGGCTTGACCGTTAAAGGGTGCTGTAACCCCCAATGTACACTCCAGTCCAAACAAAAAAAAAAAAATTTCTGTGTTTGTGAATTGTGTGCGCAGTAGCCGCACGTGCATCAACAAAGTAGTGCCAAGCGTGCGCCTGTGTCATAAGTAAAGGGACGGCTCGCTTGGCCATTAAAGGGTGCTGTAACCCCCAAAGTACACTCCAGTCCAAACCAAAAAAAAATATATTTTCTGTGTTTGTGAATTGTGTGCGCAGTAGCCGCACGTGCATCAACAAAGTAGTGCCAAGCGTGCGCCTGTGTCATAAGTAAAGGGCCGGCTGGCTTGACCGTTAAAGGGTGCTGTAACCCCCAAAGTACACTCCAGTCCAAACAAAAAAAAAATATTTTCTGTGAATGTGAATTGTGTGCGCAGTAGCCGCACATGCATCAACAAAGTAGTGCCAAGCGTGCGCCTGTGTCATAAGTAAAGGGCCGGCTGGCTTGACCATTAAAGGGTGCTGTAACCCCCAAAGTACACTCCAGTCCAAACCAAAAAAAAAAATATTTTCTGTGTTTGTGAATTGTGTGCGCAGTAGCCGCACGTGCATCAACAAAGTAGTGCCGAGCGTGCACATGTGTCATAAGTAAAGGGCCAGCTGACTTGACCGTTAAAGGGTGCTGTAACCCCCAAAGTACACTCCAGTCCAAACCAAAAAAAAAAATATTTTCTGTGTTTGTGAATTGTGTGCGGAGTAGCCGCGCGTGCATCAACAAAGTAGTGCCAAGCGTGCGCCTGTGTCATAAGTAAAGGGCCAGCTGGCTTGACCGTTAAAGGGTGCTGTAACCCCCAAAGTACACTCCAGTCCAAACCAAAAAAAAAATTATTTTCTGTGTTTGTGAATTGTGTGCGCAGTAGCCGCACGTGCATCAACAAAGTAGTGCAAAGCGTGCGCCTGTGTCATAAGTAAAGGGCCGGCTGGCTTGACTATTAAAGGGTGCTGTAACCCCCAAAGTACACTCCAGTCCAAACCAAAAAAAAAATTATTTTCTTTGTTTGTGAATTGTGTGCGCAGTAGCCGCACGTGCATCAACAAAGTAGTGCCAAGCGTGCGCCTGTGTCATAAGTAAATGGCCGGCTGACTTGACCGTTAAAGGGTGCTGTAACCCTCAAAGTACACTCCAGTCCAAACCAAAAAAAAAACTATTTATTGTGTTAGTGAATTGTGTGCGCAGTAGCCGCACGTGCATCAACAAAGTAGTGCCAAGCATGCGCCTGTGTCATAAGTAAAGGGCCAGCTGGCTGGACCGTTAAAGGGTGCTGTAACCCCCAAAGTACACTCCAGTCCAAACAAAAAAAAATTATTTTCTGTGAATGTGAATTGTGTGCGCAGTAGCCGCACGTGCATCAACAAAGTAGTGCCAAGCGTGCGCCTGTGTCATAAGTAAAGGGCCGGCTGGCTTGACCATTAAAGGGTGCTGTAACCCCCAAAGTACACTCCAGTCCAAACCAAAAAAAAAAATATTTTTTGTGTTTGTGAATTGTGTGCGCAGTAGCCGCACGTGCATCAACAAAGTAGTGCCAAGCGTGCGCCTGTGTCATAAGTAAAGGGCCGGCTGGCTTGACCGTTAGAGGGTGCTGTAGCCCCCAAAGTACACTCCAGTCCAAACCAAAAAAAAAAATATTTTCTGTGTTTGTGAATTGTGTGCGCAGTAGCCGCACGTGCATCAACAAAGTAGTGCCAAGCGTGCGCATGTGTCATAAGTAAAGGGCCAGCTGGCTTGACCGTTAAAGGGTGCTGTAACCCCCAAAGTACACTCCAGTCCAAACCAAAAAAAAAATAATTTTCTGTCTTTGTGAATTGTGTGCGCAGTAGCCGCACGTGCATCAACAAAGTAGTGCCAAGCGTGCGCCTGTGTCATAAGTAAAGGGCCGGCTGGCTTGACCGTTAAAGGGTGCTGTAGCCCCCAAAGTACACTCTAGTCCAAACCAAAAAAAAAATTATTTTCTGTGTTTGTGAATTGTGTGCGCAGTAGCCGCACGTGCGTCAACAAAGTAGTGCCAAGCGTGCGCCTGTGTCATAAGTAAAGGGCCGGCAGGCTTGACCGTTAAAGGGTGCTGTAACCCCCAAAGTACACTCCAGTCGAAACCAAAAAAAAAATTATTTTCTGTGTTTGTGAATTGTGTGCGCAGTAGCCGCACGTGCATCAACAAAGTAGTGCCAAGCGTGTGCCTGTGTCATAAGTAAAGGGCCAGCTGGCTTGACCGTTAAAGGGTGCTGTAACCCCCAAAGTACACTCCAGTCCAAACCAAAAAAAAATATATTTTCTGTGTTTGTGAATTGTGTGCGCAGTAGCCGCACGTGCATCAACAAAGTAGTTCCAAACGTGCGCCTGTGTCATAAGTAAAGGGCCAGCTGGCTTGACCATTAAAGGGTGCTGTTACCCCCAAAGTACACTCCAGTCCAAACCAAAAAAAAAAATTATTTTCTGTGAATGTGAATTGTGTGCGCAATAGCCGCACGTGCATCAACAAAGTAGTGCCAAGCGTGCGCCTGTGTCACAAGTAAAGGGCCGGCTGGCTTGACCATTAAAGGGTGCTGTAACCCCCAAAGTACACTCCAGTCCAAACCAAAAAAAAAAATATTTTCTGTGTTTGTGAATTGTGTGCGCAGTAGCCGCACGTGCATCAACAAAGTAGTGCCGAGCGTGCACATGTGTCATAAGTAAAGGGCCAGCTGGCTTGACCGTTAAAGGGTGCTGTAACCCCCAAAGTACACTCCAGTCCAAACCAAAAAAAAAATTATTTTCTGTGTTTGTGAATTGTGTGCGCAGTAGCCGCACGTGCATCAACAAAGTAGTGCCAAGCGTGCGCCTGTGTCATAAGTAAAGGGCCGGCTGGCTTGACCATTAAAGGGTGCTGTAACCCCCAAAGTACACTCCAGTCCAAACCAAAAAAAAAATTATTTTCTGTGTTTGTGAATTGTGTGCGCAGTAGCCGCACGTGCATCAACAAAGTAGTGCAAAGCGTGCGCCTGTGTCATAAGTAAAGGGCCGGCTGGCTTGACCGTTAAAGGGTGCTGTAACCCCCAAAGTACACTCCAGTCCAAACAAAAAAAAAAAAATTTCTGTGTTTGTGAATTGTGTGCGCAGTAGCCGCACGTGCATCAACAAAGTAGTGCCAAGCGTGCGCCTGTGTCATAAGTAAAGGGACGGCTCGCTTGGCCATTAAAGGGTGCTGTAACCCCCAAAGTACACTCCAGTCCAAACCAAAAAAAAATATATTTTCTGTGTTTGTGAATTGTGTGCGCAGTAGCCGCACGTGCATCAACAAAGTAGTGCCAAGCGTGCGCCTGTGTCATAAGTAAAGGGCCGGCTGGCTTGACCGTTAAAGGGTGCTGTAACCCCCAAAGTACACTCCAGTCCAAACAAAAAAAAAATATTTTCTGTGAATGTGAATTGTGTGCGCAGTAGCCGCACGTGCATCAACAAAGTAGTGCCAAGCGTGCGCCTGTGTCATAAGTAAAGGGCCGGCTGGCTTGACCATTAAAGGGTGCTGTAACCCCCAAAGTACACTCCAGTCCAAACCAAAAAAAAAAATATTTTCTGTGTTTGTGAATTGTGTGCGCAGTAGCCGCACGTGCATCAACAAAGTAGTGCCAAGCGTGCGCCTGTGTCATAAGTAAAGGGCCGGCTGGCTTGACCGTTAAAGGGTGCTGTAACCCCCAAAGTACACTCCAGTCCAAACCAAAAAAAAAATTATTTTCTGTGTTCGTGAATTGTGTGCGCAGTAGCCGCACGTGCATCAACAAAGTAGTGCCAAGCGTGCGCCTGTGTCATTAGTAAATGGCCGGCTGGCTTGACCGTTAAAGGGTGCTGTAACCCTCAAAGTACACTCCAGTCCAAACCAAAAAAAAAACTATTTTCTGTGTTAGTGAATTGTGTGCGCAGTAGCCGCACGTGCATCAACAAAGTAGTGCCAAGCATGCGCCTGTGTCATAAGTAAAGGGCCAGCTGGCTGGACCGTTAAAGGGTGCTGTAACCCCCAAAGTACACTCCAGTCCAAACAAAAAAAAATTATTTTCTGTGAATGTGAATTGTGTGCGCAGTAGCCGCACGTGCATCAACAAAGTAGTGCCAAGCGTGCGCCTGTGTCATAAGTAAAGGGCCGGCTGGCTTGACCATTAAAGGGTGCTGTAACCCCCAAAGTACACTCCAGTCCAAGCCAAAAAAAAAACTATTTTTTGTGTTTGTGAATTGTGTGCGCAGTAGCCGCACGTGCATCAACAAAGTAGTGCCAAGCGTGCGCCTGTGTCATAAGTAAAGGGCCGGCTGGCTTGACCGTTAAAGGGTGCTGTAGCCCCCAAAGTACACTCCAGTCCAAACCAAAAAAAAAAATATTTTCTGTGTTTGTGAATTGTGTGCGCAGTAGCCGCACGTGCATCAACAAAGTAGTGCCAAGCGTGCGCCTGTGTCATAAGTAAAGGGCTGGCTGGCTTGACCGTTAAAGGGTGCTGTAACCCCCAAAGTACACTCCAGTCCAAACCAAAAAAAAAATAATTTTCTGTCTTTGTGAATTGTGTGCGCAGTAGCCGCACGTGCATCAACAAAGTAGTGCCAAGCGTGCGCCTGTGTCATAAGTAAAGGGCCGGCTGGCTTGACCGTTAAAGGGTGCTGTAGCCCCCAAAGTACACTCCAGTCCAAACCAAAAAAAAAATTATTTTCTGTGTTTGTGAATTGTGTGCGCAGTAGCCGCACGTGCGTCAACAAAGTAGTGCCAAGCGTGCGCCTGTGTCATAAGTAAAGGGCCGGCAGGCTTGACCGTTAAAGGGTGCTGTAACCCCCAAAGTACACTCCAGTCGAAACCAAAAAAAAAATTATTTTCTGTGTTTGTGAATTGTGTGCGCAGTAGCCGCACGTGCATCAACAAAGTAGTGCCAAGCGTGTGCCTGTGTCATAAGTAAAGGGCCGGCTGGCTTGACCGTTAAAGGGTGCTGTAACCCCCAAAGTACACTCCAGTCCAAACCAAAAAAAAATATATTTTCTGTGTTTGTGAATTGTGTGCGCAGTAGCCGCACGTGCATCAACAAAGTAGTTCCAAACGTGCGCCTGTGTCATAAGTAAAGGGCCAGCTGGCTTGACCATTAAAGGGTGCTGTAACCCCCAAAGTACACTCCAGTCCAAACCAAAAAAAAAATTATTTTCTGTGAATGTGAATTGTGTGCGCAGTAGCCGCACGTGCATCAACAAAGTAGTGCCAAGCGTGCGCCTGTGTCACAAGTAAAGGGCCGGCTGGCTAGACCATTAAAGGGTGCTGTAACCCCCAAAGTACACTCCAGTCCAAACCAAAAAAAAAAATATTTTCTGTGTTTGTGAATTGTGTGCGCAGTAGCCGCACGTGCATCAACAAAGTAGTGCCGAGCGTGCACATGTGTCATAAGTAAAGGGCCAGCTGGCTTGACCATTAAAGGGTGCTGTAACCCCCAAAGTACACTCCAGTCCAAACCAAAAAAAAAATTATTTTCTGTGTTTGTGAATTGTGTGCGCAGTAGCCGCACGTGCATCAACAAAGTAGTGCCAAGCGTGCGCCTGTGTCATAAGTAAAGGGCCGGCTGGCTTGACCATTAAAGGGTGCTGTAACCCCCAAAGTACACTCCAGTCCAAACCAAAAAAAAAAATATTTTCTGTGTTTGTGAATTGTGTGCGCAGTAGCCGCACGTGCATCAACAAAGTAGTGCCAAGCGTGCGCCTGTGTCATAAGTAAAGGGCCAGCTGGCTTGACCATTAAAGGGTGCTGTAACCCCCAAAGTACACTCCAGTCCAAACCAAAAAAAAAACTATTTTTTGTGTTTGTGAATTGTGTGCGCAGTAGCCGCACGTGCATCAACAAAGTAGTGCCAAGCGTGCGCCTGTGTCATAAGTAAAGGGCCGGCTGGCTTGACCGTTAAAGGGTGCTGTAGCCCCCAAAGTACACTCCAGTCCAAACCAAAAAAAAAAATATTTTCTGTGTTTGTGAATTGTGTGCGCAGTAGCCGCACGTGCATCAACAAAGTAGTGCCAAGCGTGCGCCTGTGTCATAAGTAAAGGGCTGGCTGGCTTGACCGTTAAAGGGTGCTGTAACCCCCAAAGTACACTCCAGTCCAAACCAAAAAAAAAATAATTTTCTGTCTTTGTGAATTGTGTGCGCAGTAGCCGCACGTGCATCAACAAAGTAGTGCCAAGCGTGCGCCTGTGTCATAAGTAAAGGGCCGGCTGGCTTGACCGTTAAAGGGTGCTGTAGCCCCCAAAGTACACTCCAGTCCAAACCAAAAAAAAAATTATTTTCTGTGTTTGTGAATTGTGTGCGCAGTAGCCGCACGTGCATCAACAAAGTAGTGCCAAGCGTGTGCCTGTGTCATAAGTAAAGGGCCGGCTGGCTTGACCATTAAAGGGTGCTGTAACCCCCAAAGTACACTCCAGTCCAAACCAAAAAAATATATATTTTCTGTGTTTGTGAATTGTGTGCGCAGTAGCCGCACGTGCATCAACATAGTAGTTCCAAACGTGCGCCTGTGTCATAAGTAAAGGGCCGGCTGGCTTGACCGTTAAAGGGTGCTGTAGCCCCCAAAGTACACTCCAGTCCAAACCAAAAAAAAAAATATTTTCTGTGTTTGTGAATTGTGTGCGCAGTAGCCGCACGTGCATCAACAAAGTAGTGCCAAGCGTGCGCCTGTGTCATAAGTAAAGGGCCGGCTGGCTTGACCGTTAAAGGGTGCTGTAGCCCCCAAAGTACACTCCAGTCCAAACCAAAAAAAAAAATATTTTCTGTGTTTTTTTGAATTGTGTGCGCAGTAGCCGCACGTGCATCAACAAAGTAGTGCCAAGCGTGCGCCTGTGTCATAAGTAAAGGGCTGGCTGGCTTGACCGTTAAAGGGTGCTGTAACCCCCAAAGTACACTCCAGTCCAAACCAAAAAAAAAATAATTTTCTGTCTTTGTGAATTGTGTGCGCAGTAGCCGCACGTGCATCAACAAAGTAGTGCCAAGCGTGCGCCTGTGTCATAAGTAAAGGGCCGGCTGGCTTGACCGTTAAAGGGTGCTGTAGCCCCCAAAGTACACTCCAGTCCAAACCAAAAAAAAAATTATTTTCTGTGTTTGTGAATTGTGTGCGCAGTAGCCGCACGTGCGTCAACAAAGTAGTGCCAAGCGTGCGCCTGTGTCATAAGTAAAGGGCCGGCAGGCTTGACCGTTAAAGGGTGCTGTAACCCCCAAAGTACACTCCAGTCGAAACCAAAAAAAAAATTATTTTCTGTGTTTGTGAATTGTGTGCGCAGTAGCCGCACGTGCATCAACAAAGTAGTGCCAAGCGTGTGCCTGTGTCATAAGTAAAGGGCCGGCTGGCTTGACCATTAAAGGGTGCTGTAACCCCCAAAGTACACTCCAGTCCAAACCAAAAAAAAATATATTTTCTGTGTTTGTGAATTGTGTGCGCAGTAGCCGCACGTGCATCAACATAGTAGTTCCAAACGTGCGCCTGTGTCATAAGTAAAGGGCCGGCTGGCTTGACCGTTAAAGGGTGCTGTAGCCCCCAAAGTACACTCCAGTCCAAACCAAAAAAAAAAATATTTTCTGTGTTTGTGAATTGTGTGCGCAGTAGCCGCACGTGCATCAACAAAGTAGTGCCAAGCGTGCGCCTGTGTCATAAGTAAAGGGCTGGCTGGCTTGACCATTAAAGGGTGCTGTAACCCCCAAAGTACACTCCAGTCCAAACCAAAAAAAAAATAATTTTCTGTCTTTGTGAATTGTGTGCGCAGTAGCCGCACGTGCATCAACAAAGTAGTGCCAAGCGTGCGCCTGTGTCATAAGTAAAGGGCCGGCTGGCTTGACCGTTAAAGGGTGCTGTAGCCCCCAAAGTACACTCCAGTCCAAACCAAAAAAAAAATTATTTTCTGTGTTTGTGAATTGTGTGCGCAGTAGCCGCACGTGCGTCAACAAAGTAGTGCCAAGCGTGTGCCTGTGTCATAAGTAAAGGGCCGGCAGGCTTGACCGTTAAAGGGTGCTGTAACCCCCAAAGTACACTCCAGTCGAAACCAAAAAAAAAATTATTTTCTGTGTTTGTGAATTGTGTGCGCAGTAGCCGCACGTGCATCAACAAAGTAGTGCCAAGCGTGTGCCTGTGTCATAAGTAAAGGGCCGGCTGGCTTGACCGTTAAAGGGTGCTGTAACCCCCAAAGTACACTCCAGTCCAAACCAAAAAAAAATATATTTTCTGTGTTTGTGAATTGTGTGCGCAGTAGCCGCACGTGCATCAACAAAGCAGTTCCAAACGTGCGCCTGTGTCATAAGTAAAGGGCCAGCTGGCTTGACCATTAAAGGGTGCTGTAACCCCCAAAGTACACTCCAGTCCAAACCAAAAAAAAAATTATTTTCTGTGAATGTGAATTGTGTGCGCAGTAGCCGCACGTGCATCAACAAAGTAGTGCCAAGCGTGCGCCTGTGTCACAAGTAAAGGGCCGGCTGGCTTGACCATTAAAGGGTGCTGTAACCCCCAAAGTACACTCCAGTCCAAACCAAAAAAAAAAATATTTTCTGTGTTTGTGAATTGTGTGCGCAGTAGCCGCACGTGCATCAACAAAGTAGTGCCGAGCGTGCACATGTGTCATAAGTAAAGGGCCAGCTGGCTTGACCGTTAAAGGGTGCTGTAGCCCCCAAAGTACACTCCAGTCCAAACCAAAAAAAAAATTATTTTCTGTGTTTGTGAATTGTGTGCGCAGTAGCCGCACGTGCATCAACAAAGTAGTGCCAAGCGTGCGCCTGTGTCATAAGTAAAGGGCCGGCTGGCTTGACCATTAAAGGGTGCTGTAACCCCCAAAGTACACTCCAGTCCAAACCAAAAAAAAAAATATTTTCTGTGTTTGTGAATTGTGTGCGCAGTAGCCGCACGTGCATCAACAAAGTAGTGCCAAGCGTGCGCCTGTGTCATAAGTAAATGGCCGGCTGGCTTGACCGATAAAGGGTGCTGTAACCCCCAAAGTACACACCAGTCCAAACCAAAAAAAAAACTATTTTCTGTGTTAGTGAATTGTGTGCGCAGTAGCCGCACGTGCATCAACAAAGTAGTGCCAAGCATGCGCCTGTGTCATAAGTAAAGGGCCAGCTGGCTGGACCGTTAAAGGGTGCTGTAACCCCCAAAATACACTCCAGTCCAAACAAAAAAAAATTATTTTCTGTGACTGTGAATTGTGTGCGCAGTAGCCGCACGTGCATCAACAAAGTAGTGCCAAGCGTGCGCCTGTGTCATAAGTAAAGGGCCGGCTGGCTTGACCATTAAAGGGTGCTGTAACCCCCAAAGTACACTCCAGTCCAAACCAAAAAAAAAACTATTTTCTGTGTTTGTGAATTGTGTGCGCAGTAGCCGCACGTGCATCAACAAAGTAGTGCCAAGCGTGCGCCTGTGTCATAAGTAAAGGGCCGGCTGGCTTGACCGTTAAAGGGTGCTGTAGCCCCCAAAGTACACTCCAGTCCAAACCAAAAAAAAAATTATTTTCTGTGTTTGTGAATTGTGTGCGCAGTAGCCGCACGTGCGTCAACAAAGTAGTGCCAAGCGTGCGCCTGTGTCATAAGTAAAGGGCCGGCAGGCTTGACCGTTAAAGGGTGCTGTAACCCCCAAAGTACACTCCAGTCGAAACCAAAAAAAAAATTATTTTCTGTGTTTGTGAATTGTGTGCGCAGTAGCCGCACGTGCATCAACAAAGTAGTGCCAAGCGTATGCCTGTGTCATAAGTAAAGGGCCGGCTGGCTTGACCGTTAAAGGGTGCTGTAACCCCCAAAGTACACTCCAGTCCAAACCAAAAAAATATATATTTTCTGTGTTTGTGAATTGTGTGCGCAGTAGCCGCACGTGCATCAACAAAGTAGTGCCAAGCGTGTGCCTGTGTCATAAGTAAAGGGCCGGCTGGCTTGACCATTAAAGGGTGCTGTAACCCCCAAAGTACACTCCAGTCCAAACCAAAAAAAAATATATTTTCTGTGTTTGTGAATTGTGTGCGCAGTAGCCGCACGTGCATCAACATAGTAGTTCCAAACGTGCGCCTGTGTCATAAGTAAAGGGCCGGCTGGCTTGACCGTTAAAGGGTGCTGTAGCCCCCAAAGTACACTCCAGTCCAAACCAAAAAAAAAAATATTTTCTGTGTTTGTGAATTGTGTGCGCAGTAGCCGCACGTGCATCAACAAAGTAGTGCCAAGCGTGCGCCTGTGTCATAAGTAAAGGGCTGGCTGGCTTGACCGTTAAAGGGTGCTGTAACCCCCAAAGTACACTCCAGTCCAAACCAAAAAAAAAATAATTTTCTGTCTTTGTGAATTGTGTGCGCAGTAGCCGCACGTGCATCAACAAAGTAGTGCCAAGCGTGCGCCTGTGTCATAAGTAAAGGGCCGGCTGGCTTGACCGTTAAAGGGTGCTGTAGCCCCCAAAGTACACTCCAGTCCAAACCAAAAAAAAAATTATTTTCTGTGTTTGTGAATTGTGTGCGCAGTAGCCGCACGTGCGTCAACAAAGTAGTGCCAAGCGTGCGCCTGTGTCATAAGTAAAGGGCCGGCAGGCTTGACCGTTAAAGGGTGCTGTAACCCCCAAAGTACACTCCAGTCGAAACCAAAAAAAAAATTATTTTCTGTGTTTGTGAATTGTGTGCGCAGTAGCCGCACGTGCATCAACAAAGTAGTGCCAAGCGTGTGCCTGTGTCATAAGTAAAGGGCCGGCTGGCTTGACTGTTAAAGGGTGCTGTAACCCCCAAAGTACACTCCAGTCCAAACCAAAAAAAAATATATTTTCTGTGTTTGTGAATTGTGTGCGCAGTAGCCGCACGTGCATCAACAAAGTAGTTCCAAACGTGCGCCTGTGTCATAAGTAAAGGGCCAGCTGGCTTGACCATTAAAGGGTGCTGTAACCCCCAAAGTACACTCCAGTCCAAACCAAAAAAAAAATTATTTTCTGTGAATGTGAATTGTGTGCGCAGTAGCCGCACGTGCATCAACAAAGTAGTGCCAAGCGTGCGCCTGTGTCACAAGTAAAGGGCCGGCTGGCTTGACCATTAAAGGGTGCTGTAACCCCCAAAGTACACTCCAGTCCAAACCAAAAAAAAAAATATTTTCTGTGTTTGTGAATTGTGTGCGCAGTAGCCGCACGTGCATCAACAAAGTAGTGCCGAGCGTGCACATGTGTCATAAGTAAAGGGCCAGCTGGCTTGACCGTTAAAGGGTGCTGTAACCCCCAAAGTACACTCCAGTCCAAACCAAAAAAAAAATTATTTTCTGTGTTTGTGAATTGTGTGCGCAGTAGCCGCACGTGCATCAACAAAGTAGTGCCAAGCGTGCGCCTGTGTCATAAGTAAAGGGCCGGCTGGCTTGACCATTAAAGGGTGCTGTAACCCCCAAAGTACACTCCAGTCCAAACCAAAAAAAAAAATATTTTCTGTGTTTGTGAATTGTGTGCGCAGTAGCCGCACGTGCATCAACAAAGTAGTGCCAAGCGTGCGCCTGTGTCATAAGTAAATGGCCGGCTGGCTTGACCGATAAAGGGTGCTGTAACCCCCAAAGTACACACCAGTCCAAACCAAAAAAAAAACTATTTTCTGTGTTAGTGAATTGTGTGCGCAGTAGCCGCACGTGCATCAACAAAGTAGTGCCAAGCATGCGCCTGTGTCATAAGTAAAGGGCCAGCTGGCTGGACCGTTAAAGGGTGCTGTAACCCCCAAAATACACTCCAGTCCAAACAAAAAAAAAATTATTTTCTGTGACTGTGAATTGTGTGCGCAGTAGCCGCACGTGCATCAACAAAGTAGTGCCAAGCGTGCGCCTGTGTCATAAGTAAAGGGCCGGCTGGCTTGACCATTAAAGGGTGCTGTAACCCCCAAAGTACACTCCAGTCCAAACCAAAAAAAAAACTATTTTCTGTGTTTGTGAATTGTGTGCGCAGTAGCCGCACGTGCATCAACAAAGTAGTGCCAAGCGTGCGCCTGTGTCATAAGTAAAGGGCCGGCTGGCTTGACCGTTAAAGGGTGCTGTAGCCCCCAAAGTACACTCCAGTCCAAACCAAAAAAAAAATTATTTTCTGTGTTTGTGAATTGTGTGCGCAGTAGCCGCACGTGCGTCAACAAAGTAGTGCCAAGCGTGCGCCTGTGTCATAAGTAAAGGGCCGGCAGGCTTGACCGTTAAAGGGTGCTGTAACCCCCAAAGTACACTCCAGTCGAAACCAAAAAAAAAATTATTTTCTGTGTTTGTGAATTGTGTGCGCAGTAGCCGCACGTGCATCAACAAAGTAGTGCCAAGCGTATGCCTGTGTCATAAGTAAAGGGCCGGCTGGCTTGACCGTTAAAGGGTGCTGTAACCCCCAAAGTACACTCCAGTCCAAACCAAAAAAATATATATTTTCTGTGTTTGTGAATTGTGTGCGCAGTAGCCGCACGTGCATCAACAAAGTAGTTCCAAGCGTGCGCCTGTGTCATAAGTAAAGGGCCGGCTGGCTTGACCATTAAAGGGTGCTGTAACCCCCAAAGTACACTCCAGTCCAAACCAAAAAAAAAATTATTTTCTGTGTTTGTGAATTGTGTGCTCAGTAGCCGCACGTGCATCAACAAAGTAGTGCCAAGCGTGCGCCTGTGTCATAAGTAAAGGGCCGGCTGGCTTGACCGTTAAAGGGTTCTGTAACCCCCAAAGTACACTCCAGTCCAAACCAAAAAAAAAATTATTTTCTGTGTTTGTGAATTGTGTGCGCAGTAGCCGCATGTGCATCAACAAAGTAGTGCCAAGCGTGCGCCTGTGTCATAAGTAAAGGGCCGGCTGGCTTGACCGTTAAAGGGTGCTGTAACCCCCAAAGTACACTCCAGTCCAAACCAAAAAAAAAATTATTTTCTGTGTTTGTGAATTGTGTGCGCAGTAGCTGCACGTGCATCAACAAAGTAGTGCCAAGCGTGCACCTGTGTCATAAGTAAAGGGCCGGCTGGCTTGACCGTTAAAGGGTGCTGTAACCCCCAAAGTACACTCCAGTCCAAACCAAAAAAAAATAATTTTCTGTGTTTGTGAATTGTGTGCGCAGTAGCTGCACGTGCATCAACAAAGTAGTGCCAAGCGTGCGCCTGTGTCATAAGTAAAGGGCCGGCTGGCTTGACCGTTAAAGGGTGCTTTAACCCCCAAAGTACACTCCAGTCCAAACCAAAAAAAAACCTATTTTCTGTGTTTGTGAATTGTGTGCGCAGTAGCAGCACCTGCATCAACAAAGTAGTGCCAAGCGTGCGCCTGTGTCATAAGTAAAGGGCCGGCTGGCTTGACCTTTAAAGGGTGCTGTAACCCCCAAAGTACACTCCAGTCCAAACCAAAAAAAAAATAATATTCTGTGTTTGTGAATTGTGTGCGCAGTAGCCGCACGTGCATCAACAAAGTAGTGCCAAGCGTGTGCCTGTGTCATAAGTAAAGGGCCGGCTGGCTTGACCGTTAAAGGGTGCTGTAACCCCCAAAGTACACTCCAGTCCAAACCAAAAAAAAAATGATGTTCTGTGTTTGTGAATTGTGTGCGCAGTAGCCGCATGTGCATCAACAAAGTAGTGCCAAGCGTGCGCCTGTGTCATAAGTAAAGGGCCGGCTGGCTTGACCATTAAAGGGTGCTGTAACCCCCAAAGTACACTCCAGTCCAAACCAAAAAAATAATTATTTTCTGTGTTTGTGAATTGTGTGCGCAGTAGCCGCACTTGCATCAACAATGTAGTGCCAAGCGTGCGCCTGTGTCATAAGTAAAGGGCCGGCTGGCTTGACCGTTAAAGGGTGCTGTAACCCCCAAAGTACACTCCAGTCCAAACCAAAAAAAAATTATTTTCTGTGTTTGTGAATTGTGTGCGCAGTAGCCGCACGTGCATCAACAAAGTAGTGCCAAGCGTGCGCCTGTGTCATAAGTAAAGGGCCGGCTGGCTTGACCGTTAAAGGGTGCTGTAACCCCCAAAGTACACTCCAGTCCAAATCAAAAAAATATATATTTTCTGTGTTTGTGAATTGTGTGCGCAGTAGCCGCACGTGCATCAACAAAGTAGTGCCAAGCGTGCGCCTGTGTCATAAGTAAAGGGCCGGCTGGCTTGACCGTTAAAGGGTGCTTTAACCCCCAAAGTACACTCCAGTCCAAACCAAAAAAAAAACTATTTTCTGTGTTTGTGAATTGTGTGCGCAGTAGCAGCACCTGCATCAACAAAGTAGTGCCAAGCGTGCGCCTGTGTCATAAGTAAAGGGCCGGCTGGCTTGACCTTTAAAGGGTGCTGTAACCCCCAAAGTACACTCCAGTCCAAACCAAAAAAAAAATAATTTTCTGTGTTTGTGAATTGTGTGCGCAGTAGCCGCACGTGCATCAACAAAGTAGTGCCAAGCGTGTGCCTGTGTCATAAGTAAAGGGCCGGCTGGCTTGACCGTTAAAGGGTGCTGTAACCCCCAAAGTACACTCCAGTCCAAACCAAAAAAAAAATGATGTTCTGTGTTTGTGAATTGTGTGCGCAGTAGCCGCATGTGCATCAACAAAGTAGTGCCAAGCGTGCGCCTGTGTCATAAGTAAAGGGCCGGCTGGCTTGACCATTAAAGGGTGCTGTAACCCCCAAAGTACACTCCAGTCCAAACCAAAAAAAAAATTATTTTCTGTGTTTGTGAATTGTGTGCGCAGTAGCCGCACGTGCATCAACAATGTAGTGCCAAGCGTGCGCCTGTGTCATAAGTAAAGGGCCGGCTGGCTTGACCGTTAAAGGGTGCTGTAACCCCCAAAGTACACTCCAGTCCAAACCAAAAAAAAATTATTTTCTGTGTTTGTGAATTGGGTGCGCAGTAGCCGCACGTGCATCAACAAAGTAGTGCCAAGCGTGCGCCTGTGTCATAAGTAAAGGGCCGGCTGGCTTGACCGTTAAAGGGTGCTGTAACCCCCAAAGTACACTCCAGTCCAAATCAAAAAAATATATATTTTCTGTGTTTGTGAATTGTGTGCGCAGTAGCCGCACGTGCATCAACAAAGTAGTGCCAAGCGTGCGCCTGTGTCATAAGTAAAGGGCCGGCTGGCTTGACCGTTAAAGGGTGCTGTAACCCCCAAAGTACACTCCAGTCCAAACAAAAAAAAATTATTTTCTGTGAATGTGAATTGTGTGCGCAGTAGCCGCACATGCATCAACAAAGTAGTGCCAAGCGTGCGCCTGTGTCATAAGTAAAGGGCCGGCTGGCTTGACCATTAAAGGTTGCTGTAACCCCCAAAGTACACTCCAGTCCAAACCAAAAAGAAAACTATTTTCTGTGTTTGTGAATTGTGTGCGCAGTAGCCGCACGTGCATCAACAAAGTAGTGCCAAGCGTGCGCCTGTGTCATAAGTAAAGGGCCGGCTGGCTTGACCGTTAAAGGGTGCTGTAGCCCCCAAAGTAAACTCCAGTCCAAACCAAAAAAAAAATTATTTTCTGTGTTTGTGAATTGTGTGCGCAGTAGCCGCACGTGCATCAACAAAGTAGTGCCAAGCGTGCGCCTGTGTCATAAGTAAAGGGCTGGCTGGCTTGACCATTAAAGGGTGCTGTAACCCCCAAAGTACACTCCAGTCCAAACCAAAAAAAAAACTATTTTCTGTGTTTGTGAATTGTGTGCGCAGTAGCCGCACGTGCATCAACAAAGTAGTGCCAAGCGTGCACCTGTGTCATAAGTAAAGGGCCAGCTGGCTTGACTGTTAAAGGGTGCTGTAACCCCCAAAGTACACTCCAGTCCAAACCAAAAAAAATTATTTTCTGTGAATGTGAATTGTGTGCGCAGTAGCCGCACATGCATCAACAAAGTAGTGCCAAGCGTGCGCCTGTGTCATAAGTAAAGGGCCGGCTGGCTTGACCATTAAAGGGTGCTGTAACCCCCAAAGTACACTCCTGTCCAAACCAAAAAAAAAACTATTTTCTGTGTTTGTGAATTGTGTGCGCAGTAGCCGCACGTGCATCAACAAAGTAGTGCCAAGCGTGCGCCTGTGTCATAAGTAAAGGGCCGGCTGGATTGACCATTAAAGGGTGCTGTAGCCCCCAAAGTACACTCCAGTCCAAACCAAAAAAAAAATAATTTTCTGTGTTTGTGAATTGTGTGCGCAGTAGCCGCACGTGCGTCAACAAAGTAGTGCCAAGCGTGCGCCTGTGTCATAAGTAAAGGGCCGGCAGACTTGACCGTTAAAGGGTGCTGTAACCCCCAAAGTACACTCCAGTCGAAACCAAAAAAAAAATTATTTTCTGTGTTTGTGAATTGTGTGCGCAGTAGCCGCACGTGCATCAACAAAGTAGTGCCAAGCGTGTGCCTGTGTCAGAAGTAAAGGGCCGGCTGGCTTGACCGTTAAAGGGTGCTGTAACTCCCAAAGTACACTCCAGTCCAAACCAAAAAAAAATATATTTTCTGTGTTTGTGAATTGTGTGCGCAATAGCCGCACGTGCATCAACAAAGTAGTTCCAAGCGTGCGCCTGTGTCATAAGTAAAGGGCCGGCTGGCTTGACCATTAAAGGGTGCTGTAACCCCCAAAGTACACTCCAGTCCAAACCAAAAAAAAAATTATTTTCTGTGTTTGTGAATTGTGTGCGCAGTAGGCGCACGTGCATCAACAAAGTAGTGCCAAGCGTGCGCCTGTGTCATAAGTAAAGGGCCGGCTGGCTTGACCGTTAAAGGGTGCTGTAACCCCCAAAGTACACTCCAGTCCAAACCAAAAAAAAAAATATTTTCTGTGTTTGTGAATTGTGTGCGCAGTAGCCGCACGTGCGTCAACAAAGTAGTGCCAAGCGTGCGCCTGTGTCATAAGTAAAGGGCCGGCAGGCTTGACCGTTAAAGGGTGCTGTAACCCCCAAAGTACACTCCAGTCGAAACCAAAAAAAAAATTATTTTCTGTGTTTGTGAATTGTGTGCGCAGTAGCCGCACGTGCATCAACAAAGTAGTGCCAAGCGTGTGCCTGTGTCATAAGTAAAGGGCCAGCTGGCTTGACCATTAAAGGGTGCTGTAACCCCCAAAGTACACTCCAGTCCAAACCAAAAAAATATATTTTTTCTGTGTTTGTGAATTGTGTGCGCAGTAGCCGCACGTGCATCAACAAAGTAGTTCCAAGCGTGCGCCTGTGTCATAAGTAAAGGGCCGGCTGGCTTGACCATTAAATGGTGCTGTAACCCCCAAAGTACACTCCAGTCCAAACCAAAAAAAAAATTATTTTCTGTGTTTGTGAATTGTGTGCGCAGTAGCCGCACGTGCATCAACAAAGTAGTGCCAAGCGTGCGCCTGTGTCATAAGTAAAGGGCCGGCTGGCTTGACCATTAAAGGGTGCTGTAACCCCCAAAGTACACTCCAGTCCAAACCAAAAAAAAAACTATTTTCTGTGTTTGTGAATTGTGTGCGCAGTAGCCGCACGTGCATCAACAAAGTAGTGCCAAGCGTGCGCCTGTGTCATAAGTAAAGGGCCGGCTGGCTTGACCATTAAAGGGTGCTGTAACCCCCAAAGTACACTCCAGTGCAAACCAAAAAAAAAACTATTTTCTGTGTTTGTGAATTGTGTGCGCAGTAGCCGCACGTGCATCAACAAAGTAGTGCCAAGCGAGCTCCTGTGTCATAAGTAAAGGGCCGGCTGGCTTGACCGTTAAAGGGTGCTGTAGCCCCCAAAGTACACTCCAGTCCAAACCAAAAAAAAAATTATTTTCTGTGTTTGTGAATTGTGTGCGCAGTAGCCGCATGTGCATCAACAAAGTAGTGCCAAGCGTGCGCCTGTGTCATAAGTAAAGGGCTGGCTGGCTTGACCGTTAAAGGGTGCTGTAACCCCCAAAGTACACTCCAGTCCAAACCAAAAAAAAAATTATTTTCTGTGTTTGTGACTTGTGTGCGCTGTAGCCGCACGTGCGTCAACAAAGTAGTGCCAAGCGTGCGCCTGTGTCATAAGTAAAGGGCCGGCTGGCTTGACCATTAAAGGGTGCTGTAACCCCCAAAGTACACTCCAGTCCAAACCAAAAAAAAAACTATTTTCTGTGTTTGTGAATTGTGTGCGCAGTAGCCGCACGTGCATCAACAAAGTAGTGCCAAGCGTGCGCCTGTGTCATAAGTAAAGGGCCAGCTGGCTTGACCGTTAAAGGGTGCTGTAACCCCCAAAGTACACTCCAGTCCAAACAAAAACAAATTATTTTCTGTGAATGTGAATTGTGTGCGCAGTAGCCGCACATGCATCAACAAAGTAGTGCCAAGCGTGCGCCTGTGTCATAAGTAAAGGGCCGGCTGGCTTGACCATTAAAGGGTGCTGTAACCCCCAAAGTACACTCCAGTCCAAACCAAAAAAAAAATTATTTTCTGTGTTTGTGAATTGTGTGCGCAGTAGCCGCACGTGCATCAACAAAGTAGTGCCAAGCGTGCGCCTGTGTCATAAGTAAAGGGCCGGCTGGCTTGACCGTTAAAGGGTGCTGTAACCCCCAAAGTACACTCCAGTCCAAACCAAAAAAAAAATTATTTTCTGTGTTTGTGAATTGTGTGCGCAGTAGCCGCACGTGCGTCAACAAAGTAGTGCCAAGCGTGCGCCTGTGTCATAAGTACAGGGCCGGCATGCTTGAACATTAAAGGGTGCTGTAACCCCCAAAGTACACTCCAGTCCAAACCAAAAAAAAAATATATTCTGTGTTTGTGAATTGTGTGCGCAGTAGCCGCACGTGCATCAACAAAGTAGTGCCAAGCGTGCGCCTGTGTCATAAGTAAAGGGCTGGCTGGCTTGACCGTTAAAGGGTGCTGTAACCCCCAAAGTACACTCCAGTCCAAACCAAAAAAAAAATAATTTTCTGTGTTTGTGAATTGTGTGCGCAGTAGCCGCACGTGCGTCAACAAAGTAGTGCCAAGCGTGCGCCTGTGTCATAAGTACAGGGCCGGCACGCTTGAACGTTAAAGGGTGCTGTAACCCCCAAAGTACACTCCAGTCCAAACCAAAAAAAAAAATATTTTCTGTGTTTGTGAATTGTGTGCGCAGTAGCCGCACGTGCATCAACAAAGTAGTTCCAAGCGTGCGCCTGTGTCATAAGTAAAGGGCCGGCTGGCTTGACCATTAAAGGGTGCTGTAACCCCCAAAGTACACTCCAGTCCAAACCAAAAAAAAAATTATTTTCTGTGTTTGTGAATTGTGTGCGCAGTAGCCGCACGTGCATCAACAAAGTAGTGCCAAGCGTGCGCCTGTGTCATAAGTAAAGGGCCGGCTGGCTTGACCGTTAAAGGGTGTTGTAACCCCCAAAGTACACTCCAGTCCAAACCAAAAAAAAACCTATTTTCTGTGTTTGTGAAATGTGTGCGCAGTAGCAGCACGTGCATCAACAAAGTAGTGCCAAGCGTGCGCCTGTGTCATAAGTAAAGAGCCAGCTGGCTTGACCGTTAAAGGGTGCTGTAACCCCCAAAGTACACTCCAGTCCAAACCAAAAAAAAAATTATGTTCTGTGTTTGTGAATTGTGTGCGCAGTAGCCGCATGTGGATCAACAAAGTAGTGCCAAGCGTGCGCCTGTGTCATAAGTAAAGGGCCGGCTGGCTTGACCGTTAAAGGGTGCTGTAACCCCCAAAGTACACTCCAGTCCAAACCAAAAAAAAAATTATTTTCTGTGTTTGTGAATTGTGTGCGCAGTAGACGCACGTGCATCAACAATGTAGTGCCAAGCGTGCGCCTGTGTCATAAGTAAAGGGCCGGCTGGCTTGACCGTTAAAGGGTGCTGTAACCCCCAAAGTACTCTCCAGTCCAAACCAAAAAAAAAATTATTTTCTGTGTTTGTGAATTGTGTGCGCAGTAGCCGCACGTGCATCAACAAAGTAGTGCCAAGCGTGCGCCTGTGTCATAAGTAAAAGGACGGCTGGCTTGGCCGTTAAAGGGTGCTGTAACCCCCAAAGTACTCTCCAGTCCAAACCAAAAAAAAAATTATTTTCTGTGTTTGTGAATTGTGTGCGCAGTAGCCGCACGTGCATCAACAAAGTAGTGCCAAGCGTGCGCCTGTGTCATAAGTAAAAGGACGGCTGGCTTGGCCGTTAAAGGGTGCTGTAACCCCCAAAGTACACTCCAGTCCAAACCAAAAAAAAAATGATGTTCTGTGTTTGTGAATTGTGTGCGCAGTAGCCGCATGTGCATCAACAAAGTAGTGCCAAGCGTGCGCCTGTGTCATAAGTAAAGGGCCGGCTGGCTTGACCGTTAAAGGGTGCTGTAACCCCCAAAGTACACTCCAGTCCAAACCAAAAAAAAAATTATTATCTGTGTTTGTGAATTGTGTGCGCAGTAGACGCACGTGCATCAACAATGTAGTGCCAAGCGTGCGCCTGTGTCATAAGTAAAGGGCCGGCTGGCTTGACCGTTAAAGGGTGCTGTAACCCCCAAAGTACACTCCAGTCCAAACCAAAAAAAAAACTATTTTCTGTGTTTGTGAATTGTGTGCGCAGTAGCAGCACCTGCATCAACAAAGTAGTGCCAAGCGTGCGCCTGTGTCATAAGTAAAGGGCCGGCTGGCTTGACCTTTAAAGGGTGCTGTAACCCCCAAAGTACACTCCAGTCCAAACCAAAAAAAAAATAATTTTCTGTGTTTGTGAATTGTGTGCGCAGTAGCCGCACGTGCATCAACAAAGTAGTGCCAAGCGTGTGCCTGTGTCATAAGTAAAGGGCCGGCTGGCTTGACCGTTAAAGGGTGCTGTAACCCCCAAAGTACACTCCAGTCCAAACCAAAAAAAAAATGATGTTCTGTGTTTGTGAATTGTGTGCGCAGTAGCCGCATGTGCATCAACAAAGTAGTGCCAAGCGTGCGCCTGTGTCATAAGTAAAGGGCCGGCTGGCTTGACCATTAAAGGGTGCTGTAACCCCCAAAGTACACTCCAGTCCAAACCAAAAAAAAAATTATTTTCTGTGTTTGTGAATTGTGTGCGCAGTAGCCGCACGTGCATCAACAATGTAGTGCCAAGCGTGCGCCTGTGTCATAAGTAAAGGGCCGGCTGGCTTGACCGTTAAAGGGTGCTGTAACCCCCAAAGTACACTCCAGTCCAAACCAAAAAAAAATTATTTTCTGTGTTTGTGAATTGGGTGCGCAGTAGCCGCACGTGCATCAACAAAGTAGTGCCAAGCGTGTGCCTGTGTCATAAGTAAAGGGCCAGCTGGCTTGACCATTAAAGGGTGCTGTAACCCCCAAAGTACACTCCAGTCCAAACCAAAAAAATATATTTTTTCTGTGTTTGTGAATTGTGTGCGCAGTAGCCGCACGTGCATCAACAAAGTAGTTCCAAGCGTGCGCCTGTGTCATAAGTAAAGGGCCGGCTGGCTTGACCATTAAATGGTGCTGTAACCCCCAAAGTACACTCCAGTCCAAACCAAAAAAAAAATTATTTTCTGTGTTTGTGAATTGTGTGCGCAGTAGCCGCACGTGCATCAACAAAGTAGTGCCAAGCGTGCGCCTGTGTCATAAGTAAAGGGCCGGCTGGCTTGACCATTAAAGGGTGCTGTAACCCCCAAAGTACACTCCAGTCCAAACCAAAAAAAAAACTATTTTCTGTGTTTGTGAATTGTGTGCGCAGTAGCCGCACGTGCATCAACAAAGTAGTGCCAAGCGTGCGCCTGTGTCATAAGTAAAGGGCCGGCTGGCTTGACCATTAAAGGGTGCTGTAACCCCCAAAGTACACTCCAGTGCAAACCAAAAAAAAAACTATTTTCTGTGTTTGTGAATTGTGTGCGCAGTAGCCGCACGTGCATCAACAAAGTAGTGCCAAGCGAGCTCCTGTGTCATAAGTAAAGGGCCGGCTGGCTTGACCATTAAAGGGTGCTGTAGCCCCCAAAGTACACTCCAGTCCAAACCAAAAAAAAAATTATTTTCTGTGTTTGTGAATTGTGTGCGCAGTAGCCGCATGTGCATCAACAAAGTAGTGCCAAGCGTGCGCCTGTGTCATAAGTAAAGGGCTGGCTGGCTTGACCGTTAAAGGGTGCTGTAACCCCCAAAGTACACTCCAGTCCAAACCAAAAAAAAAATTATTTTCTGTGTTTGTGACTTGTGTGCGCTGTAGCCGCACGTGCGTCAACAAAGTAGTGCCAAGCGTGCGCCTGTGTCATAAGTAAAGGGCCGGCTGGCTTGACCATTAAAGGGTGCTGTAACCCCCAAAGTACACTCCAGTCCAAACCAAAAAAAAAACTATTTTCTGTGTTTGTGAATTGTGTGCGCAGTAGCCGCACGTGCATCAACAAAGTAGTGCCAAGCGTGCGCCTGTGTCATAAGTAAAGGGCCAGCTGGCTTGACCGTTAAAGGGTGCTGTAACCCCCAAAGTACACTCCAGTCCAAACAAAAACAAATTATTTTCTGTGAATGTGAATTGTGTGCGCAGTAGCCGCACATGCATCAACAAAGTAGTGCCAAGCGTGCGCCTGTGTCATAAGTAAAGGGCCGGCTGGCTTGACCATTAAAGGGTGCTGTAACCCCCAAAGTACACTCCAGTCCAAACCAAAAAAAAAATTATTTTCTGTGTTTGTGAATTGTGTGCGCAGTAGCCGCACGTGCATCAACAAAGTAGTGCCAAGCGTGCGCCTGTGTCATAAGTAAAGGGCCGGCTGGCTTTGACCGTTAAAGGGTGCTGTAACCCCCAAAGTACACTCCAGTCCAAACCAAAAAAAAATTTATTTTCTGTGTTTGTGAATTGTGTGCGCAGTAGCCGCACGTGCGTCAACAAAGTAGTGCCAAGCGTGCGCCTGTGTCATAAGTACAGGGCCGGCACGCTTGAACATTAAAGGGTGCTGTAACCCCCAAAGTACACTCCAGTCCAAACCAAAAAAAATATATATTCTGTGTTTGTGAATTGTGTGCGCAGTAGCCGCACGTGCATCAACAAAGTAGTGCCAAGCGTGCGCCTGTGTCATAAGTAAAGGGCTGGCTGGCTTGACCGTTAAAGGGTGCTGTAACCCCCAAAGTACACTCCAGTCCAAACCAAAAAAAAAATAATTTTCTGTGTTTGTGAATTGTGTGCGCAGTAGCCGCACGTGCGTCAACAAAGTAGTGCCAAGCGTGCGCCTGTGTCATAAGTACAGGGCCGGCACGCTTGAACGTTAAAGGGTGCTGTAACCCCCAAAGTACACTCCAGTCCAAACCAAAAAAAAAATATTTTCTGTGTTTGTTTGTGAATTGTGTGCGCAGTAGCCGCACGTGCATCAACAAAGTAGTTCCAAGCGTGCGCCTGTGTCATAAGTAAAGGGCCGGCTGGCTTGACCATTAAAGGGTGCTGTAACCCCCAAAGTACACTCCAGTCCAAACCAAAAAAAAAATTATTTTCTGTGTTTGTGAATTGTGTGCGCAGTAGCCGCACGTGCATCAACAAAAGTAGTGCCAAGCGTGCGCCTGTGTCATAAGTAAAGGGCCGGCTGGCTTGACCGTTAAAGGGTGTTGTAACCCCCAAAGTACACTCCAGTCCAAACCAAAAAAAAAACCTATTTTCTGTGTTTGTGAAATGTGTGCGCAGTAGCAGCACGTGCATCAACAAAGTAGTGCCAAGCGTGCGCCTGTGTCATAAGTAAAGAGCCAGCTGGCTTGACCGTTAAAGGGTGCTGTAACCCCCAAAGTACACTCCAGTCCAAACCAAAAAAAAAAATTATGTTCTGTGTTTGTGAATTGTGTGCGCAGTAGCCGCATGTGGATCAACAAAGTAGTGCCAAGCGTGCGCCTGTGTCATAAGTAAAGGGCCGGCTGGCTTGACCGTTAAAGGGTGCTGTAACCCCCAAAGTACACTCCAGTCCAAACCAAAAAAAAAAATTATTTTCTGTGTTTGTGAATTGTGTGCGCAGTAGACGCACGTGCATCAACAATGTAGTGCCAAGCGTGCGCCTGTGTCATAAGTAAAGGGCCGGCTGGCTTGACCGTTAAAGGGTGCTGTAACCCCCAAAGTACTCTCCAGTCCAAACCAAAAAAAAAAATATTTTCTGTGTTTGTGAATTGTGGTGCGCAGTAGCCGCACGTGCATCAACAAAGTAGTGCCAAGCGTGCGCCTGTGTCATAAGTAAAAGGACGGCTGGCTTGGCCGTTAAAGGGTGCTGTAACCCCCAAAGTACTCTCCAGTCCAAACCAAAAAAAAATTATTTTCTGTGTTTGTGAATTGTGTGCGCAGTAGCCGCACGTGCATCAACAAAGTAGTGCCAAGCGTGCGCCTGTGTCATAAGTAAAAGGACGGCTGGCTTGGCCGTTAAAGGGTGCTGTAACCCCCAAAGTACACTCCAGTCCAAACCAAAAAAAAAAATGATGTTCTGTGTTTGTGAATTGTGTGCGCAGTAGCCGCATGTGCATCAACAAAGTAGTGCCAAGCGTGCGCCTGTGTCATAAGTAAAGGGCCGGCTGGCTTGACCGTTAAAGGGTGCTGTAACCCCCAAAGTACACTCCAGTCCAAACCAAAAAAAAAAAATTATTATCTGTGTTTGTGAATTGTGTGCGCAGTAGACGCACGTGCATCAACAATGTAGTGCCAAGCGTGCGCCTGTGTCATAAGTAAAGGGCCGGCTGGCTTGAACCGTTAAAGGGTGCTGTAACCCCCAAAGTACACTCCAGTCCAAACCAAAAAAAAAAACTATTTTCTGTGTTTGTGAATTGTGTGCGCAGTAGCAGCACCTGCATCAACAAAGTAGTGCCAAGCGTGCGCCTGTGTCATAAGTAAAGGGCCGGCTGGCTTGACCTTTAAAGGGTGCTGTAACCCCCAAAGTACACTCCAGTCCAAACCAAAAAAAAAATAATTTTCTGTGTTTGTGAATTGTGTGCGCAGTAGCCGCACGTGCATCAACAAAGTAGTGCCAAGCGTGTGCCTGTGTCATAAGTAAAAGGGCCGGCTGGCTTGACCGTTAAAAGGGTGCTGTAACCCCCAAAGTACACTCCAGTCCAAACCAAAAAAAAAATGATGTTCTGTGTTTGTGAATTGTGTGCGCAGTAGCCGCATGTGCATCAACAAAGTAGTGCCAAGCGTGCGCCTGTGTCATAAGTAAAGGGCCGGCTGGCTTGACCATTAAAGGGTGCTGTAACCCCCAAAGTACACTCCAGTCCAAACCAAAAAAAAAATTATTTTCTGTGTTTGTGAATTGTGTGCGCAGTAGCCGCACGTGCATCAACAATGTAGTGCCAAGCGTGCGCCTGTGTCATAAGTAAAGGGCCGGCTGGCTTGACCGTTAAAGGGTGCTGTAACCCCCAAAGTACACTCCAGTCCAAACCAAAAAAAAAATTATTTTCTGTGTTTGTGAATTGGGTGCGCAGTAGCCGCATGTGCATCAACAAAGTAGTGCCAAGCGTGCGCCTGTGTCATAAGTAAAGGGCCGGCTGGCTTGACCGTTAAAGGGTGCTGTAACCCCCAAAGTACACTCCAGTCCAAATCAAAAAAATATATATTTTCTGTGTTTGTGAATTGTGTGCGCAGTAGCCGCACGTGCATCAACAAAGTAGTGCCAAGCGTGCGCCTGTGTCATAAGTAAAGGGGCCGGCTGGCTTGACCGTTAAAGGGTGCTGTAACCCCCAAAGTACACTCCAGTCCAAACAAAAAAAAATTATTTTCTGTGAATGTGAATTGTGTGCGCAGTAGCCGCACATGCATCAACAAAGTAGTGCCAAGCGTGCGCCTGTGTCATAAGTAAAGGGCCGGCTGGCTTGACCATTAAAGGTTGCTGTAACCCCCAAAGTACACTCCAGTCCAAACCAAAAAGAAAACTATTTTCTGTGTTTGTGAATTGTGTGCGCAGTAGCCGCACGTGCATCAACAAAGTAGTGCCAAGCGTGCGCCTGTGTCATAAGTAAAGGGCCGGCTGGCTTGACCGTTAAAGGGTGCTGTAGCCCCCAAAGTACACTCCAGTCCCAAACCAAAAAAAAAATTATTTTCTGTGTTTGTGAATTGTGTGCGCAGTAGCCGCACGTGCATCAACAAAGTAGTGCCAAGCGTGCGCCTGTGTCATAAGTAAAGGGCTGGCTGGCTTGACCGTTAAAGGGTGCTGTAACCCCCAAAGTACACTCCAGTCCAAACCAAAAAAAAAAACTATTTTCTGTGTTTGTGAATTGTGTGCGCAGTAGCCGCACGTGCATCAACAAAGTAGTGCCAAGCGTGCACCTGTGTCATAAGTAAAGGGCCAGCTGGCTTGACTGTTAAAGGGTGCTGTAACCCCCAAAGTACACTCCAGTCCAAACCAAAAAAAATTATTTTCTGTGAATGTGAATTGTGTGCGCAGTAGCCGCACATGCATCAACAAAGTAGTGCCAAGCGTGCGCCTGTGTCATAAGTAAAGGGCCGGCAGACTTGACCGTTAAAGGGTGCTGTAACCCCCAAAGTACACTCCAGTCGAAACCAAAAAAAAAAATTATTTTCTGTGTTTGTGAATTGTGTGCGCAGTAGCCGCACGTGCATCAACAAAGTAGTGCCAAGCGTGTGCCTGTGTCAGAAGTAAAGGGCCGGCTGGCTTGACCGTTAAAGGGTGCTGTAACTCCCAAAGTACACTCCAGTCCAAACCAAAAAAAAATATATTTTCTGTGTTTGTGAATTGTGTGCGCAATAGCCGCACGTGCATCAACAAAGTAGTTCCAAGCGTGCGCCTGTGTCATAAGTAAAGGGCCGGCTGGCTTGACCATTAAAGGGTGCTGTAACCCCCAAAGTACACTCCAGTCCAAACCAAAAAAAAAAATTATTTTCTGTGTTTGTGAATTGTGTGCGCAGTAGGCGCACGTGCATCAACAAAGTAGTGCCCAAGCGTGCGCCTGTGTCATAAGTAAAGGGCCGGCTGGCTTGACCGTTAAAGGGTGCTGTAACCCCCAAAGTACACTCCAGTCCAAACCAAAAAAAAAAATATTTTCTGTGTTTGTGAATTGTTGTGCGCAGTAGCCGCACGTGCGTCAACAAAGTAGTGCCAAGCGTGCGCCTGTGTCATAAGTAAAGGGCCGGCAGGCTTGACCGTTAAAGGGTGCTGTAACCCCCAAAGTACACTCCAGTCGAAACCAAAAAAAAAATTATTTTCTGTGTTTGTGAATTGTGTGCGCAGTAGCCGCACGTGCATCAACAAAGTAGTGCCAAGCGTGTGCCTGTGTCATAAGTAAAGGGCCAGCTGGCTTGACCATTAAAGGGTGCTGTAACCCCCAAAGTACACTCCAGTCCCAAACCAAAAAAAATATATTTTTTCTGTGTTTGTGACTTGTGTGCGCAGTAGCCGCACGTGCATCAACAAAGTAGTTCCAAGCGTGCGCCTGTGTCATAAGTAAAGGGCCGGCTGGCTTGACCATTAAAGGGTGCTGTAACCCCCAAAGTACACTCCAGTCCAAACCAAAAAAAAAATTATTTTCTGTGTTTGTGAATTGTGTGCGCAGTAGCCGCACGTGCATCAACAAAGTAGTGCCAAGCGTGCGCCTGTGGTCATAAGTAAAGGGCCGGCTGGCTTGACCATTAAAGGGTGCTGTAACCCCCAAAGTACACTCCAGTCCAAACCAAAAAAAAAAACTATTTTCTGTGTTTGTGAATTGTGTGCGCAGTAGCCGCACGTGCATCAACAAAGTAGTGCCAAGCGTGCGCCTGTGTCATAAGTAAAGGGCCGGCTGGCTTGACCATTAAAGGGTGCTGTAACCCCCAAAGTACACTCCAGTGCAAACCAAAAAAAAAAAACTATTTTCTGTGTTTGTGAATTGTGTGCGCAGTAGCCGCACGTGCATCAAACAAAGTAGTGCCAAGCGAGCTCCTGTGTCATAAGTAAAGGGCCGGCTGGCTTGACCGTTAAAGGGTGCTGTAGCCCCCAAAGTACACTCCAGTCCAAACCAAAAAAAAAAATTATTTTCTGTGTTTGTGAATTGTGTGCGCAGTAGCCGCATGTGCATCAACAAAGTAGTGCCAAGCGTGCGCCTGTGTCATAAGTAAAGGGCTGGCTGGCTTGACCGTTAAAGGGTGCTGTAACCCCCAAAGTACACTCCAGTCCAAACCAAAAAAAAAATTATTTTCTGTGTTTGTGACTTGTGTGCGCTGTAGCCGCACGTGCGTCAACAAAGTAGTGCCAAGCGTGCGCCTGTGTCATAAGTAAAGGGCCGGCTGGCTTGACCATTAAAGGGTGCTGTAACCCACAAAAGTACACTCCAGTCCAAACCCAAAAAAAAAATTATTTTCTGTGTTTAGCCGCACGTATATATCAAATCGATATAACATAAATGGAGGACCAAACTTTCTCCGATAAAAATAAAATAGAGAAAGATCAAGAACCACTTCCTCCTAGTGCTGAAGCTGCTGCCACTAGTCATGACATAGACGATAACATGCCATCAACGTCGTCTGCCAAGGCCGATGCCCAATGTCATAGTAGAGGGCACATACAATCCCAAATGGCAAAGTTCAGGAAAATGACCTTGAAAAAGACATTTAAATCAGCTGAAGAGAAACGTAAACTTGCCAATATGCCATTTACGACACGGAGTGGCAAGGAACGGCTAAGGTCGATCCCTAGTATGTTCATGGACTAGTGGTTCAGCTTCACATGACGATGGAAGCCCTCCTCCCACTAAAAAAATCAAAAGAGTTAAGCTGGCAAAAAGCACAGCGAAGAAACTGTGCTTTCTAAGAAGATATCACAAATCCCCAAGGAGAGTCCAAGTGTGGTGGTGGTTGCGATGCCTGACCTTCCCAGCACTGGACGGGAAGAGGTGGCTCTTTCCACCATTTGCACGCCCCCTGCAAGTGCTGAAAGGAGCACCCCACAGTCCACTTGCTGATATGCAAAATTGAAGATGTCACTGTTGAAGTACAACAGGATGAGGATACTGGTGTAGCTGGCGCTGAGGAGGAAGTTGGCGAGGAGGATTCTGATGGTGATGTGGTTTGTTTTAAATCAGGCTCCGGGGGAGACAGTTGTTGTCCGTGGGATGAAAAAGCCCATCACGGTCATGCCTGGGCAGAAGACCAAACATTCCACCTCTTTGGTCTGGCAATATTTCTATCCAAATCCGGACAACAACTGTCTTGCCATATGTACCATATGTAAAGGTGAAATAAGTAGGGGTAGGGACGTCAACCACCTAGGAACATCCTTCCTTATACGGCACCTGCAGCGCGTTCATAAAAAGTTACTGTCAAGTTCAGAAACTTTGGCTAAGACCGTAAGCAGTCCAGGGACACCTAAATCCCGTTGTCCTGTTGTATCCAAGCGCCTGCAAACCCACACCGTCAACTCCCTCCTCGTCAATTTCCCTCCTTAGTTAGGATCGGAAGTAGTCCTGCAGGCCATGTCACTGGCATGACTGACTCTCCTATCTGGGATTCCTCCGGAGGATCCTGCATTGCTACGCCTACTGCTGCCGCTGCTGCTGTTGCTGCTGCTGGGAGTCGTTCATCATCCCAGAGAGGAAGTAGGAAACACCACTACTTTTACTAAACAATTGACCCTCCAACAGTCCCTTAGCGAGGAGGATGAAGTACGACAGCAGTCATCCTGAAGCAAAACGTATAACTGAGGCCTTGACTGCTATGTTGGTGTTAGACGTGCGTCCAGTATCCGCCATTAGTGCAGTGGGATTTAGACAATTGATGGAGGTAGTGTGTCCCCGGT